>CM072824.1:38300847-38518347 GCA_036937905.1 Salvia rosmarinus | reverse complement strand
GAGCTCCACATATATTCTCTCGGGATCACGTTTATGTAAATAAATTTGATTATACTAGTACTCGAATGTGTTGAAGAACAAACTTAGCGGTTTTGATGAAAGAACTATGTTTGAAATCTGAATAGCGTTTATATATATATTTTATTGAGGGTTGTGTCCTAGTTCTTTGTTGCTTTGTTGTTGGTATTGTTTTTGTTTCGAGGTTGGTATATATGTATTTATAGAGTATATGCCGTCCGTTAAATCTAATTTTAACCTCATTGCTTATATATATAATTATTAATATCATTATTATTTTATAATTGTTAAAGACATAAAGATTTTAGTAATGTCTTTGTTACAAGAATGAGGGCGTTACAGTTTGGTATCAGAGCAAGGTTTACATTCCTGTAGACTTGTTAATAGTATGAATGTATTATATGTGTTTGAAAGATTTTGAACTTTTGATTGAGACGATAGAATGTGTGGACCATTACCGTTGTTCAACGTCGACTCTCGGGTAATTTATGTTTATGAAAAATGTTTAATTGTTTTCAAAGTTATGATGTGAGTATCTGATGAAGTGAAATGAAAAATAGGATTATATCGGGATGATGTTTGAAAATTTTCGTATCAAAAGCAATGAAAAGGTTAAGAAGTGTCCACAAAGGACAAAGTATATTGAATTATCGTGCTTGATACGCATTAAAGATTTATCTGATTTCGACACATTCTTTATAAAGTTAAAGATGAAAGTTCTATGAGCGTTTCTTAACCACAAGTTTAGTATTGAGTTAAGAAAATGTGTTATGCTATGAGAAAGAAAACAAAGGAATTATTTTCATGTTATGAAAGAGTCCTCGAAATATAACTGTAGGTCTGAAAGTAAATGACTTGTATCTTTGATTTAGAAATTGAAGTATGCCACCAAGACATAATCACGGCAAGAAAATGGGCCACAAACCCCGAGATAATGGTGTAGATTTTGCTCGGTTTCTACAAGCGCTGCAAGGGTTTATCGTGACAAGCAACTCGAGGTGTGGGCATAAATACCCAACCTAGGACTAATGAAATTATTGATCAATTTAGAAGAATGGATCCACCAAAATTTAAAGGGTATGAAAGATCGGAAAATGTTGAGGAGTGGATTCGAGTTCTTGAGCGTATCTTTGAGTTGATGGGTTGCTCTGAAGAGCAAAAAGTTTCATGTGCTATATATCAGTTAGTTGAAGAGGCAAGTTATTGGTGGGAGTCGTATGCCCGAATAATGACTGTTGAACAACGTCAAGCTTTGACGTGGAATGACTTCAAAGATTTGATTAGGGATCGCTATTTCCCTCAATCATACCGACTACAGAAAGAAACTGAATTTCTTAATTTACAGCAGGGTAACATGATGGTGGTTGAATATGAGAGAAATTTTAACAGATTGTCTCGATTTGCACCGTATTTGGTTGATACATATGAGAAGAAGGCATGCCGTTTTGAACAAGGGTTGCGACCAGAAATTCGAGGAATATTAGCTGGCTTGAAATTGGCAACTTATAGGGAAGTAATTGAAAGAGCACAAGCAATTTCTAGTGGTCTGCAACCCGAGATGAGAAACGTGAGTCTTATGGAAAAAGAAGAAGGGAGAATTCGGGAAAAAGTAGAAGTGAGCGGTCAGACAAGAGATGGCAACAAGTATCACGGTCTTCAATAGGTTCGGCAAACACTGCAACAAGCACTAACAAGCCTCAGTGCCCAAAATGCAAGAAACCTCATAAAGGTGAATGCTGGCTAGGAAAGAATATATGCTATTCTTGCGGAAAAAGAGCATGTGTCATATAATTGCCCAAGTAAAATGAGAGAGCCTGAAAAGAAGCTGCAAGTACCAGAAAAGAGAGTGAAGCCCCGAGTCTTTGCTATAACTCAAGGGGAAGATAACTCCAAAAATGAAGCAGACATGATGTCAGGTATTCTTCAAGTGTCCAACACTCCAGCTTTGGTTTTATTTGATTCTGGTGCTACACATTCCTTTATCTCTACAAAATTTTGTTCCAATCTTAAAATGCCTTGCTATGTTGATTGTGATACACTTGAAGTTAGTGTTCCTTCAAGAAAAACTATTATAACTTCTAGGATGATAAAAGGCATAGTAATAGACTTAGAGAGGAAGGAACTAGAAGCTGATTTTCATGTTATAGACATGCGAGATTTTGATATAATCCTAGGAATGGATTGGATGGGTAAGAATCATGTAACACTCAGATGTTGTGAGCGGGAAATGGAGATTCAATGTCCTGGAGAGCCAAAATTTTGTTTTCATGGTGCAAGAACAAAGACTCCATCAAAAATTATAAGTGCAATGAAAGCAATGAAAATGTTAAGAAAAAGTAATTGCCATGGGTATTTAGTTACCATGACCGAAACACAATCTGACAAAAGTAAGATCACGGAAGTGCCGGTAGTAAAGGAATATGTAGATGTGTTTCATGAGGAATTACCAGGGATTCCACCAGACCGTCAAGTTGAATTTGCAATAGATCGGTACAGGGCAGCACCTATCTCAAAAGCACCATACCGAATAGCAGAGAATTGCAAGAACTCAAAGTTTAGTTGCAAGACCTGCTTAGCAAAGAATTTATTCGACTAAGTGTATCTCCTTGGGGTGCTCCGGTATTAATTGTGAAAAAGAAAGATGGGACTTTAAGAATGTGTGTTGATTACCGAGAACTGAATAGATTGACGATTAAGAATAAGTATCCATTGCCCAGGATCGAAGATTTATTTGATCAGCTTAAAGGTGCTAGGGTGTTCTCGAAGATTGACTTGAGATCGGGTTATCACCAACTCAAAATCAAAGAGAGTGACATTCCGAAAACAGCTTTTAGAACAAGATATGGTCATTTTGAATTCACTATTGTACCTTTTGGACTTTCGAATGCACCAGGTGTGTTCATGGACTTAATGAACCGAGTTTTCTACTCATATCTTGATCGGTTTGTTATTGTATTCATTTATGATATTCTAGTGTATTCAAGAGATAAATAGCAACAAGCTGAACATCTCAGGTCTGTATTAGAAATATTAAGAAAAGAAAAGATGTATGCAAAATATCAGAAATGTGAGTTTTGGCTGGAACAGGTTGCTTTTCTTGGACATGGGATTACTTCGAGACGTATAGAAGTAGATCCGTCAAAAGTTGAAGCGATAAGTAATTGGAAAAGACCAACCAATGTGAATGAAGTCAGAAGTATTCTGGGAATGGCGGGATATTATCGAAGATTTATAGAAGGTTTCTCAAAGATTTATGGTCCATTGACAAAATTGACACGTAAAAATGAAAAGTTTCAATGGATTGAACAGTGCAAGCAAAGTTTCCAAGAGCTAAAGCAACGTCTCATGTCAGCTCCTGTTCTAACTATGCCTGATGGTACCGATGGTTTTGTTATCTACAGTGATGCTTCAAAGCAAGGACTTGGATGCGTGTTAATGTAACATGGAAATATGGTGGCCTATGCTTCAAGGCAATTGAAACCACACGAGCAGAACTATCTAACACATGATCTTGAGCTTGCAGCTGTGGTACATGCGTTGAAGATATGGCGACACTATCTTTATGGGAGTAAGTGTGACATTTACACTGACCATAAAAGTTTGAAGTATTTCTTCATGCAGAAAGAGTTAAACCTTCGGCAAAGAAGAGGGTTAGAGTTGGTCAAAGACTATGATTGCACTATTCAATATCATCTGGAAAGGCAAACGTAGTTGCTGATGCATTAAGCCGAAAAAGTTACATGGAAACTTTACCTACCAAACAAGAATAATTGATTAGAGAATTTCAGAAATTGAATTTGGAAGTTGTGACGCCACCAAACACCACGACAGGAATCATTTCTGCACTTGTTGTTCGTCCGATAATTCAAGATCGAATTAGAGAAGCACAGAAGAATGATCCATTTTTGTGCAAAATGAAGAAACTAGCAGAAGAGAGTACAATTCATGGATCTTCTGTTATGACCGATGGTACTCTTGTCTTCAACGGGAGATTGTGTGTGCCGAATAATGAGGAGTTGAGACACGAACTACTTGAAGAATGTAACAGCCCGCCAACCCAAAGTACGGATTAGCAGAAACTGTTACTAATGACGGGGATTAACAACAGTGACAAACACTAATTATGGAACTGCGAGATATATAATAGACAAGTTCTCAGAAAACTTCATATCATATAGTGTGACACATATATCGTACATACGAAACTGGATTATTTAGACTCTTGACTAAAGGGTTCAACTCGAAACATAACCTATGTAACTCTGCAGCGGAAAGACATGTGATTACACATATGACGATATGTAATCAAGGCTATACTTATCAACGACAGAAGACTCCAAGCGCTCAACACTTCAACATCAACATCATTTGCTCAACCTGCATTTTAAAACAAATATGCGGGGCTAAGTACAAGAATGCACTTAGTGGGCTCATGCGAAAACATTTTCTTTAATTACACTGCCCCTTTTAGTAACACACGAGGTTTTAGTGGAAATGCTCGTGCTTACTAAAACATTTTCTTTATTTTCAAAGTCGTTTGGCCAGACATATTTTTGTCTGTATGATCCATATCAGTTCTCGTATAGTAATATCATAACATCATCACATAACGTCATCACATAACATCATCACACGTTGGTAGCGAACCAACAACTTTCAATATCATCATGCCATGACTCCACATATAATATGACATCACATCGGGATCATCATCGTTGGTAGCGAACCGACAACTTTCGATATCATCATGCTGACCAACTCCACATATAATATGACATCACATCGGGATCATCATACGTTGGTAGCGAACCAACAAATTTTAATATCATCATCCCGACCAACTCCACATATCGATATCATATCAAATTAATCTGGCGGTATTCGCATCCGGCTTAGGAACAAATATTGATTTCTCATAAGTCGGGGGCGACCCGACAATGATTCACTTTCATAGTGACAACATGATAGGATCATACATAAAAACATAAACACTTTGGGGTGTAATCATCATTTCTCAAGTGAAAGCTTGTAAATAAATACTTTGCATTTGGCAAAATAAATAAAGGTTTTCGAATAAAGCCACACAGTGCGTAGCTTTTCGATAACGTTCCTTTCTAAGTTGGCTCAGTCCGTCCGCTTAACGTAAGAACTATTTTAGTACGTTGATCACGTTCGAGAGAGGCGAACATAGTCTATAACGTTCTCGGCGTCGAATAAGGCTAACGGGACTTATTTTGGCGTTTCCTAATCGATTAATGTTGATTATGAATTTTCTCAATTTATAAGAGATATTCTACCTTTTAGTATATAATGTGCGTTTTAATGTACTTACGTAGCGTAAGTTACATTGTTACTAAGCGTCTTCGTCACATAGATCACGTATTATCGAATTCGTGCCCCATGACCTTGGTCGACGTTTTTGGTCAACTATTTTGACTTAGTCGACATTTAGTCAACAATTTTGACTTTAGTCGACTCAAAGTCAACATTTTGACTTTTCGATTTCTTATGAAATTCTATTATTTTTGTGCAATTCTTGTTCTAAAATTCCCATAAAATCATACTATGTCTAAAACATTATTTTAGATCATATTATGCTATTATACTTGATAAAATAAATTTATAACATTAATACACATAAGGTATAGTTTTGGTCGACATAATTAACCAACTAAACATTTTTAAAAATTCGATAAATTCACATAATACTTGATCATCCTTAATTATCCTTATTATAACATAATTGTTATTTATTATGAACTATTGAATTTAATTTTCCTAAGTCATATTAAAATTTTGACTTAGGACCGAATAATTTTATAAATTTGATAATTTCCTACAACCATATATTATGAATCTACATCATCAATATGATATGTTAACACTTAAATATGGATCATATCTCAATATCATATCATATATTATAATTTTCGAAATTCATGAACTTAGGTACTAAAGTTTTCCAAAAATTATATATAAATTCATATAAACTTATTTAATACCCTAGATTATTATTTCATGCTCAAATCAACAATTAAAAATCAAAATCATCAACATATTCCACCTACATGATTTCGGTCCACTTTTAGAATTTAATACCATGCTTAATTTTGTATATAATTATAATATATGCTTAATAACATCATATAAACACAATATCTAAACATCTTAGCATATGTTACATAATTTTCGAACATATCACAAATAAACTAAGCTTATAACATAAATTCTAACGGATGAAAATCGAAAATTCTAGCATGTATACGAAGCTCGTAAGAAATCTAACCTTTTAATCGGCGTTGATTTTAATCGGTGAAGGTTTATTGAACTATGGTTTGGATTGAAATTGAAGAACTCTCCCTCTATTTTTCTCACAAATTTTCGGTATTTTAGGGTTCCAAATGGGAGGGGTGTTTGATCCCTTCCCCTATTTATAGAATTAATCAAGTTGTAGGCATTAATTGCATGAAATGATAAACATACCACTTGGGCACCCACTTGCACAAAATCTTATCTTTATCTTATCATATCTTATACTTTTAATACTTTATATTATCACCTTATCACTTAATAAATGCTTTGAATAATGCTTATCACATAGTATTTGCACATGTGTGTGTGTCGCCCATCTCTTGGTTCTAGGATTAGATTTTTATTTTTTTCTTATACTATATACTTTATTATATTTATATTATTAATTAATTAATAAATTGTATGATAATTATCAAGAATTAAAAGAATTGATCATATTGCACACCAAATGTGAAGTTTTCGGCCACATTCAATTCATTATGATAAATTCTTAATTTTTTTCCATGACACATATTATATTATAGCTATATTATAAAGTATCCTTTGAAAAGTCAAAATTTTCAACTACAACAAGTGGCACTATTATATAGTATGAAATTAAAATAATTCAACCCCAATTTTTCTAACATTTCGGCTCCCTCATTTAATGAGCCATGGATTACTTGTTCAAATTGCTAACTATGTCCACTTTACACCTAATATAAGATAAGATACAACTCATAGCCATTCATTAATTATAGGATAATATTATTACATAAAATCATACTAAAATCCTCAACATTTTCGTCCAACACCATATAGGTGTTACTCAACTTGTGCAACTTGTAATATACCTCATTTTATCCTTAATGATGTCATAATAATATAATAATTATCATATATCATTTATTGAATAAGAATAAAAATTAATTTGTACTTAAGAAACCCTAATTTTTGAAATTTACAAAGGTGATCCCAAACATTTTATTTCCTTGTATAAAATAGCTATTACATAATTATGTGACATATTATATGTCTTAGATAATAAATTTAATCATAGAAAAGTATTTAAAATAATTTAGATTTCAAAACCCTAATTTCGATTTATATAATTTGAAAATTTCAAAATGTGATACATTCTATTCTTAATTTTCTAGCATTATTTAATAATAAATAATGCTCTTATATAATAAAATAATCATAGGAATTTGAATTTTATAATTCCGTGATCATTTGACTGAGTTATCGACTCATCTCTAAAAATCGACGTTTGAAACGTCTCAAAATTCTCATAGGAGAATCATCTCTAAAACGTTTAAAATAAAGTTGTAACAACCTTATTTATTCCTATAATAATAGGAATTTCGAAATTAAGCTTAACTGCTTAATAATACTGTAAGACGTGACTGTCGAATTTATCCGACGTTAGAACATTAAGTTCGAAGGAATATCAGAAATTATATTCCTTAATTCACTAAGCATCAGTGAATATCATACAGAGATTATCCAATTATGCTTGGTCAATAGTCAAGAGTTTACTAATTAAGATTTTAATTATCGAATTAATAATACTAATTATGGAATTTATTATCGTAATTCAGTATTAAATATACGGGATATTACATTCTACCCCCCTTAAAAAAAATTTCGTCCCGAAATTTGCATACCGTAAAAGTACGGGTATCTTTGCACTATAACAACCTCAAGTTTCCACGTAACTTTCTTTTGTCCATGGTCTCTCTATTGGACTTTTATCAACTGCGTATACTTCTTTCTAAACCGTTGAATCTAACGATTTAAATCAGTCACAGATTCTTTCTCGTAATTCATCTCTTGATTCAAGATAACGTATCATGATGGTCATGTTTTGGACCATAATCACACTTTCTTTAAGCGTAACACGTGGAAAACATTGCATATATTCCCCGAACTTGGTGGAAATGTCAATCTATAGGCTACTGGGCCTTATCTTTCTAGGATCTCAAGGTCCTATAAAATGAAATCTCAACTTCCTTTTCTCCAAACATTGAAATTCTTTTCAATGGAGAACTTTAATATACTTTATCTACGTATTGAGATCAGCTCATATCTACGTATATCAACGTAAGACTTTTGTCTATCATGGGCTCCTTTCTTTCATCGCCTAATTCGGCAAACATTTCGTTCATTCCTTTCACATAATTGGCTTTAAAACTTTCCTCTTATTTTCGTTATCTCAATAAAGAGATAATCGGTACTTTCTTTTATACTGTGCCCCACATGGGCCATGTTGCTCGACAGTTATTGTCGTAGGTAAACTTAATAAGTGGAAAAGTACGTTTCCAACTTGTACGTTAATTCTTTCTCTTCTAAGCCAATTCATATTCTAAAGATAACCTCAAAATCTTTATACGATGCGAGACGTACGATTTTCTTAGTAAACAACTGGGTTAACTCATTAGACCAAGAAGTAGCCTAAATAGGCATGAACTGAACATATTTGGTAAGTCGATATACTACTACCCATATAGTAGTGTTAACTTTTGACTTTGGTAATCATATCTCAAAATCCATTGTTAAGTCATCCCATAGGATCATTAATACAATACCTTTACTTACGGGCAATTGAGACGAGGTTCGACAATTTCTATCTTCCTTTTCTTAACTATTTGACGAGTTTTTCTTTTATGTAAGGATTTATCATTACTTAGACTGAATTTTTCAACATAGAACATCAGCCACAACATTTACCTTTCGTAGGTGATAATTTATATCATATTCATAATCTCTTACTAATTCGAGCCATGTTCCTTGCTCGAAGAAGCATCTTAAATTCTTATGATCTATGAAGATCTCACACCTCACTTCATAAGGGTGATGTATCAAACTTTAATACGGTATTCTTGTTGCTAATTTTAAATCGTGAGTTAGGTAGTTTTATTCATGTGGACTAAGTTCTTTGTAATGCATAGGTTAACACCTTTCTCTCTTGCATTATCATACGATCTAGTCATCTTTGGGAGGCTCACTTTCGCATTTATCAATCAAGTAAACTTTATTCCTTTTGAGTAACTATATCGTTGGCCTTGCTATCTCGGAGAATCTTTCTATGAGTCTCGATAGTAACCGGTGATTCTAAGAAATCTGAATTTCATTTTAGGTCGTTTAGCGAATTCTATCCTTGCACTGTTTCAACCTTTTGCCAGGTTCATATGGATTTCTTCGGAACACACAACGTGTCTAAAGAATATTACTTCTTTAAGCTGAATCCGCCTTAAATAAACTTGGCGAAATTGTTTGACTTTGATGTCTGCAAGATAGTTCTCAAGAGTTCTTTATGCTCTTTCTTGCCCTTGATAAGATGGGAATATCATCTATGATGATTTAAGTCAATCTTGTATCGTGGAACACTCGATTTTGAGGTTTATGAACACGGTGGCGCATTAGTTGGTCGAATGGCACTCGATAAACTTTAGTGGGTACATTTTGGAAGCCATTTTGGGTACATTGTCAATTCGTACCTTAAGTAGATTATAGTC
This sequence comes from Salvia rosmarinus, assembly GCA_036937905.1. Taxonomy (NCBI): domain Eukaryota; kingdom Viridiplantae; phylum Streptophyta; class Magnoliopsida; order Lamiales; family Lamiaceae; genus Salvia; species Salvia rosmarinus. The sequence goes on along the minus strand of CM072824.1, from coordinate 38,508,520 downwards.
AATCGAGATCGGTTCTCGGACTACTCTTGTTCTTTTCCTTGACCGAATACTCATCTATGGTAATGGATTATGGATTCTTGATAATCTATATACTTTCTTAATGGGTTATCTTTCTTCTTTGACAAGCAAGTCGGGTGTTTCTTAAGGTGATACACTAGGTTCGATGAAACTTAGATTTTATAGCCTTTAAGCGTGAATCTTTATCTTTTCACTTTCCTTGAATCCATTTGATAAAGGTACTTTTAACTTGGTATAATAATGGTTCTAACTCAATAGTAGAATTCTAGCGCTTATCGGGGTAATCTTGCTAAGTTGTCGGGGTATCTCTAGAAATTCTCGAAAAATTTTCACATCCTCTACCTTCATTTACGCTATCCATCCTTTGCTTAGATAAGCAGGGAATGCTCGACATCCTTCTTGTTTAATAATCTCCTTATTTGTAGTGTGGGTATGGTGGAATTTCCTTCCCATGTGGATTCCATAGAAATTCGTAACTTCTTATCTCGGAGGTATGGATCGAAACTTCCCTTTCCTTGTGGGATTGTGGAATGGTTTCGACTAACCAATCTATTCTTAAGATTATGTCTATATTCCTCATAGGTGTAATGTTCAAGTGATTCACTAGATCTCAAGTGATTCTAAGTTCAAGTCTAAGTTCGAGCTAATATGTCGACAATCATGATTTCTCTCTATGGTGAAAAGATTCTTTTCACGATTTGCCTATTCAAACTTAGATTCTAACATATCCACGCATGCTTTTGCGATGAAAAATTATAAGGTACTTTTTCCGAACTAAGGTACTATAGGTACGTTGAAAAGTTTTTCGTACCTGACAAGTTTCCTTGGGTTTGTTTGTTCCGTCCTTGATTTAACGCATAGGCTCTTGCCTGGGCTGGTTGTTGTTGGCGGGGTACTTGCCACTGTTGGTATTGCTTTGGTTGCCGCGGCTCATACTGGGGCTGGTACTGTATAGCTTTGAGTTGTTGGATTTGGCCTTGTTGATTTGGCCTTACCATTCTTATCGGACGTACTCCGGGGCATTCATTTGCATAGTGGCCCTTCATGCCATATTTATAGCACCTAACATTGCCCCATATACATATACCCTTGTGCATCCTATTGCATTTTGGGCGAGTCATCCTCATCATTACGGTGGACCTCCCGTGGGTGGAGAAGACACTAGTCTCTTCCAACCTTGTCCTTGGGGTGCCCGATTACCTTTCCATGGTCTCGTATTGCTTGTGTTGCCATCATTTCCCCAGTTGAAATTATTATTAAAGCGCCTTCCATTTCCTCTTTCCTTTGTCACCAACATTACGTGGCGAGGGGTGTGAAGCTTGTCTTGAGCATCGCCGCCTCGATATCAAAGCTCGACTAAGAGCTTGATGTAAATCGATTCACCATGACTTGCGAGACATCCTTATCTCATGTCTTAATCCGGATCTAAACTTTTACGCCATTTTCATATCAATATTTACTAGGTGCGGGCGTACCTTGACATATCGCGGAAAATGCGATCGTACTACTATTCTGATCTTTCTTTCTTGTTTTAAGTTGAAAAATTCAACTTCTTTCTTCTTTCTATAGCTCTTTGGAATGTATTTCTCATATATTTCCGCCTTAAAGTCTTCCCATGTGAAATATTCCATTTGTTCTGGGGTAATAGTCTTTTTCCTTGTTTCCCACCAAAATCTGCCGATCCGGTGAGTTGGAAGGTGACACAAGATAATCTTTCTTGCGTTGTACAATGGAGAAATCGAAAATCCTCTCTATTGCTCTAACCCTTATTCGACATCTTGAGTTTCCTTTCCCGTTAAAAGATGGTGGGTTTTGCCTAAGGAACAATTCCTCTATTCTCCGGTCGGGTGGAGGTGGGGGTGGTACTGGTATCTCTTCACTTTCGGCCCGTGGAATATGGCCTCTTCCCCTACCTCGTCCCCTTCCGCGCCCTTGAATACCTTGTTCAGGTTCGTGTCTGGGCGGCATTCTGATAATGCAAGAATGTAGTTAGTCTTTACGTAACGTTTATCGCAATTTATATAACATCTTTATGCAATCTCAACATAAAAATAGCCTTAATAAAACCATTCACTCTTTTTCATGCTTATCTTGTCACAAAACCCATCTAGGGTCGTCATTCATTACTATATCTCTATTTTGGGGTATCTTTTTCCATTGTTTGTTTAAGCACTAGGGATAGCCTAGCTGTTCGCACATCTCATTGATTATGATTCATCGATTCTTACTATCATTGGTTTAACCAACGTCTCGAATATTCGGAATTAGATCCGCTCAAGCATAATCTTATTGATTTAGGGATAACAAGAGGCTTATTAATGGAGATGCTTTCATTTCTTGTATACTCATAAAATGAGTTTCATCTACCTCCATACTTTAGACATGTCCAACCTACTAACGAGGTCTCAAGGACAAACAACTATCTTAAAAGATAAGTTGTATTCTTTCTCGCTATAATATAATAAGAGGTGATTATATCCCACGGATATCATATACTTTTCTTTACCTTTACTCTAGCACTCAATGCTAACGAGTATTTCGTTCGTAACTTAGTCATCATACACTTACTTGGAGGTATATCTGTACTGTCATCAGTATTGGGAAAGCCCGTCAAGGGTCGATCCACCTATGTGTATTATAAATATATCTCGTCTCATTGAGAACTTCTTTACATCATATCTTGATGTCTATTGCTTTTGACTGATTTGAAACTTTTAGGTGACAAGATACGTCAACCTACGTCATACTTATTGATTTCATAGATCGAAGAAAATTTCATCATAACAACTTTCAAGCGGTATGGTTTCACCATTTAAGATGACAACTTTGAAGGTTTGAATCAACATGTTCTTTGAACTGAATAATTGGGAGATAGGGTCCGAAGACCAGAATAACAAATACTGAGATTTCTTTGGTCATATGGGGTGGCCAGGCCCGTCACAAATACTTTCTCAGTCATATGAAGGTTTGGTTTCAAGAGGATGTTTTATGGAATTTTCTGATTGCAAGCTTCTTTCAGAAAAGTGAGAACTCAATTGATAACTCAATCGAAACTAGATCATAGAGTTTAAACTTAATAACAGAATTTTGGGCTATATATAAGATTTGAAACCTTATACAACTCATTTTAGTTGTCATCAAAGGTTTCTCATGTACACATATGTTATAGTTCTTCTTGAACTATCGGGAATCTTTGCTTTCTAATAGCATTCTAAGATTCTTGTCACACTGTAGAGTTCTCGTTCTATATACGTCGCATGATCAGTATCAACTATTTCATTGATCATATTCTTATTTCATTTCTAACGAGAAAGTCATAGTCAATTTGGATTTCCGTCATACGTGAACATCCAAACAAAAGACTATACTCATGTCACTGGAGTATAGTGACATTTATTATCTCTAAATCATCATCCTCATCTTTACCTTTTGACTTTCTGCTCTTTGTTCTCGTCATTCCGCTCGAGATTCTCATTTCGATCTCGTTTCTGTCTCATGACAGACTAAAATTCTCATAGTTCTCTTCCTACGTTCTTTCGCAAAAAGGGATCATGCGACTTAAACAGTCTATGTTCTTTGGGATAACATACCCATCAGTGAAATAACTTTGAAATTTGAAATAAACATTTCAAAACTGTAACATAACTCATGCTTTCTTTGAATTTCAAGAATTCAACATATAATACTTTTGACATATTAATGTTAACACTTTCTCATATAACATCATCATAGCATAATCATAACATTCTCCTTATAACATTATCAAACATCATAATATGTTGGTATTGATCCAACAATTATCACAACAAAATCCTCATTGACTTCCACGAATTCAAAAACTTCTCTTTTGACATCTCAATGTCAATATTTTCTCATATCACTTTCAATTCTTCTCAACATCAAACGTTATTGCACATTCGCAATTATTTTCACTTTAAGAAAACTTTATTCATAACTTTCATTCACGTAACATTCTCTTTATATAACATTTCTCCTCATAAACATCCCTTCTCATCATTATTCACTACTTTCATTCTTAAATACCTTTCAAATTTTTTATTTCTTGAAAACATCATTTTCCATGTTCAAACTTCTTATTCCAAAATCTTGAGAAAGGGCATGTACTTTTAAACTTTTCATTTCCAAACCGAGAAAATCATTTACTCAGCGCTTATTAAATCTTTTAAGTTTTCCATGAATATGTAGTCCCATACCTACATATTCTTGGAATCCTTTGAGTTTTCTTGAATATGCGGTCCATACCGCATATTCTTAGAATCTCTCTAATTCTAACTTTCATTTTCTTGAAAAATTTCATTTCACTTTCACTTTCCAACTTCTTATCCTTATTCTCAAAAGCGTGAGAAAATCATTTACCTTTTTCGGTTGAGCTTGATGTGATGGAGTGTTGAGCATAGTCGGTGATCTCTAGAAGTCTAGTGACTCTATCTAGACTCGACTTTTGAAAGAAGTTTTGGGTTTAAGTGCGACCCGCTCGATACCAAGCTGTAATGACCCTTGACCCAAATGCGGATTAGCGAAACTGTTACTAATGACGGGATTAACAACGATAACAAACACTAATTATGGGCTGCGAGATATATAATAGACAAATTCTCGTAAAACTTCATATCATTTAGTGTGACACATATATCGTACATCTGGCTGGATTATTTAGACTCTTGACTAAAGGGTTCGACTCGAAACATAACCTATATAACTCTGCAGCGGAAAGACATGTGATTACACATATGACGATATGTAATCAAGGCTATACTTATCAACGACGAAGACTCCAAGCGCTCAACACTTCAACATCGACATCAATCGCTCAACTGCACATTTAAAAACAAATATGCAGGGCTAAGTACAAGAATGCACTTAGTGGGCTCATGCCAAAAACATTTTCTTTAATTACACTGCCCATTTGAGTAACACACGAGGTTTTAGTGGAAATGCTCGTGCTTACTAAAACATTTTCTTTTATTTTCAAAGTAAATGCGGCGGACATATTTTTATCTGTATGATCCATATCAGTTCTCGTATAGTAATATCATAACATCATCACATAACGTCATCACATAACATCATCACACGTTGGTAGCGAACCAACAACTTTCAATATCATCATGCCGTGACTCCACATATAATATGACATCACATCGGGATCATCATACGTTGGTAGCGAACCAACAAATTTCGATATCATCATGCCCGATGACTCCACATAATATGACATCATCGGGATCATCATCGTTGGTAGCGAACGACAAATTTCAATATCATCATTAGGAACAAATATATCATCACATCTCATAATCTGGCGGTATAATCGACCGACAATCGATTCACTTTCATAGCCCAACAACATGATAGGATCATACATAAAAACATAAACACTTTGGGCGGTAATCATCATTTCTCATTTGAAAGCTTGTAAATAAATACTTTGCATTTGGCAAAATAAATAAAGGGTTTTGAATAAAGCCCACAGTGCGTAGCTTTTCGATAACGTTCCTTTCTAAGTCGAAAGCTCAAGTCCCGTCCCACCTTAGCGTAAGAACTATTTTAGTACATTGATCACGTTCGAGAGAGGCGAACATAGTCTATAACGTTCTCTGCGTCGAATAAAAGGCTAACGGGACTTATTTTGGCGTTTCCTAATCAATTAATGTGGATTATGAATTTTCTCAATTTATAAGAGATATTCTACCTTTTAGTATATAATATGCGTTTTAATGTACTTACGTAGCGTAAGTTACATTGTTACTAAGCGTCTTCGTCACATAGATCACGTATTATCGAATTCGTGCCCTTGACCTTGGTCGACGTTTTTGGTCAACTATTTTGACTTAGTCGACATTTAGTCGATAATTTTGACTTTAGTCAACTCAAAGTCAATATTTTGACTTTTCGATTTCTTATAAAATTCTATTATTTTATGTGCAATTCTTGTTCTAAAAATTCCCATAAAATCATACTATGTCTAAAACATTATTTTAGATCATATTATGCTATTATACTTGATAAAATAAATTTATAACATTAATACACATAAGGTATAGTTTTCGGTCAACATAATTAACCAACTAAACATTTTTCAAAAATTCCAATAAATTCACATAATACTTAATCATCCTTAATTATCCTTATTATAACATAATTGTTATTTATTATGAACTATTGAATTTAATTTACCTAAGTCATATTGAAATTTTGACTTAGGACCGAATAATTTTATAAATTTGATAAATTCCACAACCATATATTATGAATCTACATCATCAATATGATATGATAACACTTAAATATGGAACATATCTCAATATCATATCATATATTATAATTTTGAAATTCATGAACTTAGGTACTAAAGTTTTCCAAAATTCTATATAAATTCATATAAACTTATTTAATACCCTAGATTATTATTTCATGCTCAAATCGACAATTAAAATCAAAATCATCAACATATTCCACCTACATGATTTGGTCCCTTTTAGAATTTAATACCATGCTTAATTTTGTGATATAATTATAATACATGCTTAATAACATCATATAAACATAATATCTAAACATCTTAGTATATGTTACATAATTTTGAAAATCACAAATAAACTAAGCTTATAACATAAATTCTAACGGATGAAAATCGAAAATTCTAGCATGTATACGAAGCTCGTAAGAAATCTAACCTTTTAATCGGCGTTGATTTTAATCGGTGAAGGTTTATTGAACTATGGTTTGGATTGAAATTGAAGAACTCTCCCTCCATTTTTCTCACAAATTTTCGGTATTTTAGGGTTCCAAATGGGAGGGGTGTTTGATCCCTTCCCCTATTTATAGAATTAATCAAGTTGTAGGCATTAATTGCATGAAATGATAAACATACCACTTGGGCACCCACTTGCACAAAATCTTATCTTTATCTTATCATATCTTATCCTTTTAAAACTTTATATTATCACCTTATCACTTAATAAATGCTTTGGATAATTCTTATCACATAGTATTTGCACATGTGTGTGTGTCGCCCATCTCTTGGTTCTAGGATTAGATTTTTATTTTTTTCTTATACTATATACTTTATTATATTTATATTATTAATTAATTAATAAATTGTATGATAATTATCAAGAATTAAAAGAATTGATCATATTGCACACCAAATGTGAAGTTTTCGGCCACATTCAATTCATTATGATAAATTCTTAATTTTTTTCCATGACTCATATTATATTATAACTATATTATAAAGTATCCTTTGAAAAGTCAAAATTTTCAACTACAACAAGTGGCACTATTATATAGTATGAAATTAAAATAATTCAACCCCAATTTTTCTAACATTTCGGCTCCCTCATTTAATGAGCCATGGATTACTTGTTTAAATTGCTAACTATGTCCACTTTACACCTAATATAAGATAAGATACAACTCATAGCCATTCATTAATTATAGGATAATATTATTACATAAAATCATACTAAAATCCTCAACATTTTCGCCCAACACCATATAGGTGTTACTCAACTTGTGCAACTTGTAATATACCTCATTTTATCCTTAATGATGTCATAATAATATAATAATTATCATATATCATTAATTGAATAAGAATAAAAATTAATTTGTACTTAAGAAACCCTAATTTTCGAAATTTACTAAGGTGATCCCAAACATTTTATTTCCTTGTATAAAATAGCTATTACATAATTATATGACATATTATATGTCTTAGATAATAAATTTAATCATAGAAAAGTATTTAAAATAATTTAGATTTCAAAAACCCTAATTTCGATTTATATAATTTCGAAAATTTCAAAATGTGATACATTCTATTCTCAAATTTTCTAGCATTATTTAATGATAAATAATGCTCTTATATAATAAAATAATCATTGGAATTTGAATTTTATAATTCCGTGATCATTTGACTTAGTTATCGACTCATCTCTAAAAGCAAGCGTTTGAAGCGTCTCAAAATTCTCATAGGAGAATCATCTCTAAAGCGTTTAAAATAAAGTTGTAACAACCTTATTTATTCCTATAATAATAGAATTTGAAATTAAACAACCGCTAATAATCTTGTAAGACATGATTTGTCGAATTTATCAAGCGTTAGAACATTAAGTTCGAAGGAATATCGAAATTATATTCCTTAATTCACTAAGCATCGATGAATATCATACGAGATTATCCAATTATGCTTGGTCAATAGTCGAGAGTTGACTAATTAAGATTTTAATTATCGAATTAATAATACTAATTACGGAATTTATTATCGTAATTCAGTATTAAATTTACGAGATATTACAAAGAAGCTCATAATACTCCCTATTTCGTGCATCCCGGAGGAACAAAAATGTACAAAGATTTGAAATCAGTTCATTGGTGGCGAATATGAAGAGATCCATTGGAGAATTTGTAGAAAAATGTACTACATGTCAGCAGGTGAAATTCGAACATCAACGACCGTCTGGATTGCTAAATCCACTTGAGATTCTTGAGTGGAAATGGGAACACATTTCTATGGACTTTGTGGTTGGATTACCTCGCATGCTTAAAGGTAATCACGCTATCCGGGTTATTATTGATAGATTGACAAAATCAGCTCATTTTCTTCCCATAAAGACGACTTTTAGCATGGATCGCTTAGATCAACTCTATATTAATGAGATTGTAAGACTACATAGAGTGCCAGTGTCCATTGTGTTTGATCGAGACACGAGATTTACTTCTAACTTTTGGAAAAGTCTCCAGTCAGCTTTAGGCACTAGGTTACACTTCAGTACAGCTTACCATCCTCAATCAGATGGACAGTCAGAGCGGACTATTCAAATTCTGGAAGATATGCTTCGTGCTTGTGTGTTAGATATGGGCGGAAGTTGGGAGAAGTATCTACCATTAGTTGAATTCGCCTACAATAATAGCTGTCAAGCTACTATTGGAATGGCTCCATTTGAAGCATTGTATGAGAGGAAATGTAGATCGTCAATTCATTGGGATGAGGTTGGAGAGAGGCGGCTTTTAGGGCCTGAATTAATTGAAGAAACAGTTGGAGTTATCACAAAGATCAGAGAAAGAATTAAGATAGCCCAAGATCGTCAGAAATCATATGCCGATCAAAGGCGAAAGGACATACACTTCGAGGTTGGTGACAAGGTATTTTTAAAGATAACGCCGATAAATGAGTGATCAGATTTGGCAAGAAAGGAAAGTTACAGCCTCGTTATGTAGGGCCTTGTGAAATACTTGAAAGGATAGGAAATATGGCATATCGCCTAGCTTTATGTTCCGACCAAATTGTTCTTTTCAGTCGCTCGCAATAGTACGAGGTCCTTATAGAGCGGTAAGGTCGACCCAAGTCGAATCTCTCGAGGAAGGCTTAACAGGGCTACGGTTCTATGTCAAACACGAAAACAGAAAAGAAATACTAACGTCCTAAAATAAGGGCGGTCTGTCACTGAACGGACGAAAGCACGAAATAAAATAAAGCAAATAAAACGGATGCACTTGGACAACAATAGGAATTGACAGATACACGGAATTGGAGACGGTGTTCTAGGGTTCAAATCTATCCTCGCTATTAATGAATCAAAGACCGGTACACAATGCATAAAACACCCACGCCTCTCACCAAACGGTCAACACTAACTAATCTCTCGATTACGTCAATGTTAGACTTGAACTTAATGGTAGGGGATCTTTCAATCAAACCGCCATCAACTACGAAGGATATTTAACTTCAAATGCACATGATAGCAAAACCCTACCCACATATATTATTTATTCAACAACAAACTAATCTCTCGATCACTTTCATTGTCAAACTTATATTTAATATAAATCTGCTCTCGCATATCTTCATAATCAAAAATAAGTATACAATCAACCTACACTATTCTTTCGAACACCATACATGAAGATCATAAAATAAACAATTTATACGGATAAGAAAATCACAAATCATCAACCCAATAATCACGATTCAAGACAAGAACAATCCAATATTTATTTCTCTACAAATCATTAATTTATCTCATAGTAGAAATTATTCCAATCCCAATTATATAGACATAATCAAAACAAGAAAAACTTACAAACCATTCATCGATAAATTCGTCTTCCAAATATCCAGAATCGTACAATCCAATTGTTAATCTAAGATGCAAGAATTAAATGAAAAGGAAAAGAAAAAGAAAAGAGAAAGAAAAGAGAGTTGCGTGCGTTAGAATGCCCCTCAGGTCACGGTTGAATTCTCCTATTTATTCAACCCTCGAAAAGCCCATTTAAAACGCCAAATTGGGCCTCAAAAATCACTCCCAACGCCGGATGCAACGCAGTGCCGGACGCGAGCGTTCTCTGGAATAAACAAAAGAGCACCTCAGCGCCGGACGGAGTGGAGCGCCGGATGCGAAGAGCTGCTGGAATGAGGCGAAGGAGAACCAAGCGCCGGACGCAAGTGGAACGCCGGACGGACAAGTTGATACGGGCGAGAATGGGCGCTGGGTGATACCCAACGCCGGACGTGGATGGGCAGAGATACGGACGAAGCGGGCGCTGCATGAGGCGTGGCCGTGGCTGCGTGAGGTGCGGCCGTGGCCGTGTGAGGCGCGGTCATGGCTGCATTGTGAAGACGCATGAGCTACGGCCGTGCCGCATTGTGAAGACGCATGAGGTGCGGACGTGGCCGCGTTGTGTGGAATGAGCGCTGGAGGAGAGCTGAACGCGCGTGCGTTGGGCGTTCCCAGCGCCGGACGCGCTTGCGCGTGCGCGACTTCGCCGTTTCATTCCGTTCTCTCTCGTCCGAACTCCGAATTGGGATCCGTTTGCGCCTATGAACTCCTATCGAGATGTTCTTCAATATAGGATAATTTTTGGTAGATAAATTTCATCCTATTTAATGTCAAGTTTCTGCAAAACACCAAACACACTAAATAAATCCAATTCGATCAATACGAATCAAACCAACGACATAAATAGAACAAACTATTAAAAATGACATACAAAAGAATACCAAGATTAAGAACAAAATTATACTAAACAACTCCTCCACACTTAAACCTTTGCTTTTCCTCAAGCAAACATTATCACCACGACACGAGAAAAGAAATCGAGAAAATATGTATTCAAGTGGATCATACCACGACATCCCGTCATCCTAGATTTTCTACATCGAAACACTTCTTAACATGATAATGAATCAATAATTAATTGAGTATGCGGCTTAATCCAAGCAAATCATAAATCTGATCTACATGTACTTAATGATCGAATAGCCAACTCCTATACACACCTTGCATAAAATATCTCATTTCAACATACACAACTTCTAATACCAGATGTGATGACTCAAGGAGGATTATAGGACAATATTCATTAAGTCAAACCTTCGAGTTGAAAACTCGAGTATCCTAATGTGGTTTTTCATACTCATCACTTGAGCTTCCATTCGAGAAGCAACATGGAGCGAGAGGAGTAGAGCCCCTTATTCCAACCTTAAGCTCACTTATTCAACCATCAACAAATTATTCCAACATTTTTTTTAATAACAATCTTTTTCATATTTTCATATATATATATATATTTTTTTCGAGATATGATACGCAAGGGGACCATTTAAATAGCAACGACAATCAACCACACATATCACTTCATCATAATTTACTTCGACGTGCCCCACAACTAGATCAATCATCAACAATTATCAAGTCAAGTCACGCATCGATAAGACTTACTAGAAATCAGTTTGGACGTGCATACCCAATCAAATCATGTTCACTCAACTCTACTCGTATACTAGACGATAAAGCATACTCAAACCCAAACAAAAGGTATAAAATGGAGGACGACACACCCAAACAAACACAAGTCACATGCAAACACACAAAGACGGCAAGCACGTCTCCACACTTTAGATGAAAATCAAAAAGGTAAAATGTAGAAGTGAACTTCCATGAAATTGGGAGAGCGTGTCAACTAGGTACGGCGGTGACGACGTCCGGTGGCTTGAGTGTTCATGATATGCAACTCGCTAAAATTCTCGTCTTACTTATTAAAAACCTGAAAGAAAAAGAAAAGAAACAAAACAGAAAAACAATTAAACTTGTGGGTTGCCCCCCATGCAGCGCTCGTTTCAATGGCACGAGCTCCACCAATGAAAAACGGACTATCCATAGTCCTTAATCTGCAGGAATACCATCTCAACCAGGGCATCAGTAGTAACAAGGTAAGCACAAAGGACAGTCAAGGTAGCAAATAATGAATTAATTAAGTTCAAATCAAACATCCTATTCTTCAAAGAAAAATAGATAACTTCAACTGCAGAAGCACAATACTTTGGAGAATTAGGATGTTGAAAAATTATAGATGTTACCTCAACGTTTGTCCTCTCTTACTCCTCTAACTGGTTCGGGAAGATATCAGGTTGTTCATGTTTAGTCGCAGCTTGATGAAACCTTGACTCTTTAATTTCATCATCTTCCATGATTCCCCCCTCAACTTCATCATCTTCATAGACTATGATAGAAGAAGTTTGCTCCAATTGTCTCGGCATCTCCTCCACACTTTGGTTGTGGACCAATTCTTCCACTATCCTGGCTGACTTACTGACTTGAGTCTCTAAACGCTACATAGATGCTTCCAAAATTTCGAACCTTTGTTGACTCGTCTGTATGAAAGACATTAGTGTATCGTCCAATATCGGCTTCACCGGCTGACTCGCCTGAATGAAAGCCTGCAATGACTCTTCCAATGTCGGCTTCACCGGCTGACTTGTCTGAATAAATGCCTGCAATGAATCCTCCAATGTCGATTTCATCGGTTGCTTCACCGGCTGACTCGCCTGAATGAAAGCCTGCAATGACTCCTCCAATATCGGTTTCATCGGCCGACTCGCCTGAATGAATGCCTGCAAAGAATCCTCCAATGTCGGCTTCACCGGCTGTTGTTGGAAGAAGAGGTCCTAGCTATATGAAGAACTCTGAGGATGCCTCCAGTAGGGATCATAGGCTTGATGCTCACAGCCTGACGGGTATCCCTCAAAATAGTCGAATTGGGCTCCTTCTTTGTAAGGAGAATTTGCCCAATACGACGTGCTTTCCTCCTCCAGGCCTGTCTGACCATATTCATATCGCTGATAACCCTGCATTAATAGACACCAACTACAAAAACAAGATCACACGCACCTGTTGAAGAAAATAGTAACAAAGAAAAAAAAAAAAAGAAGAAGCACGGGGGAAGAAACAGAAAAACAAAATAAAACACGAAAAATAAAACGACACAAAACCAAAAGCCTAAAGCCTTCCCCGGCAACGGCGCTAGCTTTATGTTCCGACCAAATTGTTCTTTTCAGTCGCTCGCAATAGTACGAGGTCCTTATAGAGCGGTAAGATCGACCCAAGTTGAATCTCGAGGAAGGCTTACGGGGCTACGGTTCTATGTCAAACACGAAAATGTAAAAGAAATACTAACGTCCTAAAATAAGGGCGATGCGTCACGTAACGGACGAAAGCACGAAATAAAATAAAGCAAATAAAACGGATGCACTTGGACAACAATAGGAATTGACTGATACACGGAATTGGAGACGGTGTTCTAGGGTTCAAATCTATCCTCGCTATTAATGAATCAAAGACCGGTACACAATGCATAAAACACCCACGCCTGTCACCAAACGGTCAACACTAACTAATCTCTCGATTATGTCAATGTTAGACTCGAACTTAATGGCAGGGGATCTCTCAATCAAACCGCCATCAACTACGAAGGATATTTAACTACAAATGCACACGATAGCAAAACCGTATCCACATATATTATTTATTCAACAACAAACCAATCTCTCGATCACTTTCATTGTCAAACTTATATTTAATATAAATCTGCTCTCGCATATCTTCATAATCAAACAAAAGCATACAATCAACCTACACTATTCTTTCGAACACCATGCATGAAGATCATAAAATAAACAATTTATACGGATAAGAAAATCACAAATCATCAACCCAATAATCACGATTCAAGACAAGAAAAATCCAATATTTATTTCTCTACAAATCATTAATTTATCTCATCGTAGAAATTATTCCAATCCCAATTACATAGACATAATCAAAACGAGAAAAACTTACAAACCATTCATCGATAAATTCGTCTTCCAAATATCCGGAATCGTACAATCCAATTGTTAATCCAAGATGCAAGAATTAAATGAAAAGGAAAAGAAAAAGAAAGGAGAAAGAAAAAAGAGAGCTGCGTGCGACAGAATGCCCCTCAGGTCGCGGCTGAATTCTCCTATTTATTCAACCCTCAAAAATCCCATTTAAAACGCCGAATTGGGCCTCAAAAATCACGCCCAACGCCGGACGCAACGCAGCGCCGGACGCGAGCGTTCTCTGGAATGAACAAAAGGGCACCTCGGTGCGGACGGATGGGCGCCCGACGCCATTTCTTGGAATGAGGCGGGGAACCAGCGCCCGGACGGACAAGCGATGAGGGTAGAATGGGTGGTGATACCCAGCGCCGGACGTGGATGGGCAGAGATACGGACGAAGCGGGCGCTGCATGAGGTGCGGCCGTGGCTGCTTGAGGTGCAGCCGTGGCTGCGTGAGGCGCGGCCGTGGCTGCTTTGTGAAGATGCATGAGCTATGGCCGTGGCCGTGACGCGGTCGTGGCCGCGTTGTGAAGACGCATGAGGTGCGGCCATGGCCGCGGCACAGCAGTGGCCACGTTGTGTGGAATGAGCGCTGGAGGGCTAGAGGAGAGCTGAACGCGCGCGCGCTGGGTGTTCCAGAGCGACGCGAGCGGCGGCGTCTTGGCGTCACGACTTCGCCGTTTCGCTCTGTTCTCTCTCGTCCAAACTCCGAATTGGGATCTGTTTGTGCTTATGGACTCCTATCGAGATGATATTCAATATAGGATAGTTCTTGGTAGATAAATTTCATCCTATTTAATGTCATGTTTCTGTAAAACATCGAAACACACCAAATAAGTCCAATTCGATCAATACGAATCAAACCAACGACATAACTAGAACAAACTATTGAAAATGACATACAAAAGAATACCAAGATTAAGAACAAAATCATACTAAACACTTTACCTCCAGACTTGGCTGGCGTTCATGATGTGTTTCACGTGTCAATGCTGAGAAAATATATCTCAGATACAGGTCATGTTATATCTCATGAGAATTTACAAGTTTCACCGAACTTAACATATGAAGAGGTACCGATTGCTATTCTAGACAGAAAGGTGCATACTTTAAGAAATCGAGAGGTACCTTTGGTGAAAATACAGTGGAGTAGGCATAGACCTGAGGAAGCCACATGGGAAAGAGAAAACGAACTTTTGGTTCGATATCCCAACCTTAGAGACTTACCAGGTTAATTTCGAGGACGAAATTATTTTTAAAGGGGATAAAATGTAATACCCCGAGAAATTTTTCCTAAGGAAGTATGATATATATATATTTTTTAAGAGTGAATTATTTTTCTTTAAATTGTGAACTAATAAAAATTAAGTTTTGAACGTTTTTACAGGTTGTTCGGCTAAGAGCGAGGATGCGCCCTAGCGAAAAATGTAAAGTTTGCTAATATGAATGTTTTAGTAAATTATAATTATGATTTTTTAATGAAAGTTTAATTTTTTATGCATTGGTCATTAATTCATGATATTAAGTGATTTGGATATAAGAATCGAATAGAACGTTTATTTGTTATGCATTAGAATAAAAATTTGTGAAGAAGTAATAAAATGGAAATACATGTACATATATGTAATTTTACACTAAAGTGTGTAGAGAATTATAGAATTCTCTAGATTTTTGGTGATTAATCACCTTATTAAATAAATTACAAAATAAAAGAAAAATTTGTGGATGTTTATAAATAGGTTACTATTCATCATTTTCATCATTTTTTCTCCTAAATTTCGTGATTCACACACACTACACACACTAAAATTTTTGAAAATTTCATACTCCAAATTTTCAAGATCCAACCGTTAAATTTTCGATCGGTCTTCGAATTAAGGTATAATTCAATCTTTAGAACATATCTATGGTTTGAAAAATTTACAAATATGAACCTATGTTAATTTCATATTTTCGGTCCTTTTGATGATTGTGAAGAAGATAAGTTTTTGTTTAATTATTTCTTGATCTTATGTTAGGTTAATCGCCGATAGGTTGTTTAACGTTGAATTTTTGAGCATATGTTCATTCTTGGAATTTTTGTGATTTTCAAAAATTATGAAGGTCTTGAACTTGAATTTATATTTTTTATATGCTTGATATTTGTTCATATATGTGTTGTTGGGTTGATATATATATGTTTTGAGCAAGAAAAACGTTTGAAATCGAAACCGTTGAAAAACCCCTATGTTGGCCGAAAACCCTAGACCATATAATGTTGGATTTTTGATTTTATTTGATTATTTTGACTTCATATTTTGATTTTATGATAAGAATAAAGCTTAAAATGATTTATTCGGATTTTTCAGCCGACGTATTCAAAACTTGGAAAATTTTAGTTTGACGTCGAATTTGGGTTTTTGATGTTAAAGCTTTGATCTTTGGGTTTTGATGATTTATTTGTGATCTTTGATGATAGTTAAGTATATATAAATGTTCCTCTAAGATAGACGACGTCTTGTGCAAATTTTCACGTTAGACATAGGTTATGTACATAAGCTAATGTTGATTTTTGGTTAAGACTAGACGATTTGTATGTGTTAATGAGTCTTATATACTTATTTGGACATATAAAACTTAGTTAAGAGTAATTTTAAAGTGCTAGGTGGCTTGACATCCAAAGCTCAAGGACGGACAACCAAGCAAAAGCTAAAGAGTCTTTTGAAACGTCTACACGAGGTGGGGTTTACTCTATCTGTAAGTACGTTGTATGGTTATAATCATTGTTGTGTTTTGTGCATGCATGTGAGCTAGAATGTTAAATAGGTACCCTCGAGGAGGCTGAGCCTACTGTAGCGATCTACCCTCGAGGAGGCCCAAAAGGGGTCTAGTGTAGCGATCTACCATCGAGGAGGCAAGACCTAGTGTAGCAATCTACACTCGAGGAGGCCCAAAAAGGGCTCAATATTAAAGAATTAACCTCGAGGAGGCCCACAAGGGGCTACTGACGACCACCTAAAACCCGTCGTCAAAGGTCCTCGGCGCGCCAAGATAACATTTATAATCTCCTTCAACTTGAACACATAATTCCGTATATGGCAAGTTAAGGGATCGAACCCAAGAGAGCTGGTTGTGTTGTTACTCGAGTTGTCACGGTTTGAGAAGGAGGTTGTCCAGAGGCGAGGTGTCGGTCAGTAGCGGCCTCGATGAGAAATGTATTGAGAGATAGATCTTGAGCAGAATGTAAAACTGAAAATGAAACACAAAGCAAAAGGTTAAATGACAAGTAGTTGGGCCAAGGGTTCCACACGTTGAGTTACTGGTCAAGATGTCGGTCATAGGTTCAAGGGTTTTCACCATGAGTGTATGTCGTTTGTTAAAGGTACCAAGGGGTAGGTGCCCTTTTTTGGTTGTCACGTACACCTGTCCCCCCAGCCCCAGCTTGCCCTTAGGTTTTAGGACTAAGTACAGAGGCCCCCTGCCTTGCCCCCTTGCCAAGACGGTCTCCTTTAAATAGGTTATCCCGCCCCAACAGCTTGACTCACTAGATAGTCCAACTAGCCACAGCCGGTCCAAGGGAGTGGCTCGTAGCCCTTTGCCCAAGGCCGACGGCTACAATCACCCACTCCAGTCACACTTCCCGGGATAAAGAGACACTCGATGTCTTACTCCGGCTATTGCTTGTAGCTACCCCTCCCCCCAAGGCTACCGGCCGAGTTAACGCTCAAGGAAAGGAATAACATGGGTATAAAGGCCTAGAGCTTCGGGAACACCCACTCAAGGTTCTAAGGACGTTTAGACCTCACGACTCTCATGACCTCGACTAAACCTTTTTCACCCCGAGCCCAACCAAACCGACTACTCACGCATAATCAACATAAACATAAATGCAACAATCAAGAACATAAACCAAGCCATACTTGAATTTAAAATCAAACTGAAAGTAAAGGCGGTCGCAAGCGGCTGTTCGGGCAGAGATAACAAAATACTTGAAATAAATGTTTGCCCGTAGGACTTGTTTATCTTCCTCACCAATCACTCATGAAAGCCAAAGTAAAATGAAAGAGAAAAGTGCAGGGAAACTAAGGACTGATGCTCTCCTCTCACGAATTGTTTCCATTGATTCTTGTGTGTAGTTTTTTGTTGGGAGCCTAGGTATACTCCTCTTTGTCTTGGTCAGCGCACGCATCTCAAGGCAACAGATGGTGAGGTCAGCAGTTGGCTCGGGCTCTGGACACCGATGGAGACTCCTCGCTTCACCGACAGTTTGTCTTATCTCAACCACCGCAGTCGACCTTTCCTTTTCAAAGAAAATCAAACAGACGGCAGAGAAGGACCTTGCCCATAATCTTTCCATTTGCGTGCAAGTCTACCAGAGTTCTTGTCTACGTCTCCCAGCTGCATTCTGACTTTACCCTCTTTCCCTTACACAGTTCCTCGTCCTTTTTCCTGCTCTTCCTTGACTCGATCATCCTCTTGGCTTCACGTCTGCTCGTTGGTCAGGCTCAGCTCTCGTGCGGTACCATGTCTTGGCAAGATGTTAGAATGTCTGGCCAAGGTAATCTTTGGGATTTTTACCTCTCTCACAGGAGGTGGCCTGACCTTGCCCAAGGTCCGTCTCAACCTGCAGCACCCAAAGCGTGTCCTCCCAGACACAGACACACACAAAGAACACACAAAAATGCACTATTTCTAGGGCAAGGACTACCCCAAAAAGAGCACGAAAAGCGGGCTCGTCAGCTACCCAACGCGATAAATAATGAGTATCCGCAAGGGTAACTGCTAAAGAAGAGTTCATTATGTTGTGTACATTACGCAATTGGTTATAACTGCTTGCAGTGTATTCCCCACTGAGTATGTTTACATACTCACATCCCCTATTTTGATATATGTTTTGCAGGCTGAGAAGTTGACGATTGATGCTGACAAGAATGAGCTCCGCACATACATTCTCTCAGGATCACGTTTTATGTAAATAAATTTCAGATTATACTAGTACTCGAATGTGTTGAAGAAAAAACTTAATTTGTTTTTGATGAAAGAACTATGTTTGAAATGCAAATGACGTTTATATATATATTTTGTTGAGGGTTATGTCTCTAGTTGCTGTTGCTTTGTTGTGTGGTATTGTTTTTTTTTTAGGTTGGTATATACGTATTTATAGAGTATATGTCGTTCGTTCATCGAATTGTTAATCTCCGCTGCTTATATATATAATTATTAATATCATTATTATTTTATAATTGTTAAAGATATAAAGATTTTAGTTATGTCTCTATTACAAGAATGGGGGCTTTACAAAATCAAACCTGAATCCTAATAGTGAAATTTTCGAAATCCATACTTCTCAAGCTTGGAATTTTTGAAAACTTTCAAGAAGGAAGGAGACGAATTTCTGCAGCATTCTCCATAGATTGTCCTCACTCGACATTGGAGTCTAGGCAATCGGGATACAGTCCAGAAGATCAAAGCACGACTCTTGATCCATTCTTACCCCACAAATTCGCAGGTAAACACAAGAAAACACCAACGTGTTGCAATTAATTATATAGGTGCATGCTAGGTGTATAATCAATATATGGTGAATTAAACATCCAAGATAGATCATCGGGAGAGGGTTAAAATCAGATTTCCCTACAATTGGTATCAAATCCTAGGATCGTGATCTTGGCTCGCTTGGATTAATTCACTTTTGATTATTACGTGCGTAATTAATTAATTGTGGATCATCGCTCATCGTGGCTCGCTTTATTTTTGTCGATTTTGTTTTCACAACGAGAAAATCCGTGGTTAGATTAGATTTTTCTTGTAAATCTAATCTGTAAAAGAAGAACGAAGAAAAGCACGAAGAACGAGACGACGGGAGGAACGCCGGAAATCAGACGCACGGTGCGAGCACGCCGCTCGGCACCATGCACACGCTTTCGGCGGCGCCTGAGGCGGACGGGTAGATGGGTTTCGGCAAAGACGGCGCATGCCTCGGTGTTCTCGGCAGGAATGGGCGAACAGGTCGTGCGGAGTCCTCGACGAGGCTGGGCGGCAGGGCTCGGTAGCCGGGCATACAGGGCGCACAGTTTCCGTGCGGACACCTCGACACCCCTCCGCTACCGGCGTGCGTGCTTCGGGCGGATAGCTCTCATGATGCTCGAGCACCTTTGCGCTGCGGCGGGCAAGTTCGCCGGCAGCGCTGGCGCTGGAAGGGTTGTCTTGTGTGCGAGATGCCCGGCAGGCATCGCTCAGCAGCGGTGCGCGTCCTCAGAGGCACTGGGCTACACAGGGCTCACGATTCTCGCACGAATGCCTCGGAAGTGCTCGGCAAGAGCTTCGGCGAGGTACGCTGTGCGCGCACAGCACCTCGACAAGGCGCGCGCAGCGGCCTCGGCAAGGCAAAGCATCTCGGTAGGGCGGGCGTCAGGCACGTGGGGCCTCGCCGCCGTGCGATGCCGCCGGTGTCTCCCTGCAATCCTCGGCTAGGGTGTGCAGCGCGCCTTGGCAGCGCAGTTCTCGGCAGAGGCGGCGCAAGGTAGTGGCGGTGTTCTAGGCAGTCCAACCAACTCTGGCCGACCGGGCCCAGTTCTTGCCCAAACCCGAATTTTCGACCCAGACCCGAATTTTCGACCCGGTTCCAGATTTTTTTGACCCGACCCGGCCCGATCCACTGTTTTGGCCCGTTTTTAATTTTTCGGCCCAAATCCAGTTTTGACGAATCCGGTCTGTGCCTTTGCACGTGAGGCCTATTTTCGAGATTTTTGAAGATCTGTACTTTGCAAATTTATGTAATAAATTAGGCAGGGAAGTACAGGATCCACGAGTGGGCCGGGATGAACGATTTTATTTTATTTTTATCGCTCATAGCATGTCGTGGATGTTTAAATTATACAGGAGCATGCTATGTATGTTTAATTACGTAGATAAACATGTTATATGTTTTCGTGATTGGATGCGCATAGTAAGCATGCTAGGTTTATCGCGTTTTTCAAAGCATGTTTTAAATGTTGAGTTTTATAGAAAGCATGCTAGGATTACGTGATCTGCATGGATAAACCTTTTGAAACAAAAGACTAAGCAAGAAACCCGACATATTAATTTTTAAATTAAAATGTCAAGACCTCCACTTTTGATCTCTAAACAAAGTGATACGACTTTGTGAGTAAACGCCCACACGCGTGGCTTGCTTGCACCCTTGTTTGTCATAAGTTTGTTAGACGAGATTTCTAAATAAAATATTTTAATCTATTGAGAAGTGGGAGTTTCATGTGTAAACGTCCACACGTGTGGCTTGCATATGCGATTTTCATAAGTTCTCTAAAGATAGATTTAAAATGAGATAACAAAAGAATTTGGATTGGAAGCGGTATGGTCCTAGTGAGTATGCCAATTCTAAGAATTCATTTTCAGCTATTAAAATTGTGATCATTGCTTAGACATCACCTCAAGTACAACTTCCTGCGAAGTCCCTTCTTCTGATAGTGATGTGGTCTAGTAAGGTCCAATCATTAATTTCATTTGTCATAAGGATATGTTGTCATGGATTGAAATTAAAGGACTAAAAGGTATATTTAAGTCTGGTCGAGGGGTTCATGTGTAAACGTCCACACGCGTGGATTGCATGTGGGATTCCTTGGGCGATTGTAGGTTTCAATTAATATTGTTTTATCAAAAGGTTACAATATTATTGTTACGAATTATGTGTGATCATATGCTTATGTGTTTACATTACTTTTCAGATATGTCTCTTACACCGATTATCAATATGCTCGCACAAAATCCTCTATCTGGTCCAAATTTTATCGAGTGGAAATGAAACATGGAATATGTTCTTATCGCTGAAGAACACATGTTTGTTCTCACTACTCCCAAACCCGTTGCCCTTACTGACGCACCGACGAATGAGCAGTGAGAGTCAAGCAGACTTTGGCATAAGTCAAATAATATGGCTAAGTGCTATATGATGACTACTATATCCAAAGGCTTGTACCGCTGAGATCACCGATGGTAGATGCGATCAAATATGGTCAAGTCTCGAGAGTAAGTTTGGGCGGTCGGATCGACAACCGCCTCCACACAATGAGAGAAATCTTGGCGTGTGGGATGGAAGAAGGAAGTTCGATCCATGAACATGTCTCCCACATGACTCATCTCATGGATAGTCTTGATCGGTTGGGAGGAGGTATTGGCGGCCAAGGTCGATATCATCCTCAACAAACCGCCCAAGTCTTTGAGAACTTTCGTGAACGCGATCATGAGCAAGACCGAGTATACACTTAGTCAAGAGCTAAATGATCTCGTGGCGCGGAAGGTGTCATGGTAAAGGAGCACATGCCCTTGCTAGCACATCTAAGGGCCCAAATTTTCCGTTGAAAAATGGAAGAAGAGAAATGGAAACCAAAGGTGGTAGAGACAAAAGAACTAGTGGGAGCAGTGGGAGCAAGAACATGGCTCCCACCGGAGACTTGAAAAAGCCAAAGGAGAGGGGTAAGTGCTTCAAGTGCGGCAAGACTGGGCATTGGAAGGCCAAATGCCCTATGCTCAAGGCTCAAGGTACGCCATTTTCTTTAGTAACAGAAACATGTTTAGCGACTTGTTCTACTAATTCATGGGTAGTAGATACGGGTGCGACTGATCATGTTTGTTACACCTTGCAGGGGTTCCTACGGACAAGGGAGCTGCATGATGGCGAGATAAGGATCTCCATGGGCAACGCGGAGAAAGTCAAGGCCGTTGCAGTCGGAGATGTTA
Source organism: Salvia rosmarinus (assembly GCA_036937905.1). Lineage (NCBI taxonomy): Eukaryota > Viridiplantae > Streptophyta > Magnoliopsida > Lamiales > Lamiaceae > Salvia > Salvia rosmarinus. The sequence continues at coordinate 38,485,617 of CM072824.1, read as the reverse complement.
CTTTATGCTTTGATAGGATAGTTTTAGTATTAAAAGACGTTTTATCTGTGCCAGAGTTTCGGCGAAATCTTATTTCGGTATCGAAACTATTTATTCTTGGATATTCAGTTGTTTTTGATAATAGTGTTTCTATCATAAGAAATAACGAAGTTATCTATGGTGGCTCATTATATAATTCGCTTTATACTATTTCTGCCAAGCATAATACCTTTAATTATGTTCAGATCTACATCAAACCTTAAGAAGAGAAATTTTCTTCAAGAAGATGACACCATATTTCTTTGGCATCTTAGATTAGGTCACATCAATCTAAATAGGATCCAAAGGCGGCTAAGAATGGGCGTTGGGTGATATTAGGTTACTCGCTCCTAGTCTGCGAATCTCGTATAGAAGGAAGATGTCGACCGGACCTTCAAAGCGAAGGGTTATAGAGCCAAAGAAGTGTTGGAGCTAGTCCATTCGACTGTGTGGACCTATGTCAACACAAGCTCGTGGAGGGTGCGTGTATTTTATCACTTTCATCTACGACTCTAAGATACGGATACATATACCTACTTCACCGAAGTCTGAATGCTTTGAGAAATTCAAAGAGTTTAAGACAGAAGTAGAGACGAAGCTAGGTAAAAGTATCAAGTCACTAAGGTCTGATCGTGGTGGCGAATACCTCAATAACGAGTTTATGGACTACTTGATGCAGTGTGGGATTACCTCCCAGCTCACTACACCAGACACACCACAACAAATTGGTATGTCAGAGCGAAGAAATAGGATTCTCTTAGAAATGGTTAGATCAATGATGAGTTATGCAACTTTGCCTATTTCGTTCTGGGGGTACGCCTTAGAAACAGCGGCATACTTGTTAAATCTAGTACCATTCAAGTCGACCAAAAGACCCGTTCGAGTTGTGGTTTGGGCGCAAGCCTAGTTTAAACCACATAAGGATATGGGCGATCCGACATGTGTCTTGAACAAGAAGGCGACAAGTTGGAGGCTAGATCTGAAGCAAGGCTGTTTGTTGGCTATCCTAGAGGAACGAAGGGTGGTTATTTCTATAGTCCTAAAGATCAGAAGGTCATTATTAGCACTAATACCTGATTCTTAGAGGAGGATTATATGAAAAACCATAAATCCAAAATTGAAATCATTCTTCAAGAATTAGATCGTATTCTGCCACCGATTAAACCAAAGGTACGAGATGTCGAGTCTAGTGGGAGGGATTGACACCAAATACTTCAAGAAATTGAAGTGGGTCGAGTTTCACTGGAGATACCGATCGTACAAGTGGCACCTATCCAGCAAGTTGTGCAAGATAGAGAACCACAAGTTAATGCACCCACCGTTGCCATTGTGCCTGTAGCGCCTCATCGTAGTGGGAGGGTTGTTTATCAACCCGAGCGATTTATGTTCATGCATGAATCTTCGGATTTAGTCCCAGGAAACGAGCAAGCTATAATTGACCCATGGACATACAGTGAGGCGATACAAGATACTGATGCAAGATCATGGCACACCGTTATGGATTTAGAAATTGAGTCCATAACACTATGGATGTATACGAAAGACACCTCTACCGATGGCAAGGAAGCCATAGGTAGTAAGTGGGTATCTGAGAAAGATAGATTCAGATGGAGAGGTTTTCGCTTTTAAAGCGTGCTTGTGGCGAAGGGTACACTCAGATTGAGGGCATCGATTTTGATAAGACCTTTTCGCCTCTAGCAATGTTCAAGTCCATCAGAATTCTTTTGGCCATAGCAGCTCACCTGAACCTTGAGGTTTGGCAAATGGATGTAAAAACCACTTTTCTAAACGGTTACCTTGAAGAAGGTAGAGACATCTATATACAGCAACCCGAAGGTTATGTGGTGAAGGGTGAAGAGCATCTAGTATGGAAGCTAAGAAGTCCATTTATGGACTTAAGCAAGCTTCCCGATCATGGAACTTACGTTTTGATGAGGTGGTAAAGTCCTATGGATTTACCCAGTTGCCTAGAAAAAGTTGTGTGTATCGTTTGGATGTCAACGGTGATGTGGTATTTCTTGCACTTTACGTAGATGACATCCTTCTACTTGGTAACAATGTGAGTTGTTATCGGCGTAAAGAGTTGGTTATCCGATCGTTTCAAATAAAAGACTTAGGAGATGCAACAGATATTCTTGGGATCAAGGTTTACCAAGATCGCAAGAGGAAAATGTGAGCTTATCTCGGTGTCTTACATTGATCTTGTGATTACTTATTTTAGTATGCGCACCGCCAAGAAAGGATTATCGCCTTTCGTGCATGGTGTTCCTTTATCTTGGCGAGCGCCACCTATGACCGCAAAGGAGATAGAGGAATGAGACAAGTTCCTTACGCTCCGCCGTAGGAAGTCTTATGTACGCAATGCTATGTACGAGACACGATATACGCTGTGCGGTAGGCATAGTAGCTAGATATCAGTCTAACCCTGGACAAGCTCATTGGATTGCGGTAAAGCATATACTCAAGTACCTGAAAAGGACTCGAGATTATAGGCTAGTTTACCAAGCACATAGTCTAATGCCTTTGGGTTATTCAGACTCGGATATCCAAGCTGACCGTGATGAGAAGAAGTCTACCTCAGGCTATGTATTTACCTTGGGAGGAGGAGCCGTATCTTGGCGGAGTGCAAAGCAGCGATGCATTGCGGACTCTACCATGGAAGCCGAATATGTAGCCGCTTCGGAGGCTACTAAAGAGGCTGTATGGTTAAAGAACTATCTCATGGATCTAGATGTGGTACCTGGTTTGCCAAAGAGTATCATAGTTTACTGTGATAACTCAGGTGCAGTGGGAAACTCAAAGGAACCACGGACCCACAAGGCAACCAAACACATAGAAAGAAAGTACCATGTCATACGAGAAATCGTTAGACGAGGAGATGTGCTGATTGAGAAGATTGGTACTACGGATAACCTAGCTGACTCATTCACGAAGAGCCTATTGTAAAAAATCTACGAAGAGCATATTCGAGGACTTGGATTGCGCAAGATGGCACCCACTTAGAAAGGAAACTTTTGTAGAAGTGAGAGAAGCAAAGTGATGGTGTTGTTTGTAATAGCTAGTAAAGAGACACATTGTCTACTAAAAGTTTGCTTTAGTATAAGTGGGAGATTGTTGGATTTGTATACTGGAAGCAGTTTTGGTTGAGCTTGTATACAATGTTTCGTTACCACTATTACAATCTCCTATCTCGAACTGCTTACTTGATTGCATATGTATGTCCTCAGATCTCATATATAAGCTAGATCATACGATTGTGTTGTAGATCACGAAGTCCGTATGATTGGTCAAGCTTAATGAGATATAAACAGAATCACTGGTGAGACAACTTGAGGCGAGTTGTCGGTATAGCTCATGTATAGATAAGAAGTTACTTGACTTGGTTGCTTATCTATGCTGGTGCGTCTCTGACGTATTGATAGATCACAGTGAGATGAGTTCTTCTATCTGACCGTAGTGAAGAACCTAGATCTCGGTGACTTTACGTTGATCTAAATCTCGATAAGGTATAGGTGAGTATGAGTTGTTGACCATCACTTTGACTTGTTATGGGTGAGGGTTAAGGAGATAACCCAAGATTCTCTATATCTTGGGTGGTGGCAGTGCTTGTATGTCATGCTAGTCAGCTATGTCGAGTCACCGTATCCGTTTAGGATGATGACGTCCCCTTAAGGAGCTCAAAAGGTTTATTATACTAAACCCTGCAGGTTGAGTTATCTCAAGTACAATAATAAGGTTGAGTGATACTACTTAAGGAATTAAAGATATTAATTATTTTAAGGAGTCAGAAAGCTGTAAATAATTAATGGACGTGCGATATCTTAAATACAGGGATTCGTTAAGTCTAAATGCGAGCCCGACTCAACTTCGAAAATAAAGGGGTAAGTCAGCATTTATTCTCTAGTGGCATGTATAAGTGTTTATGAATTAATTTATGTTTTGGGTTGAACATAAGATAATTAATTTATTTGAGGCCCATCTTTATTCATTGCATTTGATCCCTGGGCTGGCTCATCCAGGCCTGAAGCTATGGGAAAATCGTCCACCTCCATAGAGTTCCTCTGGGACTCTGTCTTGATCCTCTCTATCTTAAGAGATATTATTATATTTATTAGATATGCAAAAATCCTATCTTAATAAGATTTAGGGTTGCATTATAAATATAAGGTGAGAGAAAATTAAACCCGAATCTAATAGTGAAATTTTCGAAATCCATACTTCTCAAGCTTGGAATTTTCGAAAACTTTCAAGAAGGAAGGAGACAAATTTCTGCAGCATTCTCCATAGATTGTCCTCACTCAACATTGGAGTCTAGGCAATCGGGATACAGTCCAAAAAATCAAAGTACGAGTCTTGATCCATTCTTACCCGACAAATTCACAGGTAAACACGAAAAAACACCAACGTGTTGCAATTAATTATATAGGTGCATGCTAGGTATATAATCAATGTATGTTGAATTAAACATCCAAGATAGATCCTCAGGAGAGGGTTAAAATCAGATTTCCCTACATGTTATACAAATATAAAATATTTTACAAAAAAATCATTGATAGTATTATATAATAAATAAATAATATTATATTTTACAATTATTATATATTGATATAATAGGGAGAGAGAGAAATAAGAGGATTAAGGATATTGATATATTAAAATTATAATTCTAAATAAATAAACAAATAATATGTGTGTGTGTGTGTGTGTAATTCGGTTTTCGGTTATTCGGTTAAAAAAATTCCGAACCGACCGAAAACCAAAGTATCGAATTTTAATTTTTAACCGAAACAATCGAATTAAACGAACCAAATTTAATTTTTCGGTTTCTACCGCAGGAAGGTGAACTTTGCAAAAGTGCTTATTTGGTTGGGAAAAATAAGACTTCTGACTCCCCCGAAAAAAAGTTCGATTTTGTTTGGTTCGGTTATTCGGTTTTCGGGTATTTTCCTCACCCTTATCACCTAATATAAAGAGAATGTGCATCATTCTTAATTACTTCACTCGTCCTTGTGCCTTAATTAATTACACATGAGATTTGATTATATATATATATATATATATATATTGTAAGTGTACAGGAGTACCTCTGTGAGTTATACGAGATATGAGCGTGAACTCATAAGAAAGTTCCATGTATGAAGAGTTCTAGTTGGAATATAGATTTAAAAATTCTATTAAGATATATCTAAGAGATCTATTAAGATATATCTTCAAGTATTTACTTTCTTATTAAAGATGGACTTGTTTTCCTTCCACAGTAAGAAAATTATTCAATAAGGCAAGTCTTGAAGATATAGGGTCTTGCAAGTGAACCCTATAAATAGATGAACGTGCAAGCTTTCAAACTGACATGAGAATGGAAGCAGTTGATCGTGTGAAGAATTTAGAGATGTCTACCTTGATTAATTGTGCTCCCAACTTCTCCAAAGGGTTGTGACATATATCGCTTACAAAAGAGTTGTTAACTCTTTAGTTCTTAGTGTATGTTAATGTCAGGTTTATTGGTATGTGTTCAAATTTTTATTCTAGCATAAGAGTGTTTATGATGTAATACTATTGAGTGTTCTTCATAAAAGAGTTGTAATAATCTTGATTAAAACATTGCTTAGATAGGGATTAGCTGGTGAGCGGATCGTGTTCACGTCCAAGTTGGTACGTGGTGCATGCACAACTAACGAGTTACTGGAGATGGAGATTTGGGAAGTTCCATAGGTGTAGTAAGAGGGAGTCCTATTGTATAACCCATTTGTGACTTATCTCTAGGTAGTAAATTATTTCCGTTGGACGGCCCTCCTGACGTAGGTGTGTTGACACTGAACTAGATAACCACATTGTGTGTTCTTTTGGTTGCTTTGTGCTTGCTTACTGATAGCATTTTTACCGGTACTTGTCACACTAACTATGCTACTGATGCTTGGAACTGCTTCGTATTTGCAAAACTACAAGGATAAGAACATTCTAATAGGTATCAGAGAGAGTCATCTACTTATTCAGGTGTTAGATCCCGATATTTCTTTTGTACCTTGTTCGTTTTCTGTGCCAGCTCTGATAGCGTCTTAAAGAGAAGGGGGTTCAGTTGTCAGACCATCCCTACTTGATGGAACAAATTATGCTAATTGGAAAATGCGTATCTTGTCCTTCATCAGATCTATTGATGAGTACGCTTGGACAACCTTTGAAATTGGATAGAGTGCCTCTACAAATTATCATGGAACAGTCAAACCAAGGGACAAATAGAGTGTAGAAGATATGAGAGCCTCTAGAGCAAATCAAAAGGTCCTAAATTCCATTCGAATCATTGTGAGCATGAAAGTTTTTTCCCCTTATTTTAATGTGTAGCTCAGCTAAGGAAACTTGGGAAGTCTTCCAAAATACCTATGATGGGAATTCGTGTGTCAAAAGCTCGAGATTACAACAATTGACATCGACTTTTGAAGCTCTAAAGATGGAGGAAAATAAAAATATCTCAGAGTACCATTCTAAGATCTTGGCTATCGCTAATGAAAGTTTCTCCCTTGGTGAGAAGATGTCCGAAGTCAAGTTAGTAAAAAAGGTATTCAAACCTTGATTCGCTAGATCTCATGGAGGTACTCATACCTTCTTTTGCACAATAGAAAAACATGTGTACATGATGACAAACATATAGTGTATACAATCATTTATGTAGACAAAACAAATATCATCAAAGCAAGGACCTTAACTGTCCGAGGTAATGCAGATAGAGCATAAACTAGAAACTCCCCCTCAATGAAGAATCTCAACTTCATTAATAAAGCCCCTCCATAACCAGGGACTAGGAGCAAAATATAGGCAACAACGAAGATATAGAGTCACCAACTCCTCTTTCATTTTCTCTCCCTTTTGTCAAAGAAATTATAAATGGTAAACAAATGATAGTGTTTGTAAGCAGGTGGCACTCACTCACTCACTCGATTCAACAACCTCAATTGTGCTCTTTATCTTTCACTAACATTTGTTGCTTTAAGAGTGAAAAAGACAAACTTTACCACCTACAATCTTTGAGTGATGAAGATCAACCAGAAAACCAACAATGTGATAGAGAAAGGCTTTGATAAAACTCAAGTTAAGGAAACTGAATTTCTTTCCAACTCCAAACACATCATCTCTTCGAGGCACATCCGGAGGCACACATATCAACAACAGACACAACGGAATAAACATATATTTTGTCTTCATAAGAAGACGAATAGCAATTTTCTCTAATTTAATTATGTAACAAAACATAACACGAACTCAACCAGCTGAAATCAATACTCAAAATAAATTAGTAGAAGAATAAATTGCTCTCTTTAATCCAAACTTCAACAATTCCATTAATTGCATAAATTGTTCTATCTTAAAATGAAATCAGGAATCAAACTAACCAAACATATTGTCAATAGAGTGGTGAGTTCTTCTCATATTCTCCATGTTTTTGTTATTTAAATAAAAAGGGTCACTTACGGTCTTACTTCGTTTGAAATAACAGGCACATTGCAAGGACCAATTTGTTTAGATCCAACCACCATAGCAAGAACAACCTCTTCTAGAAAAGCAAAATGATGATCAAGTCTTCAAATAATATATAAGCCTTCAACGACACATAGGCAACAACTCCATCTAACATAACTATTGTTGTCCAATCAATAATGATTCTAGTAGAACCATAAACAAGCTTCTTCAAAATAATATGATCATATTCAAGAAGCACGTCTCCTTGAACTCTCCTTGAACATACTGTTACCATCATAGCAACTAAACTATGTGGAAACATATGCCTTCTCATGGAGCGAATAAAGACAAACAATCTCTTCATCAAGTGAAGTAACAAACCACTTCTCATTAGTAAACACAACATCCAATCCAAAACAATTTTCTTGGATGCGAAATCATCAACTCGAGGCAAAAATCTTATAGAAACACCAACCTCAAAATCAAGGGTATAAGAAGCTAATCTTCTATAATCAAATCCTCTTACAGACCACGAAAACATTCTTTAAAACAACTGACTGGGGTTTCTCTATACTATAGATCATATAGCAGAGCTTCTATCATATGCTTGTAGCATGATAACACCGTCGAGGCATAAATTTAGGAACATGATTCTAGTGATGAGAAATCTTAATTTACCACTACTTTTGAGGATCTATCTTAGATGTTTAATTGATCATACATTGATTATATTCCTAGCATGCTCCTATATAATTAATTACAACACATAGGGGTTTTATCATGTTTACTTTCGAATTTTTGGTAAATCTGATCAATGGTTGACTCCAACTTTGATCTTCTGGATTATGCCCGGGATGCTTGATCTTCAATACTGAGTGAGAGTAATCTATGAATAACACCACAAAAGTTTCATCCCTTATGATGGACTGGTGATTTTCGAAAATCACATACGAGGAGAATGATGATCTGGTTTTCTCCTACCTTTCTATTGTGATAGGACTCTGGCACATCTAATCAATACAATAATTATCTTCTTCCCTGAAGCTAATTTCTTTCTAGGATAATTATCTCTTGATATCTAATCATATTAGTTAATATTTATCTAGACTAAGAGATGTATTAAATAAAGAATATATTAATTAGAACAGAATCCCAAAATTATAGTGGTCATAGGTCTTGATGGGCTAGCCCAAGGATCAAATACAAGGAATCAAGATGTGCCTCAAATGAATTAATTATCTTATATTTAGTTCAGAACATAAATTGATTAATAAATTTTTATTCATTCAACTGAGAACAAATGTTGACTTACCAATTTATTAACGAAGTTGAGTCATGCTTGTACTTAGACTTACAAATTCTCGTATTTAAGATATCGTACGTCTATTAAATATTTATAGAACTATGAGTGTTTAAAATAATTTATCTTTTAATTCCTTAAGTAGTACCACTCAACCTTATTATTGTACTTGAGTTAACTCAACCTCTAGGGTTTAGTACAATAAACCTTTTGAGCTCCTTAAGAGGATGCCATCATACTAAATGGATAAGGTGACTCGATACATATAACCAGCATGACATACAAGCATTCCACCACCCAAGGTGCGGAGAATGTTAGGTCATCTCATGTTCTCATAACAAGTCAAAGTGATGGTCAGTAACTCATATTCACCTGAAACCTTATCGATGTTTAGATCAATGTAAAGTCATCGAGATCTAGGTTCTTCATGACAGTTAGATAGAATAATTTATCTCACTGTGATCTATTAATAGGTCAAGATGTACCAGCATAGACAAGCAACTAAGTTAAGTGACTTCTTATCTATATTGCAGCATATACCAACAACTCATCCTCAAGTTATCTCGACTGTGATCCTTTTTATATCTCAATTAGTTTAACTAATCATACAGACTTCTGTGATCTTATACATACTGTATGATCTAACTTTTGTATGAGATAATGAGACAACATATGAAACCAAGTAAACAATTCAGATAGGAGATCGGAGTAGTGGTAACTGGAAACATTATATATAAGCTCAAGAGCTTATAAGAGGTAAACAATCTACCACTTATACTAAGGGGAGTTAGTTTAAAGAGCTTATAAGAGGTAATGTCTCAAGAGCTTATAAGTTGTTAAAGTGTTTAAATAATTGACCTTATAAGTGAGAGAAAGAATCGTGAGTTAGAGAGAGAAAATCATAGTTAGAGAGATAAAATTGATGAGAGTTGAAGTTGGTAGTGTATATGTAGGAAATAACAAACTATAATAAGGTTATTTTGGTAAATTCATGGTTTCTTATAAGCTTATGAAAAAATAATTTAGGATTGAGCAACTTATTTTTATGGGAGCTTATAAGCTATTGGAGCTTATTTTCATAGTCTATAAGTTGTTTAGGAGCTTATTTTGCCAAATACTTTGCAATAACTTATAAGCTTCTAAAAAACATATAAGCTGTTTTAAAGAGCTTATAAGCTCAGCGAAACACCCTCTAAAGCAAAATTTTAGTATACAATGTGTCTCCCTACTAGCTATTACAAACACACCATCACTTTGCTTCTCTCACTTATACAAAAGTTTCATTTCCTAAGTGGGATCCATCTTGTGCAATCTAAGTCCTCGAATGTGCTTGTTGTAAACTATTTACAGTAGGCTCTTTGTGAATGGATCAACTAGGTTATCCGTAGTACCAATCTTCTCAACAAGCACGTCTCCTCGTTGTACGATTTCTCGTATGATGTGGTACTTTCTCTCTATATGTTTTTTCGCCTTGTGGGTCCGTGATTCCTTCGAGTTTGCTACTACACCGGAGTTATCGCAAAATATTTTGATACTCTTGAGAAAATGAGGTGCCACACCAAGATCCAAGAGGTAGTTCTTGAAACATACCGATTGCTTAGCAGCCTCTGATGTAGCCACATATTCTACCTCCATGGTGGCTTGTGCAATGCACCGCTACTTTGCACTCCGCCAAGATACGACTCTGCCTCCCAAGGTGAACACATAGCCCAAGGTAGACTTCTTCTCATCATGGTCAGCTTGGAAATCTGAGTTAGAATAATCCAAAGACACTAGACTATCTGCTTGGTAAACTAGCCTATAATCTCGAGTCATTTTCAGATACTTGAGTATATACTTTACTGTAGTCTAATGAGCTTGTCAGGATTAGACTGATATCTTGCCACTATGCCTACCGCATAGCAGATATCGACCCTCATGTATAGCATCACATATATGAAATTTTCTACAACGAAAACGTAGGGAACATATCCCATCTCTTCTATCTCCTTTGTAGTCTTCGGAGATTGCTCCTTAGATAAATGGATGCCATGTCTGAAATGTAACAATCCTTCTTAGCAGTTTGCATGCTAAAATGATTAATCACAGTATCAATGTAGGAGGCTTGAGATAAGTTTAACATTTCATGCGATCTCTGTAAACCTTGATCCCAAGAATATACGCTCCATCTCTTAAGTCTTTCATCTGAAACTAATCTGATAACCAACTCTTTACGTTTGATAACAGCTTCACGTTGTTATCAAGTAGAAGGATGTCATCTACGTAAAGTGCAAGAAATACCACGTCACCGTTGACACCTAAATGGTACACATAACTCTCGTTTGGTAACTGGATAAAACCATAGGTCTTTACCACCTCGTCAAAATGTAAGTTCCATGATGGGAACTTTGCTTGAGTCCATAAATGGACTTCTTAAGCTTCTACATTAGATGTTCCTCATATTTCTTCACATAACCTTCAGGTTGTTGCATATAAATGTCTCTACCCTTCTCAAAGTAATTGTTTAAGAAAGCGGTTTTCACATACATTTGCCAAACCTCTAGGTTCAGTGAGCTGCTATGGCCAGAAGAATTCTGATGGACTTGAGCATTGCTACAAGCGAAAAGGTATTATCATAATCAATCCCCTCAATCCTTGTGTCCCCTTTTTCCACAAGTCTGACTTTAAAAGCCGAAACATCTCCATCAGAATCTCTCTTCCTTTTGTATACCCACTTACTATCTATGACATCCTTGCCATCTGGTAGATGTGTCTTTTTGTATACATCTATAACATAATTTTTGTATTTGATTCGATAAACATGAAATTGTATACAAAATTAATATATTTTGATCAAATACATTTTGTGCGAGTTTAATCTCTATTTCATCAATTGATTCTTATTTTCGATTTGAATTCTTGAACGATCTTTGGATATTTTCAAAGTGTTTAGAGGGGATGTGACTCCTTGATCTTCTTGAACTTGAAGTTTGAATTTGATGATGTTGATTTGAAGGACATTGGCCTTGTTTTCAGATCGAATATTGAATTTGATTTGAAGTGTCAAAGAACACCTTGAAGATCTTCAACTTTAAATGCCTATGCGGAGGGCTTTCACCTTGTTTTTGGATTGGACATCATTTTGTAATGACTTGGGATGATTTTGCGAAGAACGTGATGATTTGTATAAAGAACGAGACGATTTGCACGAAGAATCGATCAAGTTCTTGACATGACTAGTCGGGTAATTAATAGTCTAGCATCTTGGTGTCGATATTCTTTGGTCGATTCGGATAAGAGATGTCTTGTACTCAATGATATTAGTTGGTAAACCTACTGACTGCTAAGGCAGCAAGTTAGTTGGACTAATAACTGATGTACGTGCAGAATGTGGTGGTTACTATATTTACCTTACAGATAACTGAGACTCAATTTTAAACACTTAGTCATATATTGATTAGTCAGTTTTCAGTTTAGGTTTCTTCAGTATCAAACATATACTGATAGAGGGTTTCAAGACAATGTTGTGTTGTTGTGTGCTGCTGATGGCAGTTAAAATAATATGCATTATTGAAGTAATGTTGAAAGTAAATAACACGTTGAATTTTATATGATTCAGAGAGATCAACTCCTACGTCCACGAGTTGATTGCTCACTCAATTCACTAACTTCGGATTGGTCTTGTTTACGGGTACAAGAGTAAACTTAGATACTGAGGTCACTTTACATTATCCATCTAACTTGGCGTTTTTCCTACGGTTGCTGGTACTAGAAAACCACTAACTGCTTTCAGGACACAGTCGACTTAACCTCTATCTTTTAGGTGCTATAAACCAAGCTTTCAGCAACCGATACTTTGTTGCTTACTTTCCCAAACATCAACTCAACTATGAGGGGTTTTCCAACTAGGGATCTGAGTTATCATAGATGATAAACTCAGGATGTATAGGCTTAAGATATACAAGATGAATATCATAGACGTAAGGAAGTGTATGATGAAATCTCGAGCTGATAAGTATATGTGAGCTCTTGAGATTTACTGATACAATTATTACTTCCATATTTGAAATCGTTGTTTGATTGGTGTAATATCCCGTAGTTTTAATACTAGATTACGATAATTAATTACGTAATTAGCATTATTAAATTAATAATTAAAATCTTAATTAGTCAACTCTTGACTTTGACCAAGCATAATTGGATAATTTCTGTATGAGATTCACTGAGCCTTAGCGAATTAAGGAATATAATTTTCAATATTCCTTCGAACGTAATTTTCAACGTTGAATAAATTCGACGTTTACGTCTTACAGTATTATTAAGCAGTTAAGCTTAATTTCGAAATTCCTATTATTATAGGAATAAATAAAGTTGTAACAAACTTTATTTTGAACATTTTGGAGATAATTAAGCTATGAGAATTTAGAGACGTTTCAAACGTCTACGTTTAGAGATAATGCGATAACTTTAGCATATGATCTCGGAATTATAAAATTCAAATTCCTATATTTATATTATTATATAAGGACATTATTTATCATAAAATAATGCTAGAAAACTTAAGAATACAATGTACCTTGTTTTATGGGTTTCGAAAACCCTAAGTATTTAAATTAGGGTTTTTAAGTCCTAAATTATTTTAAATACTTTTCTATGATTAAATTTATTATCTAAGGCATATAATATGTCATATAAATGTGTAGTAGCTATTTTATACAAGAAAATCAAATGTTTGGAACATAACCCTAATTTTCGAAAATGTGAGTTTTCTAATTACAAATTAATTTTTATTCTTATCTAATTAATGATATATGATAAATATTATATTATTATGATGTCATTAAGGACTAAATGAGGTGTAATACAAGTTGCACAAGTGTGGGTGCACACTTGCATGAAAGTGGCGAAAACTTAGCCATTTTAGTATGATTTTATGTATTATTATTATCTTATAATTAATAAATAAATATGAGTTGGATCCTATCATATTCTAGGTGTAAAGTAGTAGTAGTTAACAATTAAAACAAGTAATCTTATGCTCATTTATGGTTGAGCGAAAATGTGGAAAAATGGTTGAAAAATATTTAATTTCATACTATATAATAGTGCCGTTTCAGATAGTTGAAATTTTGACTTTTCAAAAGCAACTTTATACTATAATAATAATATGATAATAATATAGTATATTATAAAATTAAATAAAATCCTAAGCTTAATGACTTGAAGGTGGCGAGAATGTCACAAGTGTGACATTATTTGATTAATTCATTTTATTACTTGATAAATATGATATAAATTAATAATTAAATTATTATATAACATAATAAGGTATATAATATAGTAATAGAATAAAATCAATCCTAGGCTATTCATTATAGCGATACACACACATATTATAATGTGAATTTAATTAATTAAATGACAACTAATATCCAATGTAATTAATTAGGGATAAGATAACAAGTTGTTGTGTATAGGATGAGATCAAAATTTTGTCTCTAGCCAAAGGAGGTGGCCGATTATTTTGACATTGGATAGCAAGTGTATTAGATATTTTTAGTATAATAATTACATTACAACTTGTAAATGCCTATAAATATAAGGAGAGCACTACACTCTCCCATTTTGCACTCCAAACTACCGAAAATATAGTGAGAAATTCTTGAGAGAGTTCTCCAAATTTTAATCCTAAATCCTAGACATATAAACCTTGCCGATCAAAATCCGTACCGATTAAAAGGTTAGAAATTTTACGAGCTTCGATTACGTGCTAGAATTTTCGAATTTCGTCCGTTAGAATTTATGTTATGATCTTAGTTTATATATATGATTTTCGAAAATTTTGAATCATATGCTAAAATGTTTAGATATTATGTTTATATGATGTTATTAAGCATGTATATTAATTATATCATGAAATTAAGCATGCTATTAAATTTAATGTTGGGACCGAAAACTTAGGGGTTATATATGTTGTTGATTTTAATTTTAATTGTTGATTTAAGTATGAAATCATGATCTAGGTATTAATTATGCATATATGAATTTATTTAGAATTTTGGAAAACTATAGCTTATATTTATATAAATACCGAAAATATATGCATATGTTATGATGTTGTGATATAATTCATATTTAAGTGTTATAATAGCATATTAAGTGTGTAGATTCATAATATATGGTTGTGGAAATTTATTGAAATTTATAAATATTATTTGGACCTAAGTTGAAATTTTCAAATATGACTTAGGTAAATTTTATTCAATAAGTCACAATAAATAACAATTATGTTGTAGTAAGCATAATTGAAGGTGATTAATTGATTTATGAATTTTTTAAAAATCATTTGCTTAGTGATTTGAGAAAACCGAAAACTATATGTTAAAAGACCATGGTGTATAAATTTTATTTGACTAAGGTAATTACATATTATTAATCACATGATAAAATAGTGTAACATGTGAATTTATAAGAATTATTGCACAAGTCTAAGCTATTTAATTAATAGTGACCGAAAACTTTATATTATGTGTAATAATGTTATAAATTTATTTTATCAAATATAATTACATATTATGATCTAAAATAATGTTTTAGACATAGTATGATTTTATAGGAATTTTTGGAACAAGAATTGCTCATAAAATGATAAGAATTTCATAAATAGTTGAAAAAGTCAAAATGTTGACTTTTCGTTGACCAAAGTCAAAATTGTTGACTTTTGGTTGACTTGGTCAAAATAGTTGACCAAAATCGTTGACCAAGGTCAACGGGTACGCAATTCGATAAAACGTGATCAATGTGACGTAGTACGTTTAGTAAGAATGTAACTTACGTTACATAAATACATTAAAACGTACATTATATACTAAAGAGTTAGAATATCTCTTATAAGTTAAGAAATTTCATAATCGACATCAATCGATTAGGAAACGTCAAATTAAGTCGGCGTTAGCCTTATTTGATACATAGAGCGTTATAGACTATGTTCGTCTCTATCGAGCGTGACCGACCTAACCAAAAATAATTCTTACGTTAAGGTGATACGTGGACGGAGCGTTGGCGTAGGAAAGAGACCATAGTATAAAGACCTACGTGCATAAGGTGGGCTTTACTCAAAACCCTTTATTTACGATGCTTTCTTGAAAAGTATTTATTTACAAGCTTTCGATTGAGAAATGATTATGAGCGTTACATGCCCAAAATATTTATGTTTTAACGTATGGATCCTATCATGTTGTTGGGCGAGCCAACGATGTATGTGAATCGATTATTGGGTCGCTCCCAATTTTAAATCGATATCGGGTCTTAGTCGGATGCGAGAATTCGCTAAGACTAACGTGTACACCGCTTTTGTATTTGTGAGCCGTTAGCAACATCATCGGCCGGATCGTGGATCCTAGTCGGATCACGAATCACGGCTATGTGATTGGGGCCGTTAGCAACATCTTCGCCCGATCACGGCGTCGGTGAAGGGAGCCTACTTCACAGACGTGAGATCGGTTATGAGATGAGTTATGAATAATTATGTGAATGATACGGATCATACGTAATTGAAAATGCTGTGAGCGAACCTTTTGAGAAATGTTAAAGTATTTTGGTATTCACGAGTTATTTCAACTAAAATCCTCGTGTTATACTAATGGGCAGTGTAATTCAATAAAATTGTTTTGGCATGAGTCCACTAAGTGCAACCTTGTACTTAGCCCTGCATGTTTGTTTTTAAATGTGCAGGTTGAGCTGCTGATGGGATGGACAAGTGTTGAGCAGTCGGAGTTTTTGTTGCTAATAGTTCACCTTGGATGTATATCGTCATATATGCATTCACATGCTTTCCGCTGTTCAAAACACTTTATTATATTATTTTGGATATTACTTATGTCACCGCCAGATCAGTCGAATCCTTTTGTTAATGGTCTGTTGGTCTAGTTTGTATGAAACTGTTGTGTGTTTATCTATAATAGTTTGAAGTTTGAAAGGTTGTTGGTCATTATGTTCTTAATCCCTGCTTAGTTGATGCCAGTCCCGTCTAATCCGTACATTGGAAAGGCGGGCTGTCACAATTGGCTTGAACTTTGAGCTTGAATGCTTTGAGATTTCAATTGTGCAGCGTTTCTGTAACCTTCAAAGGTTGAATTATGTAAATTAAAATAGAGAGGAATAAGAATAAAACCGTTGGACGGACTACTCTTCAAATCCTTCTATTTTTCGTTTGAATTCTTCATGTTGAGAATCCTCATATATCTTCTAACAAAGGTCACATCATCGTACACTGTAGCTCTGCAACTCTGAAAATGTGTTATGGCATGTTAGGATCTTCTGTGGATACGCTACTACACATGGCAAGTCAAACACTCAAGGCTTAAAATCTTTTGTATTTCTTCAATTGAGTAACTATGTGTTTTGTCATGTAACAGCCCGCCAACCCAAAGTATGGATTAGCAGAGGCTGTTACTCGGAAAATGGGGATTAACGGACTTCATGATAAATGAATATGGAATTGTAAAGAGAATAACCACCAAACTCATAAGACTTCAAACCATTAGAGATAAACACACAACGTATTACATATAAACTAGACCAACAGATCCTTGACAAAAGGGTTCGACTGATCTGAAGTTAATATGCTTCAATACTTAACAAAATAACTTAGTGTTTCAAGCAGCGGAAAACATGTGAATTCACATATGACGATATGAATTCAAGGCTATTCTATATCAGCGACAAAAACTGCGACTGCTCAATACCTTGCCATCCATCGTCAGCTCAACCTGCACATTTAAAAACAAACATGCAGGGCTAAGTACAAGAATGCACTTAGTGGGCTTATGCCAAAATACTTTCTTTAAATTACACTGCCCCTTAGTAAAACACGAGGATTTTAGTTGAAATAACTCGTGAATACCAAAACACTTTATCATTTCTCAAAAGATCGCCTGGCCAGGCATTTTCTGGTATGTATGATCCGTATCTTCTGTAATAATTTCTCATGATTCTGTTCACGCCGTAGAAGTAGGCCTCCTTCTACGGACGCTGTGACCGTCAAGATGTTGCTATCGGCACGAATACCTATGGTGTACACATTAATCTGGCATGTATAATCCTTACCGCATAGGATCCGATATCGATTTTCTATAAAGTTGGGAGCGACCCAACAACTGTATCTCTTTCTCAGTTGGCTCACCCAACTGCTTGATAGGATCCATACATAAAACATAAACACTTTGGGCAGGTAATTGAACAACAGTTCATAATCATTTCTCAACTGAAAGCTTTGTAAATAAATACTTTGCATTTCGAAGAAAGCAGAATAAATAAAACAGTTTCGAGTAAAGCCCACCTCGTAGATATATGCTTCTCAACTATTTCCTTTCTACGTCAAATGCTCAAGTCCACGTCCCACCTTGACGTAAGAAATCACTTTAGTACGTTGGTTACGTTTCTCAAAATCTATCAATATTCTGGATTCTTTCTAACTAATTCAGTACGTCTCAGCGTATCTAATCAACGTAAATCGTATTCCTATTAGACTTATCACATCACCTTAATCACGTACTAACGTATTTCGTACATTTTGACTTTAGTCAACATTTTAGTCAACATTTTGACTTTAGTCAACATTTTGACTTTTAATAGTATATATATATATTTTTGAAATTATATATATATATATATATATATATATATATATATATATATAATTCTCAATTTAAATCGATTTTCAATCCTAATATCATAAGCCTTGATTTTTCACGTTTTCCAATAATCAAGCTCAAATAATACGCATAAATATGATTAAATTCACACGTAGCATTTATTTTCAACCTTACGTCACCTAATAAAATATTTTGACGTAAACATAGTATTTCATGTTCTAAAAATCACATAAAATCATAGTATGTCTAAAACATCATTTTAGAACAAATTATGTGATTATACCTTATAAAATAAATTTATAACATTAATGAACATAACCTATTGTTTTCGGCATTTATAGATTAATTATACAAAACTTGTGCATAAATTCTCATAAATTCACATAACACTCTATTTTATTCTAGGATCAATAATATGTAATTATATTGATCATAGAAAAATTATACATCACTTAATTTCAACATTTTGGTTTCGGTAATTTTGAAAAACCAATTAAACATTTTTCAAAAATTCCAATTAAATCACATAACACATAATCACTATCATATATCATCACTATAACATAATTTTTTTATCAATTATGACTTATTCATTAAATTTCCTTAAGGTCATGTTTCGAAAATTATGACTTAGGTCAAAATAATTTTTTAAAAACTCCAATAATTCCATACAACACTATATTATGAATCTACATCATTAATATGATATAATATCATTAAATCATGAATTATATCACCTCATAATATTTTTCTCAAACTTTCGGTATTTATATAAATATATGCTATAGTTTTCCAAAAATTTCACATAAATTCATATAAGCATATTTAATACCATAGATCATTATTTCATGCTCAAATCAACAATTAAAAATCATGTTCATCAACATATGGTGCTCATGAGTTTTCGGTCCTTACCTAAATTTCATAATCATGCTTAACTTTGTAATATAATCATAATATAAGCTTAAGAATATCATATAAACATAATTTCTAAACACTTAGCACATGAATCCTAATTTTCGAAAATTCAACATAATTAAATTAAGCTCATAACATAATATTTCATGGATGAAAATCGAAAATTCTAGCATGTATACGAAGCTTGTAAGATTTCTAACCTTTTAATCGGTGTCGATTTTAAACGGCAAAGGTTTTTGAACTAATTTTTGGATTGGAATTGAAGAACTCTCCCTCTATTTTTCCTCACTATATTTTCAGTAGTTTGGGGTTCCAAATGGGAGGGGTTTTGGATCCTATCTCATATTTATAGAATTAATCCACTTGTGTATAATTATTACATAAAAATATCAACTATAACACTTGTTATTTTTGTCCAATATTTCGGTCACCACTTGAAACAAGTGGACAAAATTTTATCTTATCACTTAACACTTTGATATGTCATCTTATCCTTTAATAAATACATTGTATCATACTTATCACAAAATAATGAAATTATCACATTGTAGAGTGTATGTGTGTGTGTCGCCTACTTTATAAACATTAGAGTTGATTTTTAATTTTTAATTTTTTTTCTATATCATATACTTTATTATAACTATATAATAAAGTCACTTTTTAAAATTCAACATTTTCAACTATCACATGTGTCCCTATTATAAGGTTGGAAATTAAATATTCCAACCTTAAAATTCAACAATTTCGGCCCCCTCATTAATACAACCATGGGTTACTTGTTCAATTTTTATGCTATCACTACTTTACACCTAATAACATGATAAGATCATAATCATCACCTCTCATTAATTAAATCATGATATGAATCAATTTTATCACATAAATTGTCAAAATTTTCGGCACTCTTGGTACAAGTGCTATCCCACTTGTGCAAGTTGATAATACACCTCATATTATCCTTAATAATATCATATTAATATAATAATTATTATATATCATCAATTGGATAGGAATTAAATTAAATTTACACCTATGAAACCCTAATTTTCGAGAATCATTGGGAAAATTCCAAATATTTTATTTTATTGTATTAAATAGCTAATACATAGTTATGTAACATATTATAAGTCCTAGATGATGATTTAAATCATAGAAAAATATTTAAAACAATTTTAGACCACAAAACCCTAATTTCGAAAATTAGGGTTTTCGAAATTGGCTAAATTGTTCAATTTTTATTCCTTAATTCTCTAGCATTATTTTGATGATAAATAATTCTCTTATATCATAAAATAATCATAGGAATTTAAATAATATAATTCCATGATCATTTGACTAAGTTATCGAATCGTCTCTAAACGTAGACGTTTGAAACGTCTCAAAACGATCGTAATTGAATCATCTGTAAAATATCCAAAATAAAGTTATAATAACTTTATTCATTCTTATAATAATAAGGAATTTCAAATTCTAAGCTTCAATGCTTAAAAAAATATCGTAAGGCTTAACTGTCGAATTTATCCGACGTTAGAAATATATGTTCGAAGGAATAGCATAAGCTACATTCCTTAATTCACTAAGAGTCAGTGAATAACATATATAAATCACCAAATTATACTTAGTCAAAGTCGAGCCTTGACTTAATTAAGATTTTAATTATCGAGACTAAACCCTAAATTACGATTTATATTATCGTAATTAAGCGTTAAAACTGCGGGATATTACATTCTACCCCCCTTAAAATAAATTTCGTCCCAAAATTTACATACCTTAGAAAAGTCCGGGGTATCGTTCTTTCATGGCGCCCTCGAGTTTCCACGTGGCCTCTTCTTGTCCATGGTGTTTCCAAAGGACTTTCACCAATGATATTGATTTGTTTCTCAACTGTTGAACCTTACGATCTAAGATAGCCGTAGGTTCTTCCTCATAACTCATGTCTGGGTTTAAAATCACATCATCATGATGGATTACGTGCTTTGGATCATACACGTACTTTCTCAATTGTGACACATGGAACACATTATGGACATTGCCCAAACTTGGCGGAAGTGCCAATCTATAGGCTACAGGACCTATTCGTTCAAGGATCTCGTAAGGTCCTATGAAACGTGGTCTTAACTTTCCTTTCACTCCGAATCTTATAATCCCCTTTTGGTGGTGAGACCTTAAGAAAAACTTTATCTCCACATTCGAAGTGTAGCTCAGATCTACGTGTATCGGCATAAGATTTTTGCCTATCCTGAGCTTCTTTTATTCTTTGCCTAATTTGACGAACAATCTCAATCATCTCTCCTACTGTGTCAGGCCCTAAAATCTTTCTTTCACCCACTTCATCCCAATAAAGCGGTGATCGACATTTATTTCCATATAGTGCCTCATATGGGGCCATATCAATCGTTGCCTGATAGCTATTATTATAGGTGAACTCAATGAGTGGTAAAACATATTCCCAAGCTTCGCCTCTATCCAACACTACTGTTCTCAACATATCCTCAAGTGTTTGGATTGTCCTTTCAGACTGCCCATCCGTCTGTGGATGAAAAGCTGTGCTAAAATTTAGTTTCGTGCCCAATTCCTTTTGTAAGCTAGTCCAAAATCTTGAAGTAAACTTTGAATCTCTATCAGACGTGATAGATTTCGGTACTCCATGTAGGCGTACAATTTCCTTTACATACAATTGGGCTAACTTATCAGATCCATGAGTAGTTTTAATAGGCAGAAAATGGGCACATTTGGTAAGGCAATCCACTACTACCCATATAGCAGTGTTTCCCCTTTTTGACCTTGGTAATCCCGTTACAAAATCCATTGCTATATCATCCCATTTCCATTCGGGTATTTCCAAGGGTTGTAACTTCCCATAAGGCCGTTGGTGTAGTGCCTTCACTTGTTGACAAGCGAGACAACGTTCGACAAAAGAAGCTATATCTCGTTTCATACCTTCCCACCAAAACCTTTCCTTTAAGTCTTGATACATTTTAGTGCTGTCTGGGTGGGCGGTATAAGGAGTATCATGAGCTTCACTCATGATCTTATTTCTCAGCTCGTCATTGTTTGGGACGCATAATCTTTCTTTAAACAATATGGCATTATCGGGTGCCTCTTTAAAATCCTTTAGCCTTTCCGTCCTTACTTTGACCCTTATCTTTTCTAATTCTTCATCCTTTCTTTGATCCTCTGTGATCTTTTTCCTCAGATCAGACGTCAATGAGAGCGTAGCAACACGACTCGTGATCGTCTGTGGTTTTTCAACCATCTCTATTTTCATCATCTCAAACTCTCTAATGAGTTTCTCTTCTCTTGTGAAAAGACTTCCCAATTTGGGTTGATTCTTACGACTTAAGACATCAGCTACTATATTTGCCTTGCCTGGATGGTAATTTATACCACAGTCGTAATCTTTCACTAATTCGAGCCATCTTCTTTGTCTCATGTTTAAATCTCGTTGCTCGAAGAAGTATTTTAAACTTTTATGATCAGTGAAGATCTCGCACCTTACTCCATAAAGGTGGTGTCTCCAAATCCTTAGTGCGTGTACTACCGCTGATAGTTCCAAGTCGTGAGTTGGGTAATTCAACTCGTGCGGTCTAAGTTGCCGTGATGTGTAAGCTATTACTTTTCCCTCTTGCATCAATACGCAACCAAGTCCATTTTTGGATGCGTCAGTGTAGACAACATACTCTTTATTCGCATCTGGAACTGCTAGTACTGGTGCACTAGTTAGCTTTTCTTTAAGTTTTTGGAAGCTCGCCTCGCATTCGTCCGTCCAAGTAAATTTGATTCCTTTTTGGAGTAGCTGTGTCATTGGCCTTGCTATCTTGGAGAATCCTTCAATGAATCTCCGATAGTAACCAGCTAATCCTAGGAAACTTCTAATTTCGTTTTGGTTTGTTGGCGATTTCCATCCTTGTACGGCTTCAACCTTTGCAGGATCTACTTTGATCCCTTCTGCAGACACAATGTGTCCAAGGAACATTACCTCTTTAAGCCAGGATTCACACTTGCTGAATTTGGCGTAAAGTCGTTCGGATCTTAGGGTTTGTAAAACCGTTCTTAGGTGTTCCGTATGCTCTTCCTCACTCTTCGAATAGATGAGGATATCATCTATGAAGACCAAGACAAACTTGTCTAGGTATGGATGGAACACTCTATTCATAAGATCCATAAATACGGTTGGTGCATTGGTTAAACCAAACGGCATAACTACAAACTCGTAGTGTCCATATCTTATTCGGAATGCCATTTTGGATATGTCTTCCGGCCGTACCTTGAGTTGATGGTATCCTGACTTAAGATCAATTTTTGAGAATACACTTGCACCTCTTAACTGATCGAACAAATCATCAATCCTTGGTAGTGGATATTTGTTCTTAAGTGTCAGTTTATTTAATTCTCAATAGTCGATGCACATTCATAGTGAACCATCTTTCTTCTTGACGAACAAGACAGGTGCTCCCCAAGGCGAGACACTAGGTCTAATAAAACCTAAGTCCAGTAACTCTTGAATTTTCAATTCTTCGAGTTCCTTTAGAGACATTCTATAAGGCGGTTTTGACACTGGAGCTGATCCTGGTTCCAGATCAATTGTGAACTCTAGCTGTCTGTCCAGGGGTAGTCCTAGTAATGTGTCAGGAAAGACGTCTGGAAATTCTCGAACAATTTCCACATCTTCGACTTTTATTTCCGCTTTGTCTTCTCCATTTAGGTAAACAAGAAATGCTTGACATCCCTTCCTGTTCATCATCCTTCTTGCTTTTAGCACGGATATCATCGGAATTTTCTTTCCCATGTTAATTCCATAGAAGTTCGTCGCTTCTTTTCCCGGAGGTTGGATCGAAATCCTTCTTTCCTTGCATAGGATCGTGGAATGGTTCTCGGTTAACCAATCCATTCCTAAGATTATATCTACGTCCCCCATAGGTATTATGTTCAAGTTATTCGCTAGAACCTTAAGTGATCCTAAGTTCAACTCTAAGTTCGAGCAAACATGAGTAACAGTCATAACACCTCCTATGGGTGAAGAGATTCTCATTTCCTGACTCGCTTGTTCAGGTTTGAGTTCTAACATATCAACGCATGTTTTTACAATAAAAGAATGTGAAGCACCCGTATCGAATAAAAGTTTAATAGGTATGTTGAAAAGTTTTCCCATACCTGCCAGGTTCCCCTGGTTTTGTTCGTTCTGCCTCCTGTGAAGAGCGTAGGCTCTAGCAATTTGGTAGGCGTGGTGACAGGGTGCTTGTCATTGTTGGTCTTCTTCTTCTTTGTCGTGGTTCTTCCGGGCGCCGCTAACGTGGTATTTGCTATTGCTGGGGCTGATACTGTATCGCCCTCGTGGTTGGGTCTGGTTTGGTGGATTTGGCCTCCCCGATCCTCCCGGGCGTAATCCGGGGCATTCATTTGCATAGTGGCCTCTCACACCACATTTATAGCAACTAACACTGCCCCATAGACATATACCCATGTGCAGCTTATTGCATTTTGGGCAGGGAGGAATCTTCCTTTGTTCTTGTTGTCCTCCCGTGGGCGTGGAAAATATCGGTTTTCTCCATTCTTGCCCTTGGGGTGCCATGTTACCCTGCCATGGCCGTTTGTTGCTCGAATTACCAAAATTTCCTCGGTTGTAGTTGCTGTTAAAGTTACCTTCCCATTTCCTTTTGCCCCTGTCACCGATATTTTGGGACTGAGTCGGTGCAGGCTTGTCCTCTGGCATTGCAGCCTCTATATCCAAAGCCCGACTAAGAGTTTCAGTGTAGGTGAAGTCTCCATGACTTGCCAGAGACATTTTAATCTCATGCCTCAGACCAGACCTAAATTTCTCCGCCATCTTCATATCAGTGCTTACCTGGTCCGAGGCATATCTAGACATGTCGCAGAAGATACGATCATATTCTGTTACAGATTTATGTTCCTGCTTTAAGTTGAAAAACTCAATTTCTTTCTTCTTTCTATAGCTCTTGGGAATGTATTTCTCATACATTTCCGTCTTAAAGTCCTCCCAGGTAAATTCATCCATTTGTTCTTGTGTTAAGGTTTTCCTCCGTGCTTCCCACTAGAAATCAGCCGGACCGGTGAGTTGGAACGTGACACAAGATAGTTGTTCTTATGTAGTGCAGCGAAGGAAATCAAAGATCCTTCCTATGGACCTTACCCATTGTTCGGCATCCTCAGGGCTTCCTTTTCCATTGAAAGAGGGTGGGTTTTGTCTTAGGAACAACTCCTCAACCCTACGATCAGGTGGAGATGGGGGTGGCTGTGGTATAACCTCTTCCTCTTCTGGTTGGGGTACTTGATAACTCTTATAAAAGAGTTATTATACGATCTTTTTGATGATAATATCCTTGAGTGTATCGGGTTCTGTTCGTTAGTTTGCTGTTTTGTTACTTGTTTTTGTTATGTTTGCGTGTGTATGTATGAAGGATTGAGTCAGGTGATTTTAAAGGATTTAGTTATGGCATGTAGCAGGAAGAACGGTAGTGAAGACGAGGCTGAAGTCCGCTGAGTCAAAGTCAAGCTCCAGGTTGAACGCGCAAGCAAGGCCGAACTCATGAGCAAGCTTGAGGAGGGATTGAACGAATAATGCTGAAGAAATGCGGGAGCAAAGTCGAGCTACAAAGACGAAGTCAAAGCTCAGGAAAAGTGAGAACCGAGAAAGCTGGAGCGAAGTCTGGAAGCCGAGCTCAAGACTTCCGAGCTCAAGACTTCCGAGCTCGTGAGTGGAACCGAACTCCGGAAAGAAAGAGAACAGAGCCGAGCTCGCAACCTAAGCCGAGCTCAAAGATTGAAACGTTCGCAAGTGTGAAGGAGCTCGTGTTCATGGAAGGAAGAAGATAAGAACCCGTGAGCGAGGCCGGACTCACAAACGAGACCGGACTCTCAAGCGAGGTCGGACTCACAAGCGAGGCCGGACTCACAAGCGAGGCCGGACTCACAAGTGAGGCCGGACTCTTAGCCGAGCTCGAAACTGAATCGCAACTCAGATCGAATTCATGTACGAGGTCAGGCCCGCTCAAAGGTTGAGCTCGGGAGAAAGGAAAAAAGCGGCGATGTCACGGTGCCGAGCTCACGAGTGAGGACGGACCTTTGAGTAAGGTCGAGTTTGTAAGGGGTTGAGTTCGAGCGAGGTCTTCATCAGGAGAGACGAGCTCGTGCCTGTACAAACTAAGTAGAGGAGCTCGTATTAGCAGATGAGACCGTGCTTATGAAAGAAGCGAAGAAGAGGTCTGCAGGACCACAGCCACGTGGCGGCTGGCCGGCGGCATAAAATGCGCGCGCTTTGTCGAGCCAGCCAAAAAAAGATAAAATCGAGGAGGATGAAGGGCTGCGGTGCTCGATGCGCACATCTAAAAAGTGTCAGAGTTTGTTATTAAAAGAGAGGGCGACAATCAGGAGATTATTCATTATTCAGAATCAGAAAAAGAGAATCAGAGTGGCGACACCTTGGAGAAGAAACTATCGGAAGAAGCGACGATCCAAGGAGGAGCACGTGATTCCGGTGACGAGTGTTAAACTTTGAATCTCAAATTCTTTTTGTTTTGCTATGGCATTTGTGTATTTGGATTTTGTTGCACAGCTCGCTATGAGCTAAATTTGTAGGACTTGATCTTTTGATGAAACCCATGCTCGTGTGACGAGCTTCGTTCTTTGCTTATTTTGTTAAGTTATTATCGTTTCCTTTGGGATTATTTATCTTTCTTGTGATTGATCACCATGAGTGGGATTTTAGCTCTATGATTTAAGGAGCTCTCATAGAGTGGAAAACAAAGGAAGCGGCGTAAGAACATGATTTAAGTATTATGTGTGTGAATAGCATAGGAATATGTGTTTGCCTTCGTGACATAAATGAATGGAATAGTAATGATACTCTTAAAACACTTCGGTATAGGAATATACTGACGAGCTTAGAGGGTATAATCTTAGATTTGGGAAAATACTAAGAATTGGAAGAGTTTATGTCATAATAACAAGGCAAAGATAATGTTATAGCATAGCAAGTACGGAGCATGGGTGGAATTGAGAGGTCAAATCATTTTTTCCTCTTAATACCGGTTGATTAATCTTCATTTATTCGAAAACCCACCTAGTGCATGGTGTAATTTCCTCTTTATTTGTTCTCTCTCATAATCACAAACAAATTGTCTTGACGTGGTTTAAAAAGTCGTTCACTGGATTCGATCTCGAATATTTCGTGTATTACTTGTTGATTACGTGCACTTGCGTGAATTGTGTTACAGTATTATCTTAAACAACAAGTTTTTGGCGCCGTTGCCAGGGAACGGCAATTATAAATTACGTTGATATTGCAATTTTTTTTGTGTTTATTTGGTATTAGTGGTTAACTCTGTTATTTTTCTTTTGCGTGAATCAGGCTTCTGGACTGTGGTATATGCGCAAAACCAAGGCGCAGGTATTATACCCGTTAGATCCAGAGATTGAACGCACCTTCCGTCGAGGAAGACGATATCAAAACATCCGTAGAGCGTAAGCTAAAATGGCCGCGCTAGGCGGTAATAGGAATAACGGAGGAAATGCCATAGTCATCGCTGATGATCGGGAAAGGGGTATACGTGACTACGCTAACCCCAGATTTAATGAGCTAAATCCGGGAATAACCAGACCCGAGGTGCAAGCGAACCAGTTGGCTGAAGCGGTTATGTTCGAATGCTCCAAGCGATGAGGCGATTCGGTGGGCAAGCCACAAAGGATCCACATCTCCGCCGGTCGTTCACGGAGGTCGGCGACTCATTTAAGTTGCCGGTGTTCGGCCGGCGAGACTTGGACTATTCCCTTTCTCACTACGAGATCGTGCAAAAGCATGGCTGAATGGCCTTCCATCCGACTCTATCACTTCGTGGAACGAGCTCGGTGAAAAATTCTTGATGAAGTATTTCCCGCCTACAAAAGCGCAAGATTCGAAATGATATCATGTCGTTCGGTAGAATGATGATGAGTCATATGCGAGGCATGGGAACGGTATAAGGAAATGCTACGGAAATGCCCTCACCACGGCATCCCTTGCTGCATTCAACGGAGACCTTCTATAATGGGTTAAATGCGTCCACACGTTTGGTGCTTGGCGTCCGCAAATGGAGCTATTCTCTAAATCCTACAATAAGGCGTATGAGATATTGGAAAGGATTGCAAATAACAATGCCAATGGTCCAATTCTCGTGCTCAATGGGGAAGAAATCATTGCCGGTGTTTTGGAGGTTGATGCCTTGTGGCGTTAAGCTTGCTCAAGTGGCGTCCATGAGCAACATCTTTGAAAAGCTTGCAAGTAACCAATCGGTTGTTCAACCAGCGAGTGTTCGGCGATAGCACCCGCGATGCAAGTAAGCGAGGTATCGTGCGTTTATTGTGGGAAAGGGCATACTTCGATAGTTGTCCATCGAATCCGGCTTTGGTGTGTTACATGGGAAATCGAGCGGCGAAGGAATAATCCTTACAATCATCTGATCCGGGTGGAGACAACGTCTAATTTCTGCGTGGGAGGCGAGGATGGGGAACAAGTGGTGGTGGAAATTATGAGAAGAATGCGTGCCGGCAAAATTTTCAACCAAAAGCGACAGCGGTGCTCCACCCAAATCTATGGAAACCTTGATAAAGGAGTATATGGCGATGAGCGGATGCAATAATCTGAGGACAATCCACTTGCTAAGGAATTTGGAGGTTCGGATCGGACAATTAGCCAACGAAGTGAGGAATCGGCCACAGTGTCTGCGCCAGTGACACGAGAGAACCTCGGAAGGATAAAGAACATGTCAAGGTGTCACTCTGCGAAGTGGAAAGAAGATGCAAGAAACAGGCTGTGAACCAAGAAGAAGCGAGTCCTCAAAACTAAAAGCAAGTTGGTAGAAGTTGAAGCAAGAAGCAACCTCGTAATGCCGGGGTGCTGCGAGGAAGTGAATCATTTGCCGAAACAAGCTGGGCGAGGTGGTTTATCGTCCACCACCACCTTTTCGAAGGTTGAAAAAGAAACAACAAGACACTCGGTTTTGAAGATTTCTCGATGTCTTAAAGCGATTGCACATTAATATCCCATTGGTGGAAGCTTTGGAGCGGATGCGGGAACTACGTGAAGTTCTTAAAGACATCGACAAAGAAGAGCGTGCGGGTAAGTTCGAAAGCATTGGCACCGATCGAGAGCAATAGTACCATGTTAAAAGCAAGATTCTACCCAAGCTAAAAGATCCGGGGAGTTTCATAATTCCATGCTCAATTGGAGGTCGCGACGTTGGTGCGTGCTCTATGTGATCGGGAGCAAGTATAAACAATGCCGCTCTCAATATTCAAGAAGCTCGGGATAGGAGAAGCTCGGTCCACTACATGACCCCCAATTGGCGAGATCGGTCTATGGCTCACCCAGAAGGAAAAATTGAAGATGTGCTAGTAAAGGTTGATACATTCATTTTCCCATGGATTTCATCATCTTGGATTATGAAGCGGACTATGAGGTGCCTATTATTCGGGACGTCCTTTCCTTTTAGCAGGAAGGACTCGATTGATGTCAAAAAGCGAACTCACAATGAGGGTAAATGATCGAAGGTTACTCAATGTTTTCAATGCTAAGGAAGTACCACAGCGAAGTGGAGGAATACTCGATGATTCAAGTACTAGAGCGGTCGTTGCGAAAGATGCTAGAACACCTCGTCTCGGTTCGACGGCGGTGAGAATGAATATGCTGACCTCACGGAGTTAGAGCAAGAAGGGGACTACCTCGACATCTCTCTAACAAGAGATCTGCGAAGTGCCACTCGTATCGGCCGAGCTCAGAGTCACTGGGACTCGCAGATCGGTCCATCCGTATAACAAACCTTGATAGAGGAACCTCCAATACTTAGTCTGAAAACATTGCTGACCACGAAATATGCTTATCACGGGCGAGGGACAAACTCTTCCAAGTAATCATTTCATTCTCATTTCGAGCTCGACAAGGAAGAATACCACTAAGTGTTGCGCAAATCTGAGAGAGCTATTAGATGGTCAATTGCCGACATCAAGGGGATCAATACGCTTCATGCATGCATAAGATATTGTTGGAAGATTGCCACAGCACTTCCATAGAACACTAGCGCCGTCTTAATCCAGCCATGAAAAAAGTGTTGAAGAAGGAAGTTATTAAATGGCTGGATGCTGGAATCATTTATCCGATCTCGGATAGTTCTTGGAATAGCTTGTGCGGTGTGTTCTAAGAAAGGAGGAATTACAGTAATTTCTAATGATCGGCAGGAGTTGATTCCAACTCGGGTAATAACGGGATGGCGTGTTTGTGTGGATTACAGGAAATTGAACACGGCTACTAGGAAAGACCATTTCCTACGCCATTCATGGATCAAATGCTTGATAAACTCATTTGGAAAAGAGTTCTTATGTTTCCTAGATGGGTATTCTGGTTATCATCAGATCGCCATTGCACCCGATGATCAACACAAAACCACCTTCACTTGTCCCTATGGCACTTTTGCCTTTAGAAGGATGCCTTTTGGACTCTGTAATGCCCCTGCGACGTTCCAACATTACATGATGGCCATCTTCTCGGATATGGTGGAGAAGTCAGTCGAAATCTTCATGGATGACTTATCTGTATTTGGGGATACTTTTGAGGTATGCCTAGGTAACTTGGGGAAGGTCTTGGAGCGCTGCGAGGCTACGCACTTGGTCTTAAATTGGGAAAAATGCCACTTTATGGTACAAGAGGGCATAGTGCTAGGCCATCACATATCGAAGGGGATCGAAGTGGGATGAGCCAAGATCGATATGATAGATAAACTTCCACCCCTACTACCGTAAAGCGGGGTGCGTAGTTTCTTGGGACATGGATTTCTGGAGAAGGTTTATAAAGGATTTTTCAAAATTTCTAAGCCAATTGTGTTGCTTTGGAGAAAAATAGCCATTTTGAGCTCACTTGGAATGTCTGAAGGCGTTTGGCGTTTGAAGCGAGCTCTAGTGGCAGTTCCATAATCATTGGACCGGGCGGGTCATTACCTTTCAAGTGATGTGCGATGCTAGTGACTTGCCCGTGGGGGCAGGCTGGGTCAGCGAAGGAAGATATTCCCTCCATCTATTACGCTAGCAAAGCGTTGGTGGAAGCTCAAATAAATTACACCACTACGGAGAAGGAGCTGCTGCAGTTGTGTTCGCATGTGAAAAGTTCAGGGCTTACCTCGTGGGTTTGAAGGTAATTTTTACACGTATCACGCGCCATAAGATATCTTGTCGCCAAGAAAGAGGCCAAGCCACGGTTAATTCGGTGGATCTTGCTTCTACAAGAGTTTGATCTGGAGATTACAGACAGGAAGGGGACAGAGAATCAAGTAGCTGACCATTTATCTCGACTGCCTACACCCTCGGGCGATGAAACTCATGCCCAAATTCAGGACGCTTTCCCTGATAAACAGTTGATGAGCATGCGGCATAGTAGTACACCTTTGTATGCAGACTTTGTCAACTTCCTGGTCTGTGGAGTGCTGCAACCCGAACTCTCATTTCAACAGAGAAAAAGGTTCTTCTCCGAGGTCAGACACTACTTTTGGGATGAACCATTCTTGTATAAATGCTGCGCCGATGGTTTGATGAGACGATGCGTACCACATGAAGAGACGGAATCAATTCTAGAGGGATGTCATGCCACTCCATATGGCGGTCATTTTGCAGGACAAAGAACAGCGGCTAAGGTACTACAGTCAGGTTATTTCTGGCCAACCCTGTTTAAAACGCCCATGCCTCGTGCGAGGATGTGACGAGATGTCAAAGGGTGGGGAACATATCTTCCCGGAATGAGATGCCAATGAATTTCATTCTGGAAATTGAACTCTTAGACGTGTGGGGCCTCGATTTCATGGGTCCGTTCCACCTCATTTGGCAATCTCTATATCACGGTGGCGATTGATTATGTATCTAAATGGGTAGAGGCGTGGTAGCCCGCCCAATGATGCGAAGGTTGTTATCAAGTTCTTGCAAAGAACATCTTCACGTGGTTTGGTACCCCTCGCGCGATTATTAGTGATGAGGGCACACATTTTGTCAATAGGGCTGTGGCTGCTGTTCTAGCCAAGTACAATGTCAGACACAAGGTGGCTACTGCATACCACCCTCAAACAAATGGTCAAGCAGAGCTTTCAAATAGAGAGATAAAAAGTATACTGGAGAAGGTGGTGAACCCAGGTCGAAAGGATTGGTCCATACTTGGATGATCTTTGTATGGGCTACAGGCTATAGCCGTTCGAAGACACCTTTAGGGATGTCTCCTTATCGGATGGTCTATGGGAAAGCTTGTCATCTCCCTTTGGAGCTGGAGCATCGAGCTTATTGGGCAATAAAGAAGCTGAATTTTGAGCATAAGGCTGCTGGAGAAGCTCGTTTGTTGCAACTAAATGAGATGGATGAATTCCGGTGGTTTGCTTATGAGAAGGCCAAGTTGTGCAAGGAGAAAACCAAGAGATGGCATGATAACAATATCTTGCGCCGTGAGTTCTTGCCGGGTCAGCAAGTGCTATTGTTCAATTCAAGACTGAGGCTATTCCCTGGAAAACTGAAATCACGATGGTCGGGTCCCTTCACAATTCTCCGGGTAGCATCCCACGGTGCTATCACATTACAAGAAGGGATGACAGGTCGTGAATTTATGGTGAATGGACAGCGTGTCAAGCATTATTGTGGTGGTGAGGTCGTTCGTGAGAAGACCTCGACATCTCTTAAGGACGCCTGACCGGAGGTATCTTGGGCTGCCATGGCGAACAGGCGCTTGGCAGCCCTATTATTCTGTTTGTACATATTTGTTTTATTTCTCGTTTTGTCTTGTTGTTTTGGGTATAATAATACATTGCCTTAGCTTTGTCAAAAAGGATGTGGAGTTTATTCTAAAATGATCTTTGGAAATTTGGATTACAGGTGTGGTACATGCGTACCTCTGGGCTAAAATTCTGAGCATTGTGCTAATTTTGTTCAAGTAACGGACTTGCAGAAGACAGAGAGAAAGTGAAATAGGAGTTGCTATTTTGGTAAAAAAGAGCAGGAAAAATTTGGTTGACTTTTGGGTTTGGAAGACCGTGCCTTTTTCTCTGTCTCTTTATATTCCGTCAAATTCTCCTATTTCCCCCAATTTTGCTACGATTTTGCTCTCACTTTCTACGTCCACCGCTATTCTCTCAAAAGTTTCTTGATTAATTGTCGCTTTCGTTTTGTTTCTCTGACAAATTTATTTGCCATGCGGAGATTCAGCAGCAGGATCAGGAATCAGTGGGTGCCTTCGTCTATTCCAAGCAATGATGCCGACACATCCGTCATCATATCAGATGCTGAGTTGTCACCGGATGCTTCACCGGTCTATCCGCAAGTGGTTGAAACTTCTTCCACCAAGAGAAAAGATCGGCAGTGTGATAAGGGTAAAACCAAGGTGTCAGAAGAAGCCGAACCTGAAACCATTCAAGTCAAGAGGGCAAGGATGGACAAACCCTCGTCAACAAAAGCAGGACGTTCGATCGGCGCCATTCCTAAATTTCGAGCTCATGGAGGGTTCGAAAGGTTTAAGCGCCTGAAACCTAGGCATTTATGGATGGAGAAAGGTTTTCGGAGGTCAAAGGAAACCCCGGTGTTCGTAGTGGAACTAATTTCCTTAAATGGTTGGGCTACATTTGCGGCAATCCCACCTCCACCCATTACACCCTTGGTTAAGGAATTCTATGCAAATATCACGCCTTTGCCGAATAAGGAAGGGTTATCATCTGTGGTGAGGGATCGGTTGGTGGTTTCTCCATAGAAACCATTAATGATTTTATGGATTAGAGAATGAGGTGGATGATGCTTTCTACGCCATGAAGAGGCGCCCGTTGATGATCTAGAGGAGGCACTAAGATTGTGGTGTCGAAAGCACAGAATGGGAGTCTCCACACGGGGTTGTCGCTCAATAAAAGCTGCATCATTACGATTGGAGGCTCATGTCTAGCTTCACTTCATTAAAAGCCGGATTTTGCCCACCACCCATGATACCGCGTATGTCGAAGAGCGGATCTGCGCTCACATGCATGTTCCTTTGGGTGATCGGTCAATGTGGGCGCCCTAATCCGCGAGCGTGGTGAGCGAGTGCGAAAAAGGAAGAAGAATGAGCCATTGTTCTTCCTTCTCGATTACTCAATTGTGTGTAAAGTCCGGGTGCCTTTCGAGGATGATGAGGATCGCCTCGTTGAAAGCTTTCATAGATATCGAGGCTTGACTCGTCGTCATGAGTGCGTCTGAAGTCCCAACCTCGTACACCGCATAAAGTGGTCTACCTCCGCCCATGCCGGCCTCGTCATGGAGCCTACTATGTTAGATATCTGAAGTTCCTACCTTGCGGATCAAAGGACTCTTGCTCCGATCTCTGCATTTGAGGCGACTTGACAAGCAGTATTGGGTATATTGCATAAGCGAGATCGTGTCTTGAAGGACTATCTCGGATCGTTATCCACGGTGAAGCTGCCGCTTTCTGAATTTCCACATCGGATATTCGAAGCTGGCCTTTACCATCGGTTATGATTACGAGGCCGAGGTTGAGAAGGAGAGCGTCACGAGGCGGACGAGCTCAATTGCAATGAAGGCCCGTGCATCTGCATCCACGAGTCGAGCGCCAATTGATCCATCTGCGAGCGGCACTGAAGATGTCCGCCTAGGTGGTGTGGCGCTAGGCGGGCGTACCTCGTCAAGCCGAACTAAGTAGCCCTGAAGCGATGAGGAATTCTCACGCTACCGGTCCATCCATCCATGCTTCTCCTACTCCTTCGGGTTCTCCCGAAGTGTAGGCCAGGGGCGTTTTCTCTAACACAATCCTTTGTTTTTGTTTTGTGTTTTGTTTTGTGTTTTGCTGGTTAGTGTCTTGTTGGGTTTGTTCTGGTTTGTTCAATAAAAGCATGTGATTCTGTTTTCGATGATTTCTAAGGATGATGCTTGATTGGGAAGGGATAGCTTTATGATGTTAATCTGTTTTATTTATATTGTGATCTTTGGTACGCCTTATTGCTTGTCTCGTTTTTACCCTTATTTTATGGGGTGTTGATAAACGCGTATTTTACACGTTTATAGTTGATATTTGAAGATGAATTTAGCTCGTTTAATGTGCGTTTACGTATCGATGTAATGTTTTATATATTTTTAGAAGATCTTGCTCTTGGGTGTTCTTTTGGTGTTGTGTAGGTCCGTATATTGAAAATCGAAGCAAGGAGCAGCGCGAGCAATCTACACTTTGGCTTTGTTTCTAGCGACCGTCCTAGCGACCGCTTGGGACGGCGCTAAACAACTTCATGCGAGAACCAGCGGACGCGCGACCGCGACCTCGTGCCCGCGAAACCTAAGCGCCGAGAACTCGCTGGACGATTTCTCACGGCCGGTTCAGGGTACTAGCGACCGCTAGCTTGGTCGCAGTACCATCTTGGCGCAAGAAGGCGATCGCGGCGGCGAGCGGCGACCACCTCGCGACCACACTAGCGACCGAGGAGGCGGTCAGCGAGCCAGCGGCGAAGGCAAAGTGGGGTTTGGGGTGTGCTATATATGGCGGCGCAGCATAACCGCCCTGCCGTTTCGAGCCTCTTTTACTCGGTTTTCATAGTTTTCAGATTTTAGCTTTAGGTTCCATCTATTTTAGTTCTAGAGTTGATTTACGCATTGTTAGTCTTTTGTTTTACGTTTAGTCTGATCCGGGCGTTTCGTCGGACAATCTTTGCAATTTTCCGTTCTTGTTGAGGTTGGGATTGAGCCCAGCGATTGTTCATCAACGCTTCATCACGGGTTTTATATATTTAATTTCCGTTTTATGGTTAAATCGTATTATTTTCCGTTTATTATACAGCTAGCAGTTTTAGTTCTAATCCACAGGGTTTGCATGATTCGATCTATCGTTGTGATTCTGTTATCGCTTTTTACCTTCAGGCATTGATTAAGTGATTCGATTGTGCTTATTTATATGTGTTGATTTACGATCAATCTTGATGCATATCTAGTTGTCGATTAATTACGTAATTGTGTTAATTGTCGATCGATCTAGAATGCATGATACGAATGAACTTGAGTCGTGGGTGAGATAGGATGTTCGTAGGAAGCATATTCTTGTGATCTGTTTGGGTTGCTTGTTTTCACTAGAGGCGTGTGATGTAATAGGAAAACTAGTAATCTCTGACCGTTTTAATAAATAGCAATTTGTCGGCTACATATGTGATCTTAGTCTTGTATGCGGATTAAATTGGTTAATAGGAGCAGGATAAACACGTTGTGGATAAGATTAATGCATCCACAGGGTTAGTAAGTCGCTTCTGTTTTTTACATCCAGTGTTTATTGCTTTATTTTATTTACGCTTGGTTACCTTTGCTTTGGATTAATTTCCGAAGCCAAAACCTCTCGTCCTTTATCGTGCTTGAATAATATTGAATTATTGTTGAGCTAGCACATGTTTTCATGATCTGATCTCTGTGGATCGATGCTTAGCTTACCCTATACTTATACCTTTTAGGTATTGGAAAAATGGCGATCAAATTTTGGCGCGTTCTTGGGGATTGTTAAGATTACATAGGAATAATTTGACGATTTGGATTTATTAATTCGAGTTATATATATTTTATATTTGTCGATTGCTAAATCATCTAACTTTTCTCGGTGGTTTATCGTGCAAGATCTCGAGGACCTCTGAGTATTATTAGATCCGAAATCAGCTCTTAATGGAGAAAGGGGCGAGAAGAGGCGGGCTGCAATGGCGGCAATCTGAAGCAGGGCATTCATAAGAGCAAGTTGCAGCGTGCTAGGCGACTGCGGAGATGCGGCGTCGGATGGCGAATATAGAATCATTGTCCTGCTCGAGGAAAGACCTCACGATCACATGCCGACATCCCACGAGCAGTTCAAGGCGGTTGGGGCCCTTGCGTAGATGCAAACAATTTGAGCTCAAGCACACGATCGGTATGGTCGAGGAGGCGGTTTGGGGAGGAGTCGCGGAAGACCGAATCGCATCTGAAACTTTCTCGATATTTGTGACACCATCAAGCGAATGGGGTGTCACGAACCTGATCCGGATGTGCATGTTGGGTTTCTCATTTGTGACCGGGCGAAAAGATTAGTTCGAAGTTTGGACGAGTGCGCGCGTCGACAACTTGGGAAACTGCGAAGTTTCTTTCAAAATACTTTCGCCGTAGCCTTGAAGATCATCGCGAAATCTCTCATTTTGCCAAAACCACGATGAATCATTATTGAGGCATGGGAGATTCGAGGTCTATTGAGCGATGTCCACAACATGGGTTCTCGATGAGCAACAAATCACACGGTTCTACGGTGGGTGACATGGCGGGGCGAGGAGCATGGTGGATGCGTCGGTGAAACTGCTTATTGAGCAAACCGGTAGATGAGGGCAAGCCGTATTGTAGAGAGATGGCGCATGACAGCTATCAATGGCCAGCGGAGAGAGCGCCGTTGTTGGCATTGTTGTCGAGTGATTCAAAATATGGCGATCTCGTGAAAGTTCACTCTTTTGAAGAGTCGATTGAGGCGAGCGTCGACCACATCAATCGGAGGAATCATCAATTTCCAACAACCTCGTGGGGCTTCATGTTGGAATGGTGTAATTCAAGAGCCGAGGAAGCCAGTCTCGAAGACATGATGCGCGGTTGGTTGTAAGCAACCAACAATTGGCAACGAATCGAGTGGTTCATAAGCAACAGGGCAAAAGATAAATCATTTGGAGTCCTTTGTCACGGCTATGGAAGCATATGAAGATGTTGGAAAATCAAATTGGTCAAATAGCCGTACAAGTGAATACTACAAAGATGGGCCAATTCGAGTGTCTGGTGAACAGAAGAATCGATGCTTCGCCGTCAGACGAGTGGGCGAGGCCTGCAGAGCCCAGCAGGAAGAAGAGCATGAAAGCACCTTGGGGCGAAGCTTCGCGACCGAGCTCGCGACCATGAGCCGATCGCGAACCATCGAAGATTTTTCCACAGAAGCTCGCTGACCGAACGCAGCGTCCGCGCCCGACATGAGCCGTCCGGTATGCAGCGCGAGCTGTTCGTGAGCAACCCGTAGCTCGCATATCACACCATGAGCCATCGAGGCGAGCATGCGGCCGAGACAGGTCTGTGACTCGCGCCATAGCTTCGCCGCGAGGCGGAGATCGGCGCCAGCAGTTCTCGCGACCTTCCGATCGCGAGGTCGGCAGCGGCGCCCGAAGCTAATCGTCGCACGTACACTCCTCCGGTCCCGTTTACGGTCGACTTGTCAGTCGAAATATGATGAGAGTTTGCTCGCTTCGAAGAGGTTTTCAAAAGTTGAGATAAATTTGCCTCTCTTTGAAGCCTTTGCGAAACATCTTAGGGATACATGAAATTCTTAAAAGGCAGCTTGCAAGCAAGAAGAAATTTGGGAAATTTGAAAATTACCTATCAGAAGAATCGGTGCCGTCTTTGCAAAGGAAGCTTCTCTGAAGCGAAGGATCGGCGGTTTCACGTTGGAGTGCGAGATCGCCGGCGAGACTTTCAAATGTTTTGTGCGACTTGGGGTGAGCATCAATCGATGCCGTTGAGCGTTTTCAACCGGCTGCACTAGGAAAGATGAAGCCAGCGAAGATTTCGCGATGATGGCTGATCGTTCGATCACATATCCAAGGTATCGTCGAAGGCGTATTGGTAAAGTCGGGTTTCGTTTTCTGCGACTTTGTTATTTTAGATATTCCGAATTCAAACAACAACCACTAATCCTTGGTAGACCTTTTCTAGCAGGCGGTCGTGCGTTGATTGATGTGCGGGAAAGCGATCACGTTTCGTGTTAACGATGAGGAGCTCGAATTTCCATATCTGGCGCCATCAAGCAACACGGCGTTGGAAAATCGGAAGATTGCTTTGCTCGATCATATTGCTGTTGCCGCTGCGTCTCGCGTTTAGAGGAATTTCGATCGATCGAGGAAGCTGCGAGAAGGAAGAAGTGGACTCGACATGGAACTCAGTGTATCGTTCGAGTTTGGGGGGCCACTTCCATAGTCGGTGGTGGTCATCCGTGAATCTAAGTTTAGGAGGATCCACGAGTTGAGAAGGATTTCTTTGCCACCAAAGCGCCCAGTTGACAAGGTTAGTGATGGTCAGCTAAAAGGCGTTAAATTAGCACTTGTTAGGAGGTAACCAGCGTTTTCTTGTTTTGTTTTGTTTTTGTTTTGTCTTTCGTTTGTGTTCTTTGTTTGTCGTGTTTACATTTTCTTTTCGTTGTTGTGTGCGTCGATCAACGAGTTAAGTGAAATGTTTTAATCCATGTGGCTAATGTGATAGAAATTTTTTGTGAAATTTAATGATAGTCGCATGATATGTTAGAAAATAGCGCATGAATGATGTGAGATGGCTTAGGCTTGTTGTTTTCACCATTTGCTTATCTGTGAGACTTGAGCTTCCTTGTATAAACATCTTGATCTGATTTCTTTTAATTGTGTGATATCGTGCATGTGATTATCTTCTAGAACTTGCCGTTTTACGTGTCGAGGCGCGATATGTGTTTGAATTTGGAAAGGATAAAGGCCGTCTTTGTTAACCACATATTCACCCAAACACTAGCGAATGATATATACCATTTGTCGCCTTCTTTGAGCCTTTATTAGACTTTTTCTTTCGATTAACGGATGATAGGAGGTGAGGATGGATATGGGAATCAAAGGGTTGAAATTTTGATGTAGTTATAACGAGAAAAGTTTCTTTTAGAAAAATACATACGTGGTGAAGAATAGTACCTTTGTTGTGAAAGTTAAACCTATAAGCTCTAGAAAAGAAAGAAAAGAAAAATGTTAAGTTCACTATGAGTGTTGAGCATAAAGGGTCTTTAATCAAAGTATAGGTACATACGTGGCGATGGCGTTGATTTATACGTTGGGAAGAAGAGGAAAATGGACAAAGTCCATATGTCGAAAAGTATAAATGGGGGTGCTTGGAATATTCTTGAGTCACTTAGCCATATATTATCCTACCTTAACAATGTGCCTACATTACTGACCTATGAAAAGACCTCTTTGATCTAATTTGAACCTGATGATGCGGTGGAGATATTGAAAGCGGCAAGCCTATGGTAAGATGTTGCATTGCATTGATTGTTGAGTGTATACACGCCCTTAATTTCTTTATGAGTTTGAGTGTATCCTCATATTCTACACACATGCCGTTGTGAGGTTGAATTAAATGAGTTTTGCCGTCAAATGTTGTTTGTGTTGAGTTGACTAACGTTGTCATGTGCACTAATGTTTTGGCGTTAATATGTTTACGAGGCTAGAATGGTTATCGTCTTTGCTCGCTCGTTGATCTTGTCGTTGTGTCTTCTGTCTTGGTTTTGTTTGAGGACAAACAATGATTTAAGTTTGGGGTTTGATAAGCGCATTTTACGTTTATAGTTGATATTTGAAGATGAATTTGCTTCGTTTAATGTGCGTTTACGTATCGATACTTAATGTTTTATATATTTTAGAAGATCTTGCTCTTGGGTGTTCTTTTGGTGTTGTGTAGGTCCATATGTTGAAAATCGAAGCAAGGAGCCTTGCAGGCAATCTACACTACGGCTTTGTTTCTAGCGACCGTCTAGCGACCGCTGGGGCGGCCGCTAAACAACTTCAGCGAGAACCAGCGATACAGCGACCGCGACCTCGTGCCAGCGGCGAAGCTAGCGTCGAGAACTCCTTGGGACGATTTCGCGACGGTTGGTGCTAGCGACCGCTAGCCGGTCCTGGTACCATGCGGCGCAAAGCGATCGCGGCGAAAGCAGCGACCACCTCGCTACCACGCTAGCGACGCGAGGCGGTCGCGAGACCGGCGTGAAGGCGAAATTGGGGTTTGGGGTGTGCCTATATATGGCAACCGCCGCCGCTAACCCGCCCACGTTTCGAGCCTCTTTTACTCGAGTTTTCATAGTTTTCCAGTTTTTAGCTTTAGGTTCCATCTATTTTCGTTCTAGAGTTGATTTACGCATTGTTAGTCTTTTGTTTCGTTTAGTCTCGATCCGGAGCGTTTCGTCAGGACAATCTTTGTAATTTTCCGTTCTTGGCTGAGGTTGGGATTGAGCCCGCGATTGTTCATCAACGCTTCATCACGGTTTTATATATTTAATTTCCGTTTTATGGTTAAATCGTATTATTTTTCGTTTATTATATCAGCTGGTTTTAGTTCTAATCTAGGGTTTGCATGATTCGATCTATACGTTGTGATTCTGTTATCCTTTTTACCTTCGAGGCATTGATTCATGATTCGATTGTGCTTATTTATATGTGTTGATTTACGATCAATCTTGATGCATATCTGGTTGTCGATTAATTACGTAATTGTGTTAATTGTCGATCGATCTCGAATGCATGATCTGAATGAACCTTGAGTCGTGGGCGAGATAGGATGTTCGTGGAAGCATATTCTTGTGATCTGTTTGGGTTGCTTGTTTTCACCTAGAGGCGTAACGATAATAGGAAAACTAGTAATCTCTGACCGCTTTTAATCGTATATGAATTTGTCGGCTACATATGTGATCTTCCGTCTTATGCGGATTAAATTGGTTAATAGGAGCAGGATAAACACGTTGTGGATAAGATTAATGCATCCCTAGGGTTGAGTCGATCGCCTACATTTTTTACATCAGAGTGTTTATTGCTTTATTTTATTTACGCTTGGTTACCTTTGCTTTGGATTAATTTCGAGCCCAAAACCTCTCATCCTTTATACGTGCTTGAATAATATTGAATTATTGTTGAGCTAGCTTCTATGTTTCGTGATCAATCTACGTGGATCGATGCTTACTTACCCTATGCTTACGCTTTTACGTGTGGAAAAGGAAGCGATCGGTGTACCTCGATTAATTTTGGTATTAGCATATTAGTTTCTATAGGGATTAACCATTGCATCGGTAAATCTTAATTGGCTACGATTTTGTATGAGTGCATGTCTCTTATATTGGGTTGGTCTCCCCATGAGACAATATACATGAGTGTGTCGACATGGATAGGGCGTAGGCCATTTTGGATCGATTGTGCCTTTCTAGCCTTCACTAATATCATATTTTTCCTAGGGTCCTTTGAGCTTACAAGCTTTTCTTTCTTGCATCCACTAAATATTCTCGTATACCACATATATTATTCCTTACCCCTTCACTTTGGGCATGCTAATTGTGGTTCGATTTCTCTTGTATCATAATAGTGCGTAGTAATCTCTATGTCGAGATAACGATGTCTCCTTTCGGTTTTGTATAAGTTTCAACATTGGGGACAATGTTATGTTCTATGTTTGGGGTGGGTGAGGTAAAGTAACCTCGGAAGTTGAGGGTGAAGTGGGTATTAAAATATGGTCATTCTGAGTTTATTGCTCAAAAAAAAAAAAAAAAAAAAAACGGAGATGATAAACAAAAGGTGAAGATCGGGTCTCTATAAAAAGAAAAGAGGAATGTCAGGCAAGTTGGAACCAAGAATAAATTTAGGTGCCCAGGTGTTTTGAGCTACATTATCCCAAACAATTCTCTAGTCGCTGAAGCTTAACATTATAATTTGTTAAAGACCTCTTGATCGATATTGATGACACTCATGTTAGTGGATAGGGGGTTGACCGAACTGAATTGTGGAGACATCTGTGCACTTGATAATCAAAGCATGGTCGTATTAAGAAGAGCTAAGTAATGGGAAGATTCATGTAGTGGTTAATGTGTTATATACACATTGACATCGAAGGGTGATATCCTTGCAATCTGGTGTTGACGGACTTGCAACAAGAATAAGCTGAATGATTCATTTTCTTTGAAAGAACCATGACTAAAAGCGACATCCTTAGGCGATTAAGTCATCGTCTTGGCTATCGTCGAACATTTTGAACATCGACCGTGTTTTGTGGGTTTGTTTTGTTGTGTATGAGCATCACTCGAGGGCGAGTAATGAGCTAAGTTTGGGGTGTGATAACTCTTATAAAGAGTTATTATCGACCTTTGATGATAATATCCTTGAGTGTATCGGGTTACATTCGTTAGTTCTTTGTTTTTGTTATATGTTTTGTTATGTTTGCGTTTGTATGTATGAAGGATTGAGTCGGGTGATTTTAAAGTTTAGTTATGGCATGTGGCGGGAAGAGCGGTAGTGAAGGCGAGTTTGAAGTCCGTGAGTCAAAAGTCGAGCTCCGGGTTGAGCAGCAAGCAAGCGAACTCGTGAGCAAGCTTGACTTCAATGCGAGGAGGATTGAGCGAATAATCTTTGAAGAAATGTGGGAGCAAAGTCGAGCTACAAAGGCGAAGTCAGCTCGGGAAAAGTGAGAACGAGGAAGGCTGAGGCGAAGTGCAGGGCCGAGCTCAAGACTTCGAGCTCGTGAGTGGAACCGAACTACGGAAAGAAAGAGCATGAGGAGCTCGCAACCTAAGCCGAGCTCAAAGATTGAAATGTTCGCAAGTGTGAAGGAGCTCGTGTTCATGGAAGGAAGAAGATAAGAACCGTGGCGAGGCCGGACTCCTGGCGGTAGGACTCAGTGAGTCGGACTCTTGGCCGAGCTTGGCCCAGATACATGGCGAGATCGGTTCATATGCGAGGTCGAGCCCGCTCAAGGTTGAGCTCGGGAGAAAGGAAAAAAAGCAGGCGATGTCACGGTGCCGAGCTCACGAGTGAGGGCGGACCTTTGAGTAAGGTCGAGTTTGTAAGGGGTTGAGTTCGGCGAGGTCTTCGTCGGGAGGCGAGCTCGTGCTGTCTGAAACTAAGTAGAGGCTCGTATTAGCGAGATGAGACCGTGCTTATGAAAGAAGCGAAGAAAGTGCTGGGGACCACGGCCACGTGG
Organism: Salvia rosmarinus; assembly: GCA_036937905.1. Classification (NCBI taxonomy): domain Eukaryota; kingdom Viridiplantae; phylum Streptophyta; class Magnoliopsida; order Lamiales; family Lamiaceae; genus Salvia; species Salvia rosmarinus. Next base: position 38,441,532 of record CM072824.1, on the reverse strand, counting down.
CGGCTGGCCACGGCGGCATAAGGGCGCGCTTTGTCGAGCCAGCGGAAAAAGATAAAATCGAGGATGAAGGGCTGCGGTGCTCGGATGCGCACACCTAAAAGTGTCGAGTTTGTTATTAAAGAGGCGACAATCAGGAGATTATTCATTATTCAGAATCAGAAAAAGGGAATCAGAGGGACGACACCTTGGAGAAGAAGCTATCGGAAGAAGCGACGTTCCAAGGAGGAGCACGTGATTCCGGCGATGAGTGTTAAACTTTGAATCTCGAATTCTTTTTATTTTGCTATGGCATTTGTGTATTTGGATTTTGTTGCACAGCTCGCTATGAGCTAAATTTGTAGGACTTGATCTTTTGATGAAACCCATGATCGTGTGACGAGCTTCGTTCTTTGCTTATTTTGTTAAGTTATTATCGTTTCCTTGGGGATTATTTATCTTTCTTGTGATTGATCACCATGAGTGGGATTTTAGCTCTATGATTTCTGGGAAGCTCTCATAGAGTGGAAAACAAGGAAGCAACGTAAGAACATGATTTAAGTATTATGTGTGTGAATAGCATAGGAATATATGTTTGCCTTACATGACATAAATGAATGGAATAGTAATGATACTCTTAAAACACTTCGGTATAGGAATATACTGACGAGCTTAGAGGGTATAATCTTAGATTTGGGAAAATACTAAGAATTGGAAGAGTTCATGTCATAATAACAAGGCAAAGATAATGTTGTAGCATAGCAAGTACGGAGCATGGGTGGAATCGAGAGGTTAAGTCTATTTTTCCCTCTTAATACCAGTTGATTAATCTTCATTTGTCTGAAAACCCACCTCGTCGCGGTGTAATTTCTCTCTTTATTTGTTCCTCTCTCATAATTACAAACAAATTGTCTTCGACATGGTTTAAAAAGTGCGTTCCCTGTGGATTCGATCTCGGAATATTTTCGTATATTACTTGTTGATTACGTGCACTTGCGTAGAATTGTGTTACACAGAAGTATTATCTTAAACAACAGTACTCCATCCTTTCTTCTCCCTCTTCTCCTATTTTCGGGTTGGTGCGTCAGGCGGCGTTACGCTGTGCAAAAATATTATTAGCATTTGCATAGTATCGCAATTTACACATATATAACATCTTCATGCAATCTTTAGCATAAAACAGCTTTAGCAAAACATTCATTTCTTCATACTCAATTTTGCCGCAAAAGCCCATCTAGGGTCATCATATATATAGGGAAAATACCTCAAAGAGGACTTTTCTGTACAAGTCATCAGACTCAAAAAGATTTCATAGCGTTACAAAATACTATGCTTCTATATCTACTGCTATAGCATTACTAGTCACACTATACATATGCTACTCATATACTACTATGTTTTATCGTTCCATCATTCTTGTATTCTAAAGCCTTCTACCATTCGTCGAACCTTCCGTCGTTACCATCTTCCATGTTCACATCTACGTTCCTTCTATTCGCTGGATTCTCATCTCGGTCTCTTTCCTCATCTCGATTTTCCTCCGGATCTTCTTCCTCTTCTGGATCCTCTTCAGGATCCTCCTCTTCCTCAGAATCCTCGTCCGAACTTTCTTCACGAGCTCGTCTACGAGAAGGGCCTGCCCCGTCATCTCCTATGGCATACACATCACGCATAGGAACATAACCTTCTTGATGGTCATATGCCTCCATGTATGTCCTCTCGTGATAAGGTCTTTGTCATTGGTGGCGGGCGGAGGTGACGGTCGCGTTGGGTGTCCAAATATCCTTGGTGGAAGAACTGGAACTCCCAATGACCTGGGTCATGATGCTCTAGTCACGTGAGCGGGTCGATTTCCTGCTTCCAGCTCTCTTGGTATCGCGGGGTTGACCTCTCTAGGAACCTCTGTGTACAACCACTCCGGCGTGTCGTCGCGCCAAGTATACTCTCTTGGAGGGAGATAAGGCCCTCTCGGTGCAGCTCTGTACACACTGTAGACATAGATAAGATGACTGACGAATCTCGGTAGGTCTCCGATCAAATCATAATCAATGCCCGCGCGGTAGATATAGTCGCCCGATACTTCCCTGGCATAGTCTTCCCAGTCGCATGGAAGTCGGTCGAGGCGCTTGATGCCATCATAATCCGTCACACCATCTTGATGGGCATCCGTCAAAGTCTGGAGATAACTCGTCAAAACTCTCCCAAGCTGTCGCCCCAACTCATTCGTAAGTATGGTATGCTTCAAGGACTTCTCCTGGTGTAACTCTCGGTCTTATCATTCGTCTTGGCGAGTAATAAGGCCTTGCCATCTAACACGGACAACACTAGCATAAGTCAATCTATATATATCTGATAAGCAGATAAGGTGAATTAGTACATATCTGTTAAGCAGATAAAATAATCCAACACATCTGATAAGCAGATAAATGTTGTCAGCAAAGGTTCTTATGTAGCATGTGTCATAACTTCAACTTGTACCACTAAAGAATCTTACTTGCTAATAGCGTTCTAAGATTCTTATCATACTATAGAGTTCTCGTTCTTTGTACGCTATAACACTAACTTTAACTCATTTCTTTTTCTATCGCAAAACTTATCTTTAACTGGTTCTCACGAATTCTGGAGAAGGAATCAAGGGTTCTTCCCTTCTTAAGAAATAAAATTCTTTGTGATAGGAGTACGTAGGCGAAAACCGTACTCGAAACGGAGTTCTAACGAAGGAGTATGAGTCAAAACAAAAACACTGCGCAATGCAGTTTCTGCCTGATGCCGCGGCCGAAGTTGCCAACACCAACGTCAAAGATGCCGAGGTCGTTTCTTTGCTTTCAAAATCGGGTTTGATGTTCTCTCCACTTCTATGTTCTTCTATTGAAAACTCGTATTGTTTTCAATCAACCTTTGCATTCGTTCTTATGTCGCTATTTTCTATCATTCACGTAGTGGAATAAAGTTCGCTAATTCTTACTTCTATGTTCTTGGTAAGAAGTGAGCATGCTTCTTATAGCATCTATGTTCTTTGGGATAACATATCTGTTTTCATAAAAACTTTGAGATTTGAATAAAAATTTCAAATAATCATAACATAACTCATGCTTTCTCGAATTTGTTGATTGACAATCACCTTTGACATTTCGATGTCGACTCTTTCTCGTTCCACCGTCATTACATTCTCATATCATTTCGACATATAAATGTCGACTTTTCTCATATCATTGTTCTCTTTGCACTATAAAACTCTTTTAAAAATAAAGCTTTGTTAACTCTCATTCTCAAATAACTTTCATTGCTTTCAAAATAGAATTTCATTCCTTTTCTCAAAACTTTCACTTTCGACACTTTTCCTTTGTCAAACTTTCTATTTCAATTTTTGAGAAGAAATCAGTTACCTCTTTCTGGTTGAGCTTGATGCGATGGATGTTGAGCATAGTCAGCTGATCTCTAGAAGTCTAGCGACTCAATCTAGACTTAACTTTTAAAAGAAGGTTTTAGGGTTCAAAGGACGACCTGCTCTGATACCACTCTGTAACAGCCCGCCAACCCAAAGTACGGATTAACAGAGGCTGTTACTCGGAAAATGGGGATTAACGGACTTCATGATAAATGAATATGGAATTGTAAAGAGAATAACCACCAAACTCATAAGACTTCAAACCATTAGAGATAAACACACAACGTATTACATATAAACTAGACCAACAGATCCTTGACAAAAGGATTCGACTGATCTGAAGGTAATATGCTTCAATACTTAACAAAATAACTTAGTGTTTCAAGCAGCAGAAAACATGTAAATTCACATATGACGATATGAATTCAAGGCTATTCTATATCAACGACAAAAACTGCGACTGCTCAACACCTTGCCATCCATCGTCAGCTCAACCTGCACATTTAAAAACAAACATACAGGGCTAAGTACAAGAATGCACTTAGTGGGCTCATGCCAAAATACTTTCTTTAAATTACACTGCCCCTTAGTAAAACACGAGGATTTTAGTTGAAATAACTCGTGAATACCAAAACTCTTTATCATTTCTCAAAGATCGCTGGCGGGCATTTTACGTATGTATGATCCGTATCTTACGTAATAATTTCTCATGATTACATTCACGCCGTAGAAGTAGGCCTCCTTCTACCGTGACGGATCGAAGATGTTGCTATCGGCACACGATACCTATGGTGTATACGTTAATCTGGCCGGTATAATACTTAGGCGTAGGATCGATATTGATTTTCTATAAAGTTGGGAGTGACCCAACAACTGTATCTCTTTCTCAGTTGGCTCACCCAACTGCTTGATAGGATCCATACATAAAACATAAACACTTTGGGCAGGTAATTGAACAACAGTTCATAATCATTTCTCAACTGAAAGCTTTGTAAATAAATACTTTGCATTTCAAGAAAGAGAATAAATAAAATAGTTTGAGTAAAGCCCACCCGTAGATATGCTTCTCAACTATTTCCTTTCTCGTCAAATGTCCACGTCCCGCCTCGCGTGAAATCACTTTAGTGCGTTGGTTACGTTTATCAAAATCTATCGATATTACGGATTCTTTCTAACTAATTGATGCGTCTCAGTATCTAATCAGCGTAAATCATATTCTATTAGGCGTATCCATCACCTTAATCACGTACTAACGTGTTTCGTACATTTGACTTTAGTCGACATTTGTAGTCAACATTTTGACTTTAGTCAACATTTTGACTTTTAATAGGTATATATATATATTTTCGAAATTATATATATATAATTCTCAATTTAAATCGATTTTCAATCCTAATATCATAAGTCTCGATTTTTCACGTTTTCCAATAATCATGCTCAAATAATACGCATAAATATGATTAAATTCACACGTAGCATTTATTTTCGACCTTACGTCACCTAATAAAATATTTTGGCGTAAACATAGTATTCATGTTCTAAAAATCACATAAAATCATAGTATGTCTAAAACACCATTTTAGAACAAATTATGTGATTATACCTTATAAAATAAATTTATAACATTAATGAACATAACCTATAGTTTTCGGCATTTATAGATTAATTATACAAAACTTGTGCATAAATTCTCATAAATTCACATAACACTCTATTTTATTCTAGGATCAATAATATGTAATTATATTGATCATAAAAAAATTATACATCACTTAATTTCAACATTTTGTTTTCGGTAATTTTGAAAAACCAATTAAACATTTTTCAAAAATTCCAATTAAATCACATTACACATAATCACTATCATATATCATCACTATAACATAATTTTTATCAATTATGACTTATTCATTAAATTTCCTTAAGGTCATGTTTCGAAAATTATGACTTAGGTCAAAATAATTTTTAAAAACTCCAATAATTTCATACAACACTATATTATGAATCTACATCATTAATATGCTATAATATCATTAAATCATGAATTATATCACCTCATAATATTTTTCTCAAACTTTCGGTATTTATATAAATATATGCTATAGTTTTCCAAAAATTTCACATAAATTCATATAAACATATTTAATACCATAGATCATTATTTCATGTTCAAATCAACAATTAAAAATCATGTTCATCAACATATGGTGCTCATGAGTTTTCGGTCCTTACCTAAATTTCATAATCATGCTTAACTTTGTAATATAATCATAATATAAGCTTAAGAATATCATATAAACATAATTTCTAAACACTTAGCACATGAATCCTAATTTTTGAAAATTCAACATAATTAAATTAAGCTCATAACATAATATTTCATAGATGAAAATCGAAAATTCTAGCATGTATATGAAGCTTGTAAGATTTCTAACCTTTTAATCGGTGTCGATTTTAAACGGCGAAGGTTTTTGAACTAAGGTTTGGATTGGAATTGAAGAACTCTCCCTCTATTTTTCCTCACTATATTTTCGGTAGTTTGGGGTTCCAAATGGGAAGGGTTTTGGATCTATCTCATATTTATAGAATTAATCCTTTGTGTATAATTATTACATAAAAATATCAACTATAACACTTGTTATTTTGTCCAATATTTGACCACCACTTGAAACAAGTAGACAAAATTTTATCTTATCACTTAACACTTTGATATGTCATCTTATCCTTTAATAAATACATTGTATCATACTTATCACAAAATAATGAAATTATCACATTGTAGAGTGTATGTGTGTGTGTCACCTACTTTATAAACATTAGAGTTGATTTTTAATTTTTTTTCTATATCATATACTTTATTATAACTATATAATAAAGTCACTTTTTAAAAGTCAACATTTTCAACTATCACATGTGTCCCTATTATAAGGTTGGAAATTAAATCTTGCAACATTAAAATTGACAATTTCGCCCCCTCATTAATACAACCATGGGTTACTTGTTCAATTTGTATACTATCACTACTTTACACCTAATAACATGATAAGATCATAATCATCACCTCGTTAATTAAATCATGATATGAATCGATTTTATCACATAAATTGTCGAAATTTTCTACACTCTTGGTACAAGTGCTATCCCACTTGTGCAAGTTGATAATACACCTCATATTATCCTTAATAATATCATATTAATATAATAATTATGATATATCATCAATTGGATAGAATTAAATTAAATTTACACCTATGAAACCACAATTTTCGAGAATCATAGGGAAATTCCAAATATTTTATTTTCTTGTATTAAATAGCTAATACATAGTTATGTGACATATTATAAGTCCTAGATGATGATTTAAATCATAGAAAAATATTTAAAACAATTTTAGACCACAAAATCCTAATTTCAAAAATTAGGGTTTTCGAAATTGGCTAAATTGTTCAATTTTTATTCCTTAATTCTCTAGCATTATTTTGATGATAAATAATGCTCTTATATCATAAAATAATCATAGGAATTTAAATAATATAATTCCATGATCATTTGACTAAGTTATCAGATAGTCTCTAAGCGTGAGCGTTTGAAGCGTCTCAAAAGCGTAATTGAATCATCTCTAAAATGTCCAAAATAAAGTTGTAATAACTTTATTCATTCTTATAATAATAAGGAATTTCAAATTCTAAGCTTCAATGCTTAAAAAATATCGTAAAGCTTAAGCGTCGAATTTGTCCGACGTTAGAAATATATGTTCGAAGGAATAGCATAAGCTACATTCCTTAATTCACTAAGCGTCAGTGAATAACATATATAAATCACCAAATTATGCTTAGTCAAAGTCGAGCCTTGACTTAATTAAGATTTTAATTATCGAGACTAAACCCTAAATTACGATCATATTATCGTAATTAAGTGTTAAAACTGCAGGATATTACATGTCAGCATTGATTTCAATTTGGGCCATTCAAGATTGCTTCTCCTTTTTATCAGCAGTCTGGACATCGTCTTTTGTCAGTTTCGAACTCCTGAGTCAGTATGATGCATTCAGTTAGACGTAGATATTGATAGTCAACTTTGACCTTTCATCTGTCAGCTTTGACTTGATATAACTAGCATTAACTACTTGTCTCCAATTTTGACTATCAATAGGCAACTGTGACTCCTGGACATCAGCTTTGCCTCTTGGTAGTTAGCTTTGACTTTTGGTATCCAATTTTGACTTTTGGTACCCAACTTTGACTTTCGCGAGACGATCTCACGCCTAATATGACACTTGGTCATATCCTGACTCCTTCTTGTCCATCAGCGCTGAGTCTCAGTCTTTGATCTTCAAGCTTCAGTCTTCTGATGTCAGTCTTCAGTCTTCGACTTTACTCCAGTAGCTCTAATCATCAGCATCGCTTTGACTTCAGTCTTAAGACATCAGTTGGCCTTCCGTCAGTCTACAATATGCGATTCTTCAGTTAAGCTTCTATCATTTGTATTGATACTGATACTCCTATAAGTATGACTGACTCTCTGTATTGCTTGAACTCCTTTAGTTTGGGTCAGTCTAATGTTGGTAGATCTCCTACCGAAACCTGTAACAAAAAGTCTAACTCTAAAACAAGTCAGTAGCATTAGTTACTTCAACAAGACAATCATCAAAGGTTTTGGGATCTAATTAAAACACACAGTTAAGATATATTAATTCGTAATACTCAAGAATTTTCCCAACATTTCCGATACTTAGGAATTTTTCCGACATACCGACAATGATATTTCTAAAATTTTTGTATCGATAACCGAATCGAATCCAGTAGAATCGGTTATTTGGTTGTCCAATAATCGAATTTTCAGGTTATTTGGTTGTCCAATAACCGAATTTTCAGTTCGATTATCGGATTACCAATTAACCATATACAAATACCCATCCCTATGTGATCCTCCACATGATTTGAATTAAATGTTGGTAATTGGACTAATTGTTTAATTGCATGATTTAAGTTGAGTCAATATATTCCTTAGGGTCGGTTTTTATCCGTTGTTAACTAAAGTCTCTTCTTCTCCGTTTTCTGTCTAGTTAATAAAAACCACACCTTAATAACCTTGTTTAGCTTGAATAATAGCGATGTGTCGATGTTTGATTACTTGTTGTGTGTTCATTTTTCAGTCTATGTCGATATTCTTCTCACTAACTAGCTCAATTATACCGTTTAATTACATTATTATTTACTTAAATCATAAGTGATCAGACATGCACCATTACATTATTGACGTATAGTTACATTATAACTCGAATTGATTCTCTTGTACATTTCAATAAACGTTCTTGCAAATGAGAAGTTCTTAATTTTTTTATATTTTTAGTTATTCTTAGTTGTCAGTACATTTTTTAACGCCAAGTGACAGTATATATCATGTCGTACATAATATATAGTATTGTCACTAATTAAAGCATGAGACAATGATACGATATTAGTATGAAAATCTTAGATCTAGTAAGTAACCTGTTATAACATATTGATAAGACTTCAATAGTGTTAGAAATTGGTATGATTTGCAGCACCAATTAAATTACCAAATCTTAAAAAGTTCTGTGCCCAAAAAATTATATCTATCTACTTTAGTACTTTACATACTGATCGATCTTATTTTCGTAAGAGAATTAAATGCACGTAAGAACACCGGAGATTTACGTGGTTCGATCTATGAATAAGATCTACGTCCACGGGGAGAGAGAGTATTCGTGTATTGATAATGTGAGGAGTGATTACAAAGAGTGTAGATGATCTTTTCCATCTAATCTATCCTCTATTTATACAAGATTATGATATCCTAGATCTCGAATCCGAGATCTATTCTAAGATAGGATTTGAATCCTATCTCTTATCTAATTAGGATTCTCGTAGATATGACCGAATCTTCTGCGTTCCTACTGGTTCCGAAGTTTTCTTGGGCCGGACTCGTTTGGGTCGAGCTTCATATCAGACTTATTTATGTTGGCTCTGATGCTTGGGCCTGGGAGTTGGGCCGTATCCTATCATATCCCTCCCCAAAAAGACGCAGAAGCGAGGTCGCGATGTGTTTGGGGCTTGACTTGATTAGGCTTTACGCCGATGTTTTGGATTGGCTTCACCTAACGAGGCTTTATGCCGAGGTCTTTGACTGGCTTCGACTAATGAAGCGTTAAGCCGAGGTCTTTGACTGAATTTGGATGACGAGGCGTTATGCCGAGGTCGCTGGACCGCTTCACTGGCGGCGTTATGCCGAGGTCCAGAGGTCCTTTGACTGGCTTCACCTGACGAAGCGTTATGCCGAGGTCCTTTGACTGGCTTCGTCCTTACGAGGCGTTATGCCGAGGTCCTTCGGCGCTTCACCGACGGCGTTATGCCGAGGTCCTTTGGCTAACCGTCCTTACGGGCGTGGCCGAGGCTAAAGCGGGATGTCTCGTAGCATTTAATGCAGCGATGGTTGGATTCCCAATAAAGCATATATTGGGAGAATAACTTCCGTGATACGCCTTTTCGCCTATCATTTGTACATTCCAATATTCAAAAAGAATTCTGAAAATTCTTGTGTTCTGAGAATTTCTCTGTCGCCATTGTCGTCCTCGCAAGTTTCAGTGCTATCTTCCTCGAATCTTGAAACCAGTAAGTTATGGCTTCCTCATCTTTGTCTTCTTCTTCTGATTCTCACGGCCCTGAGCGCCGTATTGTGTCTGTGTCACCACCGGATTCTCCGGTTGATTTTAAAGTTTATTCTCTCGGTTCCCCCCAAGCTACCATATGTAGATTAGGTTTTCCGTCTTTCAGTGATGATGGTAAAGTTTCTTCGTTCTCTTCCATTTTGACAACTCCTGTGATATTAGAACTTGCCTCTAAATTTTTTGTTCCGAAATCCGTTGGGTTGATTGCCCCTCGTCCGAAGGATAGGGCTAACACCCCTCCGCACGGATTTGTAACAGTATATGAGGACAGCCTTAGGTGTGGTCTTCGTCTTCCTTATCCTCCCGTGTTTGTTGAGTTACAACAGCTTTTCGCTATCCCCTTCGCCCAAATAACACCGAACTCTTTTCGTCACTTGACGGGCCTTGGTATATATGCGCATAGGCATAACTGCCCGTTGAGTCTAGGGCTCATCCTTAGATTTTTTCGCCTTAAATTTAGTGGGGTGGTATTACTTGGCACCGTCATAAATTTAAGATAAAGACAGTCGAAGATATCAATGGCGGAAGAAGTACTTACGCGGTTTAACAACTATAATTCTTTTGGGCGTGAGAGGTTGGCCGATGTAGCCGTTGGGGATTGCTTGGCGATGTGGAGCGATGTCTGGACGGGTTGGCACGGTTGACGAAGTCTTCTCGAGGCGAACTAGCGGCTGCGGGTGAGCTCCTATGACCTCGCAATTGCTTTGAGCAGGCATGAGGGTAAGGCCTTAGCTTTAGTGTTATAATATTTTCGATTTGCTCTGTATTGACTTGATATATGTTTTTGTAGTGGAATTCGTCTCCTCGGGAAAGAGAAAGGGGTCGGAGTCCGAGGCCGAGCAATCCAAGAAGGTGGCGAAGACCCTGACCGAGGTCTCCTCGAAGAGCCGAAAAGAGTGCGACCTTGCCTCGGCGAAGCCTTTGTCACCTCGTGTGTCGCCTCAGGCGAAGCATTCATCGCCTCCACGCACCTCCCGCTCTGGAAAAGAGAAGCATCATTCTCGACGGCGGCGATTGCACGATCCTCGGTACCGGTCGCGCGTCCGTCTTTTCCCGAGTAACGCCTTTGTCTTTGCACTTTTCGAGCCGTATTGAGGCTTTGCAGCGTTTTAGCTTTATTACAGGGGACCGAGGGCGTAAAGGTCAATTGGCAGTGTGTCGAGCTTGTTGTCGGGTATTTGAATGATGTTGTGGCTCATTTGAGCACTTGGCTCGTTCGCCCACAGTTTGGAGAGAAGGCCCTTCTGTGGCGGAAGCGATCGAGGCGGAGGAGAAGGCTCGGGTTGCGGCGAGAGAGAGAGGCCAAGGCCGTGGTGGAGAAGGTCGGTGGGATTGAGGTACGCAGGCGAGGCGTCGGCCGAGATAACTTTTGAAGGTCGAGGCGGCCGCCGAGGCGTGGTGGATTGAAGGCAGTAGGCGGCCGGGCTTAGGAAGCCGAGTCGGCTTCGAGGCTCTCGTGCTTATACCGAGAAGCTGTTTTTGTCTCGAAAGTTTTCGGTGGCGAATAAGATGGCGGCTCTTTGAATAAGAGGCGGTGTCGATACTTTGGACGACGTCGCCGATGACTATCCTGACTTAGATAAATATAAGTATGGATACGAGGTGGTGGAGACCGACGCTCTGGTGCGGTCTTATATTGGTCTCCTCGCTGGCGGTCAGAAGAGCTTGCCCATCGTTCAGACTCTGGCCTCGTCTTCGACTCTGCTGACTGCCGAGTCCGTCCGTGCTTGCTCGGTGGATCGAGATCCTCTCTCTGAAGCTATCATGGCCGAGCTGACTAAGGACCCGGAGGCCGAGGTGGCGCCCGTTGAAGTTTATCTGGAGGCAGGTGTCGTGGTGAAGTTGAAGGAGGCCAGTATGATTGCGAGGCCGAGGCGGTGAGGTTAGCGAGGAGATGCAGCTCGGGCCGATGGTGGGGTCGATTGATCCTTGTAATTTTTATTTTTTTTTTTTTGTACTGAGCACGATATTACGCCCCGAGGCCTTAATAAAATTAAGCTTTTCGGTGAAGAGACTTGCCTTTCTTGTTTTCTCTTTGTCCGTCTTCTCCTGAAATGCCTGATGCTTCCCCTTGGTTAGGTCAAATCGAAACTTTGTGCGGGCTCTCGAGTTAAGGAGGCGAAGTCCTTTGCTTAGAAGAAAGCTTGGTCGTGTGCGGGAGGAGGCGAGTTAAGCTTAGAGCTGCCGGGAGGCTGTGATGAGCTTGGGCTCGCCTCTTGGAGTTCGGGAGAAGTTCGAGATTGCCGGGGAAGGCTAAAATAGTGGTGAGGAGCACTCGAGTACAAGGAAGTCGTCCGCCGAGGTGGTGGGATGACCATTCACGAGGTCGAAGCTAAGGTTGTTGAGGTCACTGTAATCAATGCACATTCGCCATCCCTCCTCCTTTCTTCACCATCACGGGTTGGCTATCGGTCGGATATTTGACTTGAACAATATCACGAGCTTTTAGCAGTTGATTTACCTCGTCATGGATGACTTGGTTCCGTTCGGTGCAAAAATTCGTTATACGCCGGCGGTTTTGTCTTGGGTCGATGTTAAGCACGTGGGTGATGATATTGGGAGACCCGGTCATGTCGAGGCGACCAAGCAAACACGTCTTGGAATTCCCTCAGGAGTTGGATAACTGTTCCCTTAATTTAGGTGCCTCGGTAAAGCCAATCTTGGCGACTTTGAGTGGCTCGTCTTTGTATAGCGTGACCTCTCACTCCACCGTTTGTCGGGGTGGCGATGTCTTTCTTCTTCCAACTCCTCGGGTTTCTTTAATTGCTATGCACATGGGTCTGGGTTGGATCCCTGCACCTCGTGAGGGAGACACCGTAAGCATTCCTTGGCCGGCTTCTGATCTTCTCGGATCACGGCTATCCCGCTTTGGGGATCTTCATCGTCGGTGGTATGTTGAGCATACATCACGGACCGGTTTTGACTACATCTTTCCGGACCGTGACTCGGGTTCGATTAAGTGAATATGACGAGAATAAGGTTTTCAACTCATTTCATCTATGAAGAAATATAGATGTTTTAAACAAAGCGAGAATCACAATGAATCAAAGTAGCTTATATATATATATATATAAGATGGTTGAGTTCAACACAAAAGCGATTTTTACAAAACTTAACACAATAGCAAAAGATAACATGAGTCTCAAGAGTTTGACGGTGAAATCGTGTGAGACATGCATGTGAAGATGCATTCTCAAGGTGAACAAAAGATATTCCATACTCGAGTTGACAAAAGAACTCCGCTCGATTTCGCTCTGTTCCATCGCTGCTCAACCCGCTGCATTTAAAACAAATATGCGGTGAGTACAAAATTGCACTCGATGGACACATTGCGAAAACATTTTACTTTTACGAATATTGTCTGCGCCTCATCACGATGAAGACACAAGGGTTTTGTTTGAAAAGGCCTTGTTCTTACAAAATATATTTTCAATATTTTCTCAAAAGTCGGTGGCGGTCATTTTCATATCACAACAACCACAGCGTATATTCCAGTCGGCTATGGATAACGCGTCGGGAGGAGGCCTCCTTCACTCCGGACGCAACTGATCGCAACCGCGATTCGAAAAGCGATCGCAACCGGCGATTCGGTGAATGATCGCAACAAGCGATTCGACTAATGTACACAACCCTAGCTAGGCTTTCTCACTACTCTCTAGCATAGGATCCGAATTAGTAACTTCTGTTGCCCAGGCCCGAATGGACATATACAAAACATAAAACATTTTACGGCGAGACAATATCGTATCTCAAAAGTTTTTAATAAAGCGATCAAGATAATAACGATAAATATTTTTCAAAAGCTCATAAAAGTTTTGGTAAGAAAGCCCTTTCGAGGACTTAAGGTTTCTTAAGTCACTAGTTTCTATTCTCGGTTTCCGTTCTCCTTGAGTCGGACCTTATCAGCGTGAAAGCGAGTTTTAGCATATCATTATGCTTCACAAGAATCATCGATCCGAACCAGCGATCGTCTAATATCGACTTTATCACTAACGTTATTCGAACTATCGTATGATCATACTTCGTATTGTTATACTTTAAATCGACTTTTCTCAGCGTCATTTCATGTATTCTTAAGTGCAACTACTATTTTACACATGTATGCCCTTTTCTATCGATTCCCAATCATATCCTTGTTATTCTTGATCTTTCACAAACAACTATCGTCTTAATATATTCACATATCTGAACCAATTTCTATATATATTGCTTCATCTTTCATAATCTTCGTCACATAGATCTCGTATTATTGAATTCGTGCCCTTTGACCTTGGTCAACGTTTTTGGTCAACGATTTTGACTTGGTCGACCATTGGTCAACAATTTTGACTTTGGTCGACCAAGTCAACATTTTGACTTTTCAATTCTTATGTAATTTTGATTTTGACGTACAATTCTTGTGCGAAAATTCCTATAAAATCATAATATGTCTAAAACATTATTTTGGATCATATTATGAAATTATATCTTATAAAATAAATTTATAACATTAATACACATATCTCTTGGTTTTGAAAACGCTTAATTAGGTAGCAAACAATTTCCAAAAATTCCCATAACATCACATAGCACATCCTTATCTATAAGCATCCTTACTATAACATAATTTTTGTTTATTGTGAACTATTCAATTTAATTTTCCTAAGTCACTTTTGAAAATTTGGACTTAGGTCGATAAATTCTTAACAATTCGATAAATTCACACAACCATATATTATGAATCTACATCATCAATATTATATGATAACACTTAAATATGGTTTATATCACAACCTACTATCATAGGTTATAATTTTGAAATTCTTGGACTTAGGTACTAAAGTTCTTGAAAATTCTATATAACTTCATATAAACTTATTTAATACCTAGATTATGATTTCATGCTTAAATCAACAATTAAAATCAAAATCATCAATATATCACACTTTCAAATTTTAGGTCCATATTTTAATTTTAATAGCATGTTTAATTTTATGATATAATCATACTACATGCTTAATAACATCATATACATGCGATATCTAAACATTTTAGCATATGTTACATAATTTTGAAAATCACATGAACAAACTAAACTTATAACATAAGTTCTAACGTATATATGAAGCTCGTAAAATTCTAACCTCTTGATCGAATTCGATTGATCGTGACGTTTATTTGTTCTAGGCTTGGGTTTGAAGGATTGGAGCACTCTCTCTTTTCTCTCTATTATTTTCGAACTCTTTGGTGTGTGATGAAGAAATGAAGGCCTTCATGGGGTATTTATAGACTTAGGCCACTTGTTTTTTAATTATTATATGAAAATATCTAATGTACACTTGCACCAAATCTTATCTTTATCCTTATCATATCTTATCTAAAACCTTATCATATCTTATCTAAATCCTTATCATGTACAACTCATCATGTACCTTATCCATAATTAGATTCATTGTATCATAGTTTAATTAAAATCAACACCTTATTATATATATCATTATTTTCGCCCCTCTATAAATATATACTAAATATTTTATTTTCCTCCAATTAATAACTATATGATATAATAATAATCTTAGATGATAAAATAAATCATAGGAAAATTAATTAAGGTCATCTCATGTACTTTAGTAAAGTTATCGGCATATAATTGAAATTATGAATAAATTATCAAACTATTATTCTTTTATAACCAATATTATTTTATGATTAATTACATAAATATAATGATATTATATCATAAAATAAATTTTTGGAACATTTCTAAGCATTTTCCCAATTTTTGAAAATTAGGGTTTACAGAATTAAATTTCATAAAATTCCATTCTTACCCTACTTCCTAAATTTCGAAATTTTTATACTTTCTAGGAGATAAGATTGATCTAGAATCATGATATTTATCAAGTATATAATTTAAATAAATTATTTAATACATTTATCACATAAAAATCATGATTTTCGAATTTCACATAAAATAATACTTTAAATTTCGAAAATCATGAAACTATTATTTAAAATATTATTTCCTATGATATTCTACACATTTCTACACATTTCTTAAGAGATAAACATTATCTCTTAATTAATCATGACCTTATCTTATCTTTTAATAAAATATCTTAACAAGCTTATCTTATCTCTAATGTCATTTCAACCTTATCACTTACACCTTATGCTTGGGTGTTAAAGATAATTATCTTATCATATAATATAAGATAAACATGACAACTCATCACATAAAATCAAGTGATCACATAATAAATCACAAATTAATTCCTTATACTTTAAATTTTCGAAAATCACTATTAAATAAGGAAAAATATTTCTTTTCCTTCCTTAGTGCAAATAATATCCTAAATATACTTAAAAACATATTTAAAAATTATTTTGTTCAAATTTTCAAGAGAAATTTTGATTTATTCAAAATCGACAATTACCGACGTTCACTTTCATACTCGTTTCTATCGTACTGTTCCTTCTTTATTTTCGAAATTTTTAAACCCAGAAATTCGGGGTATTACATTCTACCCCCCTTAAAGAAATTTCGTCCTCGAAATTTGTATAGGCTCGTCATGCTTCTTGATTCTTACTTCACATCACGTGATCGTCTTTCCAACATTACTGCCTTATATTCACTTATCATCGCATCGACTTATCTCTTTCCTCCAAGTCCTTAGATCTGACATTCTCGTTTTCCATACTTCGTAATATCTTATGACTCATGATTTCTAATGAATCGTTCACGTCAAATCTATTACTTTCAAAGATGATAGTTCTATGTTCAAGCAACCAAAAGTTAACGTAGTATCCTTTTTAAGAGTATTCGTATGCCTTCATGCGTCATTTCATGCTAAGTCTTAAATATTCAACATACGACCTTGTAATCAAGTAGCCTTGAGATTCCTATTTTGATAATATTATCACTCTACTTAGGTGACAAGATAAGTTAATCTATTTCGTACTTTTTAGTTTCAAGGATTGGAGAAAACTTATCATGATAACTTACAAGAGGTATGAGTTCTCAATCCAAGATGACAATCTTTTAAGTTTGAACCAATATGTTCTTGGAACGAATAAATTGGGAAATAGGGTCCGAAGACCAGAATGACGACTACTGAGATTCTTTGGTCATATGGGTTGATCAGGCCCGTCACAAATACTTCTCAGTCACATGAGGGCTTGGTTTCAAAAGGACACTTTTACGAAAATTTCTGGTTTGTAAACTTCTTTCAGAAAGGAGTGAGAAAGTCAAGTGATTTCTCAATTGAAACTAGGTCATAGAGTTTAATTCTATGACAGAATTTGGTTGATGAATAAACTTCGAAACCCTATGTAACTGGAATAGGTAATTATTAATTGTAAGGGTTATCAACATACATACCTCTCAAACTCTTACTCATACTACTGAAAAACTTAATCCTTCCTTTTAACATTTCGACTTTCTACCAACCCGTAGTTTTTTATTCTGTGTAAACCATGATACTAGTCTCAACTAATTCTTTGATCATTTCTTTATTTTGATTTTTACGAAAAAGTCATAATCAATATGGGGTTCCGTTGTATGTAAACATTCAAAGGGCAAGAATATATTCATCTTCCTATCGTATAACGATACTCACCATCTCTATATCATCATTAGATTCTTTCTATTTCCATCTTTGCTCTTTTGTTCTAATTTCTATCTTTTGTTCTCATAAAATCTTCATAGTTCATCTTTCTATATTCATTGGCAAAAAGGGATCATGCGTTTTGAACAGTCTACGTTCATTTTGGGATAACCTACTTATTGATTTGCTAGAGTTTAAACTTTTGATAACATAACTTCGTTTCCTAATGATAACCTTCTTGAATTCAAACTTTTCGTTCTCAACCTTTTTCCATTATCTCGTTTCTGTACCTGTCTCCTCAATCCATATCATTCTCAAGGAACTAAACACCTTAATGCACAACCCTGTAAACATCTACAAACTCATAGACACTTCTCTTAACATTCTATATCCCAACTCGTACATCGTTTCTAGATTATTTCGCGTAAGCAAAAGTCGTTTCAAAATTTCGTCGTATCGGACTTCAAATAGAGACATTATGCCTTTGTCGCAAGTGACATTCATTTATCGAGACTTCCATTTCTCCACGTAGCATTCTACTTTGCATTCGTCAAGTCAACCTAAAAGCTTTCTATGTTCATAAGTTCTCGTGATTCGTCAAGCACTACGGTATATAAGAGATCTTAAGTTCTCGTTTATTCTAAGTTCTCGTAAAAGGGATACTTAGGGCATTTCTACATTTCTTTTTGAAAACAACATTTTGAAACAACATTAGCATATCTCTAACACTTCTCATAAACAACATAGTATTCATACTTTCGGACATATAATTCGATATATGCCCATTATCAACACTCACATACCAATCGGGTATGGACTTTTATTCCTTTCATCACAAACAAAATACTCACATACCAACCGGGTATGGACTTTTATTCCCTTAAGTTCATCATGACCAAATCACTTACATACCAACCGGGTATGCTTTAACTTTCTCAAGTTCATTATAAACAAACCATTGACATACCAACCGGGTATGAACTTTAATCTCTTTCAAATTCATCACAATAAAATCACATACCAACCGGGTATGAACTCAAACTTCTTCAGACAAACCACTCGTTTGTCTCATGAATTATCACAATTCAAAACTACTCATTTAACGGCATGTCCACTTTTTAAAAACATTTTTCACAAATACTTCCTCAAAACTGTAACATACTTTTCAAAAACTTTTTAACACATACCTTTTTATCAGAACTCACTTTTCCTTGCTGGTTGAGTGTGATGAACAGGAGCGTTGAGCGGAGATGATTTATTTTATAGAAAGTCTAGTGATTCAAGCCAGACTTTGGATAGGAAGAATATTTTTGGTTCAAAGCAAACAACCTCGCTCTGATACCACTCTGTCACAGCCCGGTTTTGACTACATCTTTCCGGACCGTGACTCGGGTTCGGTTAAGTGAATATGACAAGAATAAGGTTTTCAACTCATTTCATCTATGAAGAAATATAGATGTTTTAAACAAAACGAGAATCACAATGAATCAAAGTAGCTTATATATATATATATAAGATGGTTCAAAGGTTCCAACACAAAAGCAGCTTTTACAAAACTTAACACAATAGCAAAAGATAACAGAGTCTCAAGAGTTTGACAGCGGAAATACGTGTGAGACATGCGTGTGAATCATTCTCAAGGTGAACCAAAGATATTCCATACTCGAGTTGACAAAGAACTCGCTCAATTTCCGCTCTGTTCCATCACCTGCTCAACCTGCACATTTAAAAACAAATATGCAGGGCTGAGTACAAAAATTGCACTCAGTGGACACATTGTCGAAAACATTTTTACTTTTACGAATATTATCGCCTCATCACGAAGAAGACACGAGGGGTTTTGTTTGAAAAAGGCCTTGTTCTTACAAAATATATTTTCAATATTTTCTCAAAAGTCGATGGCGGTCATTTTCATATCACAACAACCACAACGTATATTCCAAGTCGGCTATGGATAAGCGGGAGGAGGCCTCCTTCACCGGACGCATGGCCTGATCGCAACCGGCGATTGAAAACTGATCGCAATCGCCGTGATTCAAAGAATGATCGCAGCCGCGATTCGACTAATGTGTACACAACCCTAGCTAGGCTTTCTCCCTACTCCCAGCATAGGATCCGAATCGTAACTTCCATTTGCCCGGGCAACCCGAATGGACATATACAAAACATAAAACATTTACGGCGAGACAATATCGTATCTCAAAAGTTTTTAATAAAGCGACAAGTAATAACGATAAATATTTTTCAAAAGCTCATAAAAGTTTTGGTAAGAAAGCCCACCTCGAGGACTTAAGGTTTCTTAAGTCACTAGTTTCTATTCTCGGTTTTCGTTCTCCTTCGAGTCAGACCTTATCAACGTAAGAAACGAGTTTTTAGCATATCATTATGCTTCACAAGAATCATCGATCCGAACCAGCGATCGTCTAATATCGACTTTATCACTAACGTTATTACGAACTATCGTATGATCATACGCCGTATTGTTATACTTTAAATCAACTTTTCTCAACGTCATTTCATGTATTCTTAAGTACAACTACTATTTTACACATGTATGCCCTTTTCTATCGATTCCCAATCATATCCTTGTTATTCTTGATCTTTCTCACAAACAACTATCGTCTTAATATATTCACATATACGAACCAATTTCTATATATATTGCTTCATCTTTCATAATCTTACGTCACATAGATCTCGTATTATTGAATTCGTGCCCTTTGACCTTGGTCAACGTTTTTGGTCAACGATTTTGACTTGGTCAACCATTAGTCAACAATTTTGACTTTGGTCAACACAAGGTCAACATTTTGACTTTTTCAATTTCTTATGTAATTTTTGATTTTGACGTACAATTCTTGTTCCGAAAATTCCTATAAAATCATAATATGTCTAAAACATTATTTTGGATCATATTATGAAATTATATCTTATAAAATAAATTTATAACATTAATACACATATCTCTTAGTTTTCGAAAACCTTAATTAGACTAAGCAAACAATTTCCAAAAATTCCCATAACATCACATAGCACATCCTTATCTATAAGCATCCTTACTATAACATAATTTTTATTTATTGTGAACTATTCAATTTAATTTTCCTAAGTCACTTTTGAAAATTTGGACTTAGGTCCAATAAATTCTTAACAATTCCAATAAATTCACACAACCATATATTATGAATCTACATCATCAATATTATATGATAACACTTAAATATGGTTTATATCACAACCTACTATCATAGGTTATAATTTTCGAAATTCTTGGACTTAGGTACTAAAGTTCTTCAAAAATTCTATATAACTTCATATAAGCTTATTTAATACCCTAGATTATGATTTCATGCTTAAATCAACAATTAAAAATCAAAATCATCAATATATCACACTTTCAAATTTTCGGTCCATATTTTAATTTTAATAGCATGTTTAATTTTATGATATAATCATACTACATGCTTAATAACATCATATACATGCAATATCTAAACATTTTAGCATATGTTACATAATTTTCGAAAATCACATGAACAAACTAAGCTTATAACATAAGTTCTAACGTATATATGAAGCTCGTAAGAATTCTAACCTCTTGATCGAATTCGATTGATCGGCGAACGTTTATTTGTTCTAGGCTTGGGTTTGAAGGATTGGAGAGCACTCTCTCTTTTCTCTCTATTATTTTCGAACTCTTGGTGTGTGATGAAGAAATGAAGGCCTTCATGGGGTATTTATAGACTTAGGCCACTTGTTTTTTTAATTATTATATGAAAATATCTAATGTACACTTGCACCAAATCTTATCTTTATCCTTATCATATCTTATCTAAAACCTTATCATATCTTATCTAAATCCTTATCATGTACAACTCATCATGTACCTTATCCCTTAATTAGATTCATTGTATCATAGTTTAATTAAAATCAACACCTTATTATATATATCATTATTTTCGGCCCCCTCTATAAATATATACTAAATATTTTATTTTCCTCCAATTAATAACTATATGATATAATAATAATCTTAGATGATAAAATAAATCATAGGAAAATTAATTAAGTCATCTCTATGTACTTTAGTAAAGTTATCGGCATATAATTCGAAATTATGAATAAATTATCAAACTATTATTCTTTTTATAACCAATATTATTTTTATGATTAATTACATAAATATAATGATATTATATCATAAAATAAATTTTTGGAACATTTCTAAGCATTTTCCCCAATTTTTCGAAAATTAGGGTTTCTAGGAATTAAATTTCATAAAATTCCATTCTTACCCTACTTCCTAAATTTCGAAATTTTTATACTTTCTAGGAGATAAGATTGATCTAGAATCATGATATTTATCAAGTATATAATTTAAATAAATTATTTAATACATTTATCACATAAAAATCATGATTTTCGAATTTCACATAAAATAATACTTTAAATTTCGAAAATCATGAAACTATTATTTAAAATATTATTTCCTATGATATTCTACACATTTCTACACATTTCTTAAGAGATAAACATTATCTCTTAATTAATCATGACCTTATCTTATCTTTTAATAAAATATCTTAACAAGCTTATCTTATCTCTAATGTCATTTTCAACCTTATCACTTACACCTCATGCTTGGGTGTTAAAGATATCTTATCATATAATATAAGATAAACATGACAACTCATTACATAAAATCAAGTGATCACATAATAAATCACAAATTAATTCCTTATACTTTAAATTTTGAAAATCACTATTAAATAAGGAAAATATTTCTTTTCCTTCCTTAGTGCAAATAATATCCTAAATATACTTAAAAACTTATTTAAAATTATTTTGTTCAAATTTTCAAGAGAAATTTTGATTTATTCAAAATCGACAATTACAAGCGTTCACTTTCATACTCGTTTCTATCGTCTTGTTCTGCTTTATTTTGAAATTTTTAAACCCGTAAATCGGGGTATTACAATACCGCCCTTACAAGATTCGCCAATCTCGCAATATGATGTTATACGGCGAGTAGGCCTTGATGCGAAGAAGTGTACCACCTTGGTGGAGCTCGTGAGCTTTCCTACCGTGACGGTAGCTCGATTATCCCTTCTGGCGTGTCTCTTCTCGATCAAGCTTCGGAGTGACGGCGGTGCCTATGCGAGTGCGCCTCTACTCCTAACTTATCAAAGCATTCCTTAAAAGGATGCTTACCGACGCCGCCATTGTCGATGTATACGCGCTTCCCCAACTTGTTCGCGACCACTGCCTGGATTACCAGCTCATCCTGGTGGGGTACTACCGCAGTCTGTGGTGTCTTCGGAGAAGGTGATCGCCTATCCCCTTCTGAGCCTCTTATTGGTTGGTTCGCGGTATGTGGTCCTCGGGCTTCGGCTTTCAAGGAGGACTTAGTGACTCCGAGGGGGAACCCCGTAATGGTGGAGATGACTCCGTCATATTGCGGTTTGTCGTCTTCTTCTTCGTCGGTGTCGCGCCTTGCTTTCTTGTGGCGGGCGCAATTTCCTTTCTTCTCTTGCTTCCTCTTCTTTTGGCTCCTGTTGGGAGCTTCATGCTGGCGGCTCGGTGACCCGCCTCGTCTTCCTCAAGGTTCCATCCTGAACCAATATCTCTATTTCTCCCATTAGGTCCCTGCAATCCTCGGTTTCGTGCCCGTAGTCCTCATGGAATGAGCAGTATTTATCCTTGAGTCGGCGCATTGCCCCTTCTGTCATTGACCGAGGCTTCTCGAACATGTTCGTGTGGAGTGCATAGATCTTTGCCCTCGGTTTAGTCAATGGGGTGTATTGAGATCGCTCTGAGGTGCCGCGCGGTCCGAGCCTAGACTCTATGGGGCGGCGTAGTGTAACAGCCCGCCAACCCAAAGTACGGATTAACAGAGACTGATACTAATAACGGGGATTAACAACAGAAACAGTAACTAATTATGGAATTGTGAGGCATATGATAGACAAACTCCCAAAACTTCATTCCATTTAACATAATACACCTAACTTACATATGAAACTGAACCACTCAGACCTTTAACAAAAGGGTTCAATTGATCTGAAGGAAATAAGGTTCAAAACTTAAAACACAACTTAAAGTACTTTACAGCGGAAACATGTGAAATACACATGTGACGATGTGTATTCAAGGTTCTACTATCAACAACAAATGACCTGACTGCTCAACACTGCTCCATCCCATCGATCAGCTCAACCTGTACATTTAAAAACAAACATGCAGGGCTGAGTACAAATATTGCACTCAGTGGGCTCATTGCCAAAAACATTTTCTTTAAATTACACTGCCCCTTAGTAAAACACGAGGGTTTTAGTTGAAATAACTCGTGATTACCAAAACACTTTATCATTTCTCAAAAGATCGCCTACAGGCATTTTCTGTGTGTATGATCCATATCACATATAACATCTCAAAAACTGATTTCATAATCTCATTTATGCGCCGTAGAAGGAGGCCTCCTTCCACGGACGCTGTGACCGGCCGAGAACTCTTTCAGTACACAGTCACCTATAGTGCACATCTGATCCTTGCCACTCCGGCACAGGATTAGAATTCTCAATCATCCTGCGAGTTCTAGCAAGGATACGAATTCGCTATAATAAGTTGGGAGCGACCCAACAACTGTATCTCTTTCTCATCAGTTGGGGAATAACCCAGCAACTGAAGTTAGTTGGCGAAGCAACAGCTCATATTCTTTCATGGTTGGCTATCCATTATCTCGATAGGATTCATACACAAAACATAAACACTTTGGGCGATTAATCTCATCATCATTTCTCAGCGAAATCATGTAAATAAATACTTTTCATTTGCGAAAGCAAATAAATAAAGGGTTTTCGAGTAAAGCCCACCGTGCGTAGCTCTTTCGATAAAGTTCCTTTCTAAGTCGAAAGCTCAAACCACGTCCCACCTTAACGTAAAATTATTTTAGAACATTGGTCACGTTTCGATGAGGCGTACATCGTCTATAACGCCCTATACATAGAATAAGGCTAACGTCGGACTTATTTTGACGCTTCTAATCAAAATGATGTTGGTTATGAAATCGCTTATCTTATAAGAGATATTCCATCTCTTTAGCACATAATGTGCGTTTAATGTACTTACATAACGTAAGCTACATTGTTACTAAGCGTCTTCACGTCACATAAGTCGCGTTTTATTGAATTTCGTGCCCTTTGACTTTGGTCAACGTTTTTGGTCAATGATTTTGACTTGGTCGACATTTAGTCAACAATTTTGACTTTGATCAACACAAAGTCAACATTTTGACTTTTTCTATTTTAAGTGTTATTTTATTATTTTATGTGCAATTCTTGTTCTAAAAATTCCCATAAAATCATAGTATGTCTAAAAAATTATTTTGGATCATATTATGTAATTATATCTTATAAAATAAATTTATAACATTAATACATATAACCTAAAGTTTTCGAAAACCTTAATTAAACTAAGCAAACAATTTCCAAAAATTCCAATAAAATCACATAACACATAATTATTTATAAGCATCCTTATTATAACATCATTTTTATTTATTGCAAACTATTGAATTAAACCTTCCCTAAGTCACTTTTGAAAATTTGGACTTAGGTCCAATAAATTCTTAACAAATCCAAAAAATTCTTACAACACTATATTATGATTCTACACTTTCAATATGTTATGCTAACACTCAAACATGGATTATATCACAACCTACTATCATGTTCTATAATTTTCGAAATTCATGGACTTAGGTACCAAAGTTTTCCAAAAATTCTACATAAAATCATTTAAGCATAATTAATACCCTAGATCATGATTCTATGCTTAAATCAACAATTAAAAATCATAATCATAATCATAAACATATCACACCTTTAAATATTCGGTCCTCATATTAAAATTAATAACATGCTTATTTTTGTAATATAATTATACTACATGCTTAATAACATCATATAAATACAATATCTAAACATATTAGCACAAGTCACATAATTTTCGAAAATTACACATATGAACCAAGCTTATAACATAAATTCTAATGTATATACGAAGCTCGTAAGAAATCTAACCTTTTAATTGGTACGGATTTGATCGGCGACGTTTTATTTGATCTAGGTTTGGGATTACATAAGATGAACTCTCTCTTCTTTTTTTTTTCTACATATTTTCGGTCCTTATGGTTGTGAATAAGAATGGAGAGCTTCACCTTATATTTATAGGCATATGCAAGTTGTCTTATAATTATTACACCTAAAATATCTTTTGTACACTTGTTATATAATAATTACATGAAATATATTAACCATACACTTGCACATAAGGGACAAAACCTTATCTTATCTTTACAACTCATCCTTAGGTCACCTTATCTCTTAATTAAATGCATTGAACCTTAGGTGTCACATAGTATAAGTTTATCATATAGTATTGTGCAATGTGTATATGTGTCGCCTATTACTAGTGTCCAACCTTAGGTTACTTGTTCAATTTGATAACTAACACTACTTTACACCTAATACATAATTCAACACATGGTGTAAAACAATTTTTAATCACATAAGATGTGATATTTTCGGCCATATGGAAGACAAGTAGGCAAGTTGCTTGTTCAAATTGAATTCTAACTCTACTTTACACCTCACAATGCGATAAGATCATATCTTATCCCTTTCATTAATTATAGTAAGATTTTTATTCACAAATCTTATAAAAGATTACAAAATTTCGTCCCTTATGCACAAGTGTGCCCCCACTTGTGCCACTTGCTATAATACTATATATTATCCTTAATAATATCATTTTAATATAAAAATTATCATAGGATCATAATTGGGTAGCAATTAAAATTAATTAACACATATAGTAGCACATTTCGAAAATTAGGGTTTCATGTACTCCACATTTTATGTTCATGAAATAAATAGTTAACACATAGTTATAAGTCACATTATAATCATAGATGATGAATTTATTCATAGAAAAATATTTAGAACAATTCTAGATCACAAAACCTAATTTTCAAAAATTAGGGTTTTCAATAATAGGCTCTTTTATTCAATCTTTATTCTTTAATTCTATAGCATTATTTTAATGCTAAATAATGCTCTTATATCATAAAATAATCATAGGAATTTGAATTTTATAATTCCATGATCATTTGACCAAGTTTATCGAATTATCTCAAAACGTAGACGTTTGAAACGTCTATAAACTTCTCATAATTGGATTGTAGTAGCCCGAAAATTTTACAGTAATTGATAAAGGTTAATTAAGTATTATTAAAGGCTTAAAAGCTATTTAAGCCTTAAGAATTCATAAAATTCAATATAGTGAATTATTAATCGATATAACTCCGATTAATTTAAGATTTGTATATATGGAATCGAAAAATGTAGAGAATTATTAGAAATGAGTTTAATTGGGATAAAAAGTGAATTATGTGTAATAATTGAATTATTAGTGTATATTTTCTTGAAAAATACTATTTATTCGAAATTGAGCTATCAAATGCTTTAATTATGTTTATTTGGACATTTTAGTATAAAATGAGAGAAATTATTATTCAAGTTATTAAATTATGTGAATAAATTTATTTTAGCAATAATTAGTGATTAATGAATTTATTATGTATTAATTGGAAATTATGCTATTAATTACATTAATTATCTTTGCATGTTATTTTCTTATAAAATGGGATAAAATATTATTTAAGGTATTAAATGTCTTGAATAAATTTATTTTATTAATATTTAGTGATAAAAGAATTATTTTGCATAATTTTCGAAAATTGAGAAGCAATATTATAATTAATTGAATTTTAACATATGAATAGATTTAAATTATGCTATATGAATCTAAATTTAATTATGAATATAAGTTGTATTAGATTTTATAATTTAATTGAGATATAATCCTATTAATTAAGTTATACTAAAATTTGGAATTAGAAAATTTGGAGTGTAAATATAATATTTATTGAAATTAGTGTTTAATTTCCTTGAAATTTTAAATAAATGTACATTACATTTAAATTGAGCATCTAGAACTATAATATATGAAATATATCATCCTCAACCTTAAAACTCCCTCCATTTTCGGCATTCACACACTCACACACACACAAAAATTTTCATTTCAATTTTAATCCATAATCAAGGGTAGAATTAAGGGATAATCACTCCTAGCAAGGTAATTACTTGAATTAGCTTAAGTTTTTGAGATTAAAATTACTATGCATGATGTTCTATTATTGTATAATTTTCGAAAATTATGAAATGTTGAGGATGAATGACTTGTTTCATTTTTATCATGTTTATTGATATAATTATGATTATGGAGCTTGATTAATATATACTATGGATTTAAATTCCTTAAATTCATGAAATTCCAAAATTAAAGTTTGATCATGAAACCCTAATTTTTGAATATGATTCATATGCTATGATATGATTGAATTGAGCTTGAATATATGTTTAAATATGCTTATAAACATCACATGATTAAAGAAATAAAAAGTTAAACCATGTTTATGAAATCCTCCAAATTTTCGAAAATAAGGTGTGATGGGAACTTGATGATTTTGATTTTATTTGATCCATTTGACATGATAATCATGCTTAGGGATATGAATAAGGTATAAAATGAATTTATAGGAATTTAAATTAATCATATGCATTATGTTCCAAATTTTTGAAAATGAAGGGGACATTAGGAACTATGATTTCTTGATTTTATTTGATGGATTTGAATTGATATTTGAGATCTATGATAAATAATAGGCTTAAGTAGAATTTATGGGAATTTTTGAACATAGGTATCAAAAGTTACAAAAATTTAAGTTTAGGTTGAAAGTTATGTTCATATGTGATATAATTGATCTATAATTGAATGGATCATTAATTAATGATCAATGATGTTAATTTAACATAATTATGTGATATTTGATAATTAATGGGTTGTAGATGTTCAAAATGTCGAAATGTATATATATAACTAGTTAATCGCCTTAGGCGATTAATGTTGGAATTGATAGTATTAATCTTATTTTTAGAACCTTGAATGTATGTTTGATGATATGTTGATGATATTGAGGAGTTTGGGATAAATTGGTGTAGTTTGGTGTATTTGGGCTATACATATTACAGATGTTACTCTGCCGAAATTTCGGTAGAATTTGACGTTAGTAAGATAATTTGTATGTTAATTGATAGTTGTTAACATATATCTAAATTAGTAAGAAAGATTACTAAAGTCAATGATAATCTTATGTTATAAGGACCAAGCAGAGGAAAACGGGAAGTAAAGAACGAAGAACCAAACTTGTTGGATTGAACGTCACGAGGTGGGTAATGCATTACGAACTTTATTTTGAAGTTGAACTCATGATATGTTATGAGCTTGATTTTTTGTGAAAGCATTTGATCACCACATGATAATTATGCTAAATGTTTTACCACATTGTGGGTATGACGGCAATTACCTATCTGCGGTAGGAAAATGTTAATTACTGTGCACAGGTAGATGGCTGTGAGCTTGCAATTGTAGGCCGGCCATGGTATTGGGGAGGAGGTCTACTTCCATTTACCGTATGACGTAGATAGGGTATGACCGTAGTTGCTATCCTTCGGGACCAACTCGGGTATGTTATGCCGGTATGTTTCAAAATAAAGTGTGGTGACATGATATTATGTGAAATTTTCTTATGAATCATTAAATCAATCGTCTTATGAACTGCTATTTGAAAGAAAAGCTTTTCTTGAACAAGATATTTAATTTCGAAAGATAGATCGGCATTATCCACTGAGTACTTTCTGGTACTCATACCCTCCAAAATTTTTTTTATCATGCAGGTTGAGTATGAAGGAGCTGTGGCTGGGAAACTGAGCTGGGATGTCCTTTTGATCTTTTACTTTATTTGGATATGTTTGAATATCATGTCTTCATACATGATATTCATTGATCTTCCGCTGCTGAAACTTTGAAACTTTGAAACCGTACTTTTGATGAATCATGTAAATATTTTGAAACTTTTTATATAAATGGTGAGGCTGTGTCCTCATTTTGATAATTGCCGTAGTTGGATATTTTCTGAGTGTAGGTTGGCTTATTTCATTTTCAAATGTTATGCTGTCCGTTTGTTTTTCAAAATCTATTCCCGAACATTTATTGTTAATAAGAGATTATCGATTATTAAACCAGTCATGACTTGATTATTTGGTTAATTAAGTAATCAAATAGTCGGGTCGTGACTATCTCTAAAATGTTCAAAATAAAGTTGTAACAACTTTATTTATTCATAGTAATAAGGAATTTCAATTTTAAGCTTCAATGCTTAAAATATCAGAAACTTAACTGTCAATTTTATCGACGTTAGAACCAACGTTAGAAGGAAATAGCATAAATTGCATTTCTTAATTCACTAAGTGTCAGTGAATATCACACAGAAATTATCAAATTATGCTTAGTCAACATTAAGCGTTGACTGGTTAAGGTTTTAATTATCGAGACTAAAAACCCTAATTACGATTTATATTATCGTAATTAAGCATTAAAACTGCGGGATATTACATTCTACCCCCCTTAAAATAAATTTCGTCCTCGAAATTTGCATATCGTAGAAAAGTACGGATATCTTTGCACTATAACAATCTTAAGTTTCCACGTAACTTTCTTTTGTCCATGGTCTCTCCATTGGTCTTTCACCAACGGTATAAGCTTCTTTCTTAACCGTTGAATTTGACGATTAAAACAATCGTAGATTCCTTCATAACTCATATCTTGATTCAAGAATAACGTCATCATGATAGTTATGTATTTTGGACCATATTCGTACTTTCTTTAACTGTAACACGTGGAAAACATTCTGTATATTCCCCAAACTTGGTGGAAATACCAATCTATAGGCTGCTAGGCCTTATCCTTTCTAGGATCTCGCAATGTCCTATAAAACATAATCTTAACTTTCTTTTTCTCCAATCATTGAAATTCTTTTCAATGAAGTGACATAAATAACACTTTATCTCTGCATTTAAAATGCAGCTCATATCTACGCATATCAGCGTAAGACTTTCATCTACCATGAGTTTCTTTCTTTCATTGCCTAATTCGGCAAACATCTCATTCATTCCTTTCACAGAATCGGCTTTAAAACTCTCCTCTTATTTTCTTCATCTCAATAAAGAGATGATCAATACTTTCTTTTATACTATGCCTCACATGGGCTATGTTGCTCGACAGTTATTGTCGTAGGTAAACTTGAAAAGTACGTTCCCAACTTGTACGTTAATTCTTTCTTTTGTAGGCCAATTCATATTCTAAAGGTAACCTTAAAATCTTTATACGATGCGACACGTACGATTTTCTTAGTAAACAACCGGGCTAACTCATTAGACCCAGAAGTAGCCTAAATAGGCATATACTAAACATATTTGGTAAGTTGATATACTACTACCCATATAGTAGTTTTAACTTTTGACTTTGGTAATCCAATCTCAAAATCCATTGTTATGTCATCCCATAGGATCATTGATACAATGTCTTCACTTACAGGCAATTGAAACGATGTTCGAAAATTTCTATCTTCCTCTCTTAAATTCTTTGATGAGTTTTCCTTTTCTGCAAGGATTATCATAACTTAAACTGATCTTTGCCGCATAGAGCATTAGTTACTATATTACCCTTTCATAGGTGATAATTTATATCACATTCGTAATCTTTTACTAATTCTAGCAATCTTTTCCATTTCATTTCCAAGTCTCTTTGCTCGGATGAGTATTCTAAACTGTTATGATCTATGAAGACCTCACACCTTCACTTTATAGAGGTGATGTTCTCAAAATCTTAATTCGTTTTACTGCTGCTAGTTCTAAGTCGTTGTGATGCATAGCTTATTATCTTACTCACATTAGCATGTGGCATCACATTTATTAGTTCATGTAAATTTAATTTCTCTTTGGGGTAGTTGTGTTATCAGCCTTGCTATCTTAGAGAGTCTTCAATAAATTTTCACTAGCAGCCAGCGAATTCTATGAAACCTTTGCTCTCATTTGGGTCGTTGATTGCTTTTATCCTTGCATTGCTTTTAACTTTTGCCGGATCCACATGGATTCCTTCTGAAGACACAATGTGTCTAAGGAATATTACCTCTTGAGGCTGAATTCACCTTAATTAATCTTGGCGAAAATTTATTCGACTCTTAATGTCTGCAAGAATAGTTCTCAAGAGTTCTTTATACTCTTTCTTACCCCATGTGGATTCCATTGAAACTCATTACTTCTTGTCTGGAGAAGTGGAAAGAAATTTCCCTCTCCTTGCACAGGATCGTGAAATGGTTTTTGACTAACCAATCCATTCTTAGGATTATCCTTATGTCTCATATAGGTACTATGTTCAAGTTCTTTACTAGAGTCTTAAGTGCTTCTCGGTTCAATTCTAAGTTCGAGTAAATACGTATGGCAACTAAGATTCTTTTTCTAAGTAAAGAAATTCTCATCTCCTAATTTTCTTACTCATACTTTGAGTTCTAATCATAGCTACGCATGCTCTTGCGTTAAAGGATGTAAAACATTTGTTTTGATCAACGGTATTATAGGTACGGTGATCGGTTTCCATACCTGCCAGATTTTCATGGTTTTGTTTGTTTTATTGTTGATGGTCTCATTGATTTTGCCTTCCAATTCCTCCCAGCGTATTTCGGGACAATGATTTGCATAGTGGTCCTTTGAACCGCATTTAAAGCAACGCGCTAAGCACACACCTTTGTGCGCTTTATGACATCTTGGCGAGGAAGAGTCCTCTTTTGCTCTTTTGGCCTTTCTTTGGCGTGGAAAGCGTCGGTCGTTTCCACCCTTGCCCTCGTGGTACTATGTTTCCTTTCCACTTTTTCTTTCCCTTATCACTAGTGTTGTGTGATTGAGTTTGTACCGGTTTATCTTCCGGTATTGCCGCTTCAATATCTAAAGCCCGACTAAGAGCTTCAGTATATGTTAAGTTACCATGACTAGCAAGAGACATTCTTATCTCATGCCTTAGACCAGATCTAAATTTCTCTGACATTTTCATGTCAGTATTTACTTGGTCCGGAACATACCTTGACATGTCACAAAAGAGGCGATCATATTCTATCACGGACTTACGTTCTTGCTTTAGATTGAATAACTCAATTTCCTTCTTCTTTCTATAGCTTTTAGGAATGTATTTCTCATACATTTCCGTCTTAAAGTTTTCCCAAGTGAATTCATCTATTTGTTCTGGTGTTAGGGTTTTCCTTCGAGCTTCCCACCAGAAATCAGCTGGTCCGGTGAGTTGGAAAGTCACACAAGATAGTCTTTCTTGTGCTGTACAACGAAGAAAATCAAATATCCTTTCTATTGTTCTTACCCATTGCTCAGCATCCTCGGGACTTCATTTTCCATTAAAGGTAGGAGGATTTTGCCTTAGAAAAAGTTCCTCAATTCTACGATCAGGTGGAGGTGGGGGTGGTTGTGGTATTTCTCTTTCGGGATGTGGGACTCTGCCCCTTTTCCCACCTCTTCCTCTAAGTTCTTGCTCAGGCTCGCGTCTAGGCGGCATTCTGGAATTACAAAGATGTAATTAGCATTCGCGTAATGCTTATCGTAATTTATACATAACATCTTCAGGCAATCCCCTCATAAAACGGTTTTAGTAAAACCATTCACCCCTTTCGTGTTCATTATTCATGGTTTTATGAAGATTTCAATTACTTGAGAACAACTTTGTTCAAGCATGATCGTATGGGTGGGAGTATAACGAGTGACTTTGTTAACGAGGATGCTATTATCTTTTATATATCCATTTAGAAGAATCTCATGTTCCGGGCTATCTCATAACTGTATAGTTGGTAGTTTACTCAGCTATTTTTAACTCTTGCTTCTTTCTTTGAGCATGATATCCGAAAGTCATATTACTTTTGTTATATCTTGGTCCTCACTTTTAGGGTTAAGATCGTCATCATTCTAATCTATACGGGTAAGGTAGTACGTTTGTACACCATAATTAAGATTCCAAGTACCAATGTTTCATTGCCAAGTCTCAACGTCGGGGTATCTTCCCCATACTTGGTTTAATACTAGGAATAGCCTAGATTTTCATATATCTCATTATTTGATCCATCGATCACACTATCTTTGGTTTAACCAAGGTCTCATATATTTGGGAACGATTCTTTTTAAACATAATCTTTATCGGTTTATGGATAAAGCAGAAAACTTGATGCTGAGATACTATCATTCCTTTATATCCATCAACTGAGTCTTATTCTTTTTCATACTTTAAACACGTCCGACCTACTATCGAGGTCTTAGGGACAAACAACTATCTTTAAAAATAAGTTGTAATCTTTCTCACTATAACATAATAAGAGGAGATTATATCCCAAGGATATCATATACTTTTCTTTACCTCTACTCTAGCACTCAAAGCTAACGAGTATCTCGTTTATAACTTAGTCAACATACACTCATGTAGAGGTATAACTTTACTGTTATCAGTATTGGGAAAGCCCATCAAGGGTCGATCCATCTATGTGTATCATAGAAATATATCTCGTCTCTTCAAAAACTTCTTTACATCATATCTTGATGTTTATCACTTTACTGATCTGAAACTTTTTAGGTGACAAGATACGTCAACCTACGTCATATTTATTAGTTTCAAGGATTGAGGAGAATTTCATCATAACAACTTTCAAGAGGTATGGTTCCACCTTTCAAGATGACAACTCGGAAGGTTTGAATCAACATGTTCTTTGAAAGAAATAATTGGGGAATAGGGTCCGAAGACCAGAATAACGAGTACTGAGATTTCTTTGGTCATATGGGGTGGCCATGCCCGTCACAAATACTTTCTCAGTCACATGAAAGTTTGGTTTCAAGAAGATGCTTTATGAAATTTTCTGATTGTACACTTCTTTCACAAGGAGTGAGAACTCAAACGATATCTCCATTGGAACTAGATCATAGAGTTAAACTCAATGACAAAATTTGGGCTATGAATAAGATTTTGAAATCTTACATAACTTATTTTAGTTGTGTTCAAAGGTTCTCATGTACACATATGTTATAGTTCTTCTTGAACTATTGGGAATCTTGCTTTCTAGTAGCATTCTAAGATTCTGTCATCTTGTAGAGTTCTCGTTCTATATCGTCGCAAGATCGATATCGAGTTGTTTCTCTGATCACATTCGTAATTCGTTTCTAACGAGAAAGTCATAGTTAATTTGGATTTCCGTCATACGTGAATATCCAAACAAAAGACTATACTTATGTCACTGTAGTATAGTGACATTCATTATCTCTAAATCATCATTCTCGTCTTTGCTCTTTGTTCTCGTCATTCAGCTCGAGATTCTCATTTCGATCTTGTTTCTGTCTCATGACAGACTAAAATTCTCATAGTTCTTTTTCTATGTTCTTTCGCAAAAAGGGATCATGTGACTTAAATAGTCTATGTTCTTTGGGATAACATATCCATCATCAAAATAACTAGAAATTTCAGAACGTAAACATTCATAACATAACTCTTTCATAATAATCATGCTCATTGAATTTCACGAATTCAAAGATTTCACTTTTGACATATCTATGTCAACACT
Source organism: Salvia rosmarinus (assembly GCA_036937905.1). Taxonomy (NCBI): domain Eukaryota; kingdom Viridiplantae; phylum Streptophyta; class Magnoliopsida; order Lamiales; family Lamiaceae; genus Salvia; species Salvia rosmarinus. Next base: position 38,406,268 of record CM072824.1, on the reverse strand, counting down.
TTCTCATATAACATCATCATAACATAATCATATGTTGGTAGCAAACCAACATCTTTCAATATCATCATAACATCAAAATATGTTGGTAATGAACCAACAACTATCAATCTCATCATAACATTATCATACGTTGGTAGCGAACCAACATCTTTTATAACATAATTTCTCATTGAATTCCACGAATTCAAAGGTTTCTCTTTTGACATATCAATGTCAATGCTTTCTCATATCACTTTCAACTCTTCACAACATAAAATATCATTGCAACATTTGCAATTACTTTTACTTTCAGCAATTCTCATCTCTTTCACTTCTTTCATTTCTTTGGAAACATCATTTTCCTTTTTCAAGCTTTTCATTTCAAAATTTTGAGAAAGGGGCATTTACTTTTAACTTTTCACTTTCAAAACTGAGAAAAACATCTACTCAACGCACATCAAATCTTTTAAGTTTTCCATGAATATACAGTCCCATACCTGTATATCCTTGGAATCCTTTAAGCTTTCCTTGAATATGCGGTCCCATTCCTACATATTCTTGGAATCTCTTTTATTTTAAAACTTTCTTTTCTAGAAAAATCATTTCACTTTAATAACTTTTATTTTCAAACTTCTTTATTCTCATTCTCGTAACTTGAGAAAGTCATTTACCTCTTTCCGGTTGAGCTTGATGTGATGGAGTGTTGAGCATAGTCGGTTGATCTCTAGAAGTCTAGTGACTCAATCTAGACTTAAGCGTGAAAGAAATTTGGTTTCAAGGAACGAATCGCTCGATACCACTTTGTAACAGTCCGCCAACCCAAAGTGCGGATTAGAGACCGATACTAATAGCGGGATTAACAATGAACAAGAACTAATTATGGAATTGTGAGGCATATGATAGACAAACTCCCAAAACTTCATTCCATTTAACATAATACACCTAACTTACATATGAAGCGAACCACTTAGACCTTTAACAAAGGGTTGATTGATCAAGGAAATAAGGTTCAAAACTTAAACACAACTTAAAGTACTACAGTGAAACATGTGAAATACACATGTGACGATGTGTATTCAAGGTTCTACTATCGGCAACAAATGACATTGCGCCAACACCGCTCCATCCCATTGATCGGCTCAACTCGCACATTGAAAACAAACATGCGGTGAGTACAAATATTGCACTCGATGGGCTCATTGCCAAAACATTTTCTTTAAATTACATCGCCCTTAGTAAAACACGGGGTTTTAGTTGAAATAACTCGTGATTACCAAAACACTTTATCATTTCTCAAAAGATCGCCTGCAGGCATTTTCTCTTTGTGTGTATGATCCATATCACATATAACATCTCAAAAACTGATTTCATAATCTCATTTATGCGCCGTAGAAGGAGGCCTCCTTCCACGGACGTTGTGACCGGCCGAGAACTCTTTCAGCACATAGTCACCTATAGTGCACATCTGATCCTTGCCACTCCGGCACAGGATTCGAATTCTCAATCATCCTACGAGTTCTAGCAAGGATACGAATTCGCTATAATAAGTTGGGAGCGACCCAACAACTGTATCTCTTTCTCATCAGTTGGGGAATAACCCAGCAACTGAAGTCAGTTGGCGAACCAACAGCTCATATTCTTTCATGGTTGGCTATCCATTATCTCGATAGGATTCATACACAAAACATAAACACTTTGGGCAGGTAATCTCATCATCATTTCTCAACAGAAATACTGTAAATAAATACTTTTCATTTGCAGAAAGCAAATAAATAAAAGGGTTTTCGAGTAAAGCCCACCTGGTACGTAGCTCTTTCAATAAAGTTCATTTCTAAGTCGAAAGCTCAAATCCACGTCCCACCTTAATGTAAGAATTATTTTAGAACATTGGTCACGTTTCGATAGAGACGTACATCGTCTATAACGTCCTATACATAGAATAAGGCTAACGTCGGACTTATTTTGACGTTTCCTAATCAAAATGATGTTGGTTATGAAATCGCTTATCTTATAAGAGATATTCCATCTCTTTAGCACATAATGTACGTTTTAATGTACTTACATAACGTAAGCTACATTGTTACTAAACGTACTACGTCACATAAGTCGCGTTTTATTGAATTTCGTGCCCTTTGACCTTGGTCAACGTTTTTGGTCAACGATTTTGACTTGGTCAACATTTAGTCAACAATTTTGACTTTTTCTATTTTAAGTGTTATTTTATTAATTTATGTGCAATTCTTGTTCTAAAAATTCCCATAAAATCATAGTATGTCTAAAACATTATTTTGGATCATATTATGTAATTATATCTTGTAAAATAAATTTATAACATTAATACATATAACCTATAGTTTTCGAAAACCTTAATTAAACTAAGCAAACAATTTCCAAAAATTCCAATAAAATCACATAACACATAATTATCTATAAGCATCCTTATTATAACATCATTTTTATTTATTGCAAACTATTGAATTAAACCTTCCTAAGTCACTTTTGAAAATTTGGACTTAGGTCCACTAAATTCTTAACAAATCCAATAAATTCTTACAACACTATATTATGATTCTACACTTTCAATATGTTATGCTAACACTCAAACATGGATTATATCACAACCTACTATCATGTTCTATAATTTTTGAAATTCATGGACTTAGGTACCAAAGTTTTTCAAAAATTCTACATAAAATCATTTAAGCATAATTAATACCATAGATCATGATTCTATGCTCAAATCAACAATTAAAAATCATAATCATCAACATATCACACCTTTAAATATTCGGTCCTCATATTAAAATTAATAACATGCTTATTTTTGTAATATAATTATACTACATGCTTAATAACATCATATAAATACAATATCTAAACATATTAGCACAAGTCACATAATTTTCGAAAATTACACATATGAACTAAGCTTATAACATAAATTCTAATGTATATACGAAGCTCGTAAGAAATCTAACCTTTTAATCGGTACGGATTTGATCGGCGACGTTTTATTTGATCTAGGTTTGGGATTACACAAGATGAACTCTCTCTCTTTTTTTTTTCTACATATTTTCGGTCCTTATGGTTGTGAATAAGAATGGAGAGCTTCACCTTATATTTATAGGCATATGCAAGTTGCCTTATAATTATTACACCTAAAATATCTTTTGTACACTTGTTATATAATAATTACATGAAATATATTAACCATACACTTGCACATAAGGGACAAAACCTTATCTTATCTTTACAACTCATCCTTAGGTCACCTTATCTCTTAATTAAATGTATTGAACCTTAGGTGTCACATAGTATAAGTTTATCACATAGTATTGTGCGATGTGTATATGTGTCGCCTATTACTAGTGTCCAACCTTAGGTTACTTGTTCAATTTGATAACTAACACTACTTTACACCTAATACATAATTCAACATATGGTGTAAAACAATTTTTAATCACATAAGATGTGATATTTTCGGCCATATGGAAGACAAGTAGGCAAGTTGCTTGTTCAAATTGAATTCTAACTCTACTTTACACCTCACAATGCGATAAGATCATATCTTATCCCTTTCATTAATTATAGTAAGATTTTATTCACAAATCTTATAAAAGATTACAAAATTTAGTCCCTTATGCACAAGTGTGCCCCACTTGCTGCTACTTGCTATAATACTATATATTATCCTTAATAATATCATTTTAATATAAAAATTATCATAGGATCATAATTGGGTAGCAATTAAAATTAATTAACACATATAGTAGACGTTTAGAAAATTAGGGTTTCATGTACTCACATTTTATTTTCATGAAATAAATAGTTAACACATAGTTATAAGTCACATTATAATCATAGATGATGAATTTATTCATAGAAAATATTTAGAACAATTTAGATCACAAAACCTAATTTTCAAAATTAGGGTTTTCAATAATAAACTCTTTTATTCAATCTTTATTCTTTAATTCTATAGCATTATTTTAATGCTAAATAATGTCTTATATCATAAAATAATCATAGGAATTTGAATTTTATAATTCCATGATCATTTGACCAAGTTTATCGAATTATCTCAAAGCGTGAGCGTTTGAAGCGTCTATAAACTTCTCATAATTGGATTATCTCTAAAATGTTCAAAATAAAGTTGTAACAACTTTATTTATTCATAGTAATAAGGAATTTCGAATTTTAAGCTTCAATGCTTAAAAATACTGTAAAACTTAACTGTCGAATTTTATCGACGTTAGAACCAACGTTAGAAGGAAATAGCATAAGCTGCATTTCTTAATTCACTAAGTGTCAGTGAATATCATACAGAAATTATCAAATTATGCTTAGTCAACATTAAGCGTTGACTGGTTAAGGTTTTAATTATCGAGACTAAAAACCCTAATTACGATTTATATTATCGTAATTAAGCATTAAAACTGCGGGATATTACACGTAGCCTCTCCAGGGCACTTCGTCGGCCTTGGCTTCGGTCCCCTCATCCTTCGTCTCTTCTTCCTTTTCGGAGGATCCACCTTTCTACGCCTCGCTTCATTCTATCGGCCTCGTCGCCTTGGCGAACCGATCGACTATCGCCATAGTTAAGAAGCGATGCGGGGTTCGTGACTGACGATCTTTTATATAAGGCCCGGGCAGGTTGTCGTTCTGGAAGGCTGAGATGATGAGGAGATCGTTCACGTCTGTGACCTTCAGGCTTTCCTTATTAAACCTGGTCATAAAGTCGCTGATGGACTTGTTCCGGTCTTACCTCAAGGTGAGGAGATGTGCCGAAGTCATTTTTGACTCGGCCTTCTGGAAGAACCTTCGATGGAAGGCCTCCATCAGATCACGGTAGGAACCAATGCTCCCGAGGTAGATTGTCGAACCACCGTGGCGTTGTCGACTAGTAATTCAGGAAGAGCTTGCACATATGAATTGTGCCGAGGCGTTGGTTGATCATATTGTATTGGAACTTCGAGAGAAAGTTCTACGGGTCCCTTAGTCCATCATAGGGGGTGATGCTCGGCACCCGATATTTGTCTGGGAGCGGGGTATTGAGTATTTCGTTTGAGAACGGGGTGACTATCCTCCCGTACCCGTCGAAACCGCCCTCTGGAGAGTGAGGCAGAGTTCGTCGACTGAACTCGTTTTGGTAGTGAGGGCTGGCCTCGCGGCGGTCGCGACATCCTCTCCCGCGCTGTTCATCCCTCCCGCGGTCGGTTTGGGCCCCGACTTGTGCGGTGGTGTGAGCGTCCATGATTTGGATGCTGGGGGATCCACCTCGTCGTGGTGCCTCGTGTTTAGACGAGGCTTCAGCTTTCCTTTCCTCGGGATGTGGCCGACCTTGTGCTTGGCTGAGATATTGGAGGAAGCTCTCCTTATTTTTCTCAAGAAACCCCTTGACGGCGTCGTCAAGGTTTATCTGCGGGGCTGGAGGTTCTCCTTGGTTGCTGCTGCGATCTCCTTCACTTTGGTACCCTGCTTCTTCATGCAGGATGGGATTCCCTTGCTTGTCGAGGCTTTGGACATGCCCTTCGGGGGTCGGCTCTAGGACCGGACTTTTCCAGTGAGCTCGGCGTGTCCGCCGCCGTTATTCTTTGTTGTTGCGGCGGCGACTCGGGATGCGTGACTTCTGGTGTACATCGTCGTGATTGATTCCCTGTGAACAATGGTTGATCGAAAACACAAAATTTTCTTTCCCACAGACGGCGCCAGTGATCGATCTTATTTTCGTAAGGGAATTAAATACACGTAAGAACACCGGAGATTTACGTGGTTCGATCTATGAATAAGATCTACGTCCATGGGGAGAGAGAGTATTCGTGTATTGATAATGTGAGGAGTGATTACAAAGAGTGTAGATTATATTTTCCGTCTAATCTATCCTCTATTTATACACGATTATGATATCCTAGATCTCGAATCCGAGATCTATTCTAAGATAGGATTTGAATCCTATCTCTTCTCTAATTAGGATTCTCGTAGATATGACCGAATCTTCTGCGTTCCTCTTGGTTCCAAGCTTTCTTAAATTTGGACTCGTTTGGTGAGCTTCATATCGACTTATTTATGTTGGGTCCGATGCTTGGGCACAGGAGTTGGGCGTATCCTATCACATACTATCATTACTCCATCTAATTATGAATTCTTAATTATACAAGAAAAAATAAGATGAATAATTTGGTAAAATTTTCTACATAAGGAAAAACCATAGAGAGATTGAAAGTCGCATTTAAGTATTAAATGGTATGTTAATTTTTTTCCAAATAATGGACCAATTTGGCAAAACTCTTTTGGTAGAAACATTAAGCAGTTCGGTTTGGTTAACCGAATCGAATTTTCTAATCGAACCGAATTTCTCCAAAAAGTGGAATCGAAACCGAACCGTTTTAAATTTTCGGTTAACCGAAAATCGATCGGTTTCCGACAGTTCGGTTTTGATTAACCAAAACCGAATTAAAATTAATTAATAATAAAATAAATAAAATAATAATTAAAATAAATAAAATAATAATTAAAAAACTGAATAAATAAATAAAATATTTAACAAATAATTAAAATGATTAATAAAGTAATAATTAAAAAATGATTTTCAGAATTTTTAATTAATTAATTAATAATTAAAAATAAAAAACTGTTTTTCGGTTCCGAACCGTTCAGTTATCAGTTAACCAATAACCGAATTTTTTTTCAACTCTGGAACCGAAATCGAACCGATAACCGAATTTGTCGGTTTTCGGTTAACCGAATTTGTCGGTTTCGGTTCGGTTTCGGTTCTAACCGAAAACCGTTTAGACACCCTACTTTTTGGTGTAAATGTTGCCATGAAAATGCTTTCCACAAAAGATGAAGAATCCTAACATCTTCAATGCAATTTATTGTGGTTATACGACACATTAATTTAATTTGGCTAATCGAAAAGGACTACGTCTAATTACACATATTTGATATAATTCCCTAGCTAGCCTAAAAGAATGACTTGTTCGATCCGAAACAAGAAATAAGTTAATTCATAGATAATTATATATTCATAATATAGTTGGTTATAAACTTGAATCTTATAATGGGGGTAAAATGAATTTTGGTGTCTAATTTAGGGTGCCATTCTGACATGCAATGATACTCGTCATATTTACGAAACTAAAATTTCTTCCCAAAACAAAATTATACAATAATTATTCATTTTACTCCTTTTGTGGAAAATGTAGAATTAGTCAACAATTACCATCTTCAAGAGTGTGCATTAAACACGGGTCAAATAAATTAATATTGTTCACCATCTATGAGCCTTCTGTGAACACTTTTGACAATTAATCTAGGGTATGGTAGTATCTAAAAATCTTTTGGAATTATCAAATTTACTAATTATATAAAGTTAAAGCTCGATTTATTTATTTTATCCTTAAACTTCAAAGAGATGAATATAAGAATAAATTGAGCTTTGATTTTCATATGATTTGCAAATTTGATGATAAGAAATTATTGACGTGAACATAATATTAACGATGTTAAAGAAAAAAAGGCATACTCTGATAGGACCGTCCTTACAATAAAACAGGTCCTCTTGTAGGTCGATCGAGTCAACTCACCGATTTTAAGTAAAATCAACCCTACCAAATTTTTGTGAAAGAAAAATACGGACAAATGGTTAGTGGCAGATCACTCATCCACTTATATATATTTAAAGTTTAAGAAATATGTTTGAGCTTATCCAATTTTCATTCAATAAGGAAAAAAGATGCATCGAACTACGACCACGTCTAACGGTCTAAGTTTATGTATTACCAAAGTGCCTTTACTATATGTGCGCCTTTATGAAACCGCAAATTAATTTTTCCGAATAGACATGCTTACAAATAACTAGGGATGTCAATCGGTCAGCCCGCTCGGGTTCGCCAACCTCTTTCGGGTTATCAATTATTCGGGTTGATATTTTTTCTGCTAAATGTTCAACCATAACCCTAAACTCTCGGGTTTTTGCCAACCCATCATCAATCGGATCGAAGTTTAAGGAAAAAACTATATATATATATATATATATATATATATATATTTATTTATTTATTTATAACAAATATTTTATATTAAACGTTGGAGTAAAAATAAATATAATACATTCCACAAGTTTTTTTAAAATCTTATTATACTAACTTTGAAGAGCAAACAATGAAAATTAAAAATAATGCTCATGACTAAATTCTTTTTTTTTCTAATATGCTTTAATATTCGCATTCCATGTAACTAAGTGATCTCTAAATAATATAATACAATTATAGGGGAGTTAAAACTTATATATAGAAAAATTTTAATACGGTAATTCAATATAATACTATTTAAATTATATTACAATATCAAAATAAAAATAATTCTAACAATTAAATTATTTTTTAATATATGAATATTCACATTTTGCTAATTCACTATTTAATAAATATTTTATAAGTTAATTCACTATAATACCAATTAAAATTTATAATTTTAAAAATTAATAAGTTAATTCACTATAAATAACTAAATAAACAATCAATCTATAATACTACAAAAGTCAAGATAATTAAACATGAAAAACAAATTTTGAAATCATGAATTTTGAATTTCTAACTAATAGATAAAGGGAAAAAAATAAGTTGAGTTTTTTTTTTAATGGTGGCCCTTGGGTGACCCATGACCGATCGGGCCAGCCGATTAACAAATCAATCCAGAATGGGTAAGAATAGCCCGATTTTATATTCGAGTTTTGATTTTATATTCAACCCATTAATTTTATCGGGTTATTGAATTCGGTAGTGGGTTTAGACCGTATTGACATCCCTACAAATAACAACATATCGTACCTCCACTACAAGGACATAAAGATAACGAAAAACATTTCTTACAGATTTAGCTCAGATGATTAAGAGCTAACAGATTTGAAATAAGATAACAAATTACTTAAATGCGCGAGCTCAACTCAAAATTCACATGGCCCCTACCAAAGCTAAGAATCTAAAGCTTTCACTATCATAGAAGAGTAGATTTATGTTGAACCCTAGGGGTAAAAAGGTGAATCTACATGACCCCCTGCCAGGCCTTTAAATATGGTGATGGTATTCATTTTCACATTGGACCACACATCAAATATTGAAACAACATTAATTAGTATGAAATTCAAGTTTCTAGACAAACAAACAAATTTAATCCAGATCCTTAGACAATTCTCATAACGAATTCAGTTCATCAATCAACAGAAGTCAATACCCGAACCATACAGTATTTCTTGCTATCTTTGCCAAAAAAAAAAAGACTACGGCGCCAGCTCAGCAAGAAAAACCGACGATGGTGCGTTCTTGACTACCCATTTCTGAACAAACTAATCATGGTTGGATACGACATGAGAAAATTGTCCCATGAGTAACGAGCCACCTTTTGAACTGCAAGAGGCTCGGTAGTAACAACACCAACAATAATAGCAACGAGAGCGCGTACAATTGCAGCAATGAGTCATGTTCACTACATTAACACTCCCCAACTAACCACAAATGCTGACGTGTACTGCCAGCATGGATGTCGACGTGGTGCCATCAGCAAGTAGTGGAGCAATTCAAGGCAGCCTTAATTTGGTGGATAGTGTTGCCAATGAGGTTGTTTACTGTGGTGACTGACTCTGGGCTAAGTCTTGCAGAGGGCAAGTTGCTGACGAGGATTTGAAACACCACTGTGATTAGCGACCCCGATGAGCCACCACCACCAATGCTGGTGGATGCTCCATCAACTCCTCCGTCTTGGATGTGGTGGGCGGCCCTGCCATCGGGGGAAATAGTAAACCCCGATGGCAGTAAAGGGAAATAGGAAGGGTCTTCCCCGCTCATGGCCATGTTGATGGCCGGTAGATCCACCGGGCAGTACACCACGAGTGAGCCCGATGAATCTACACAGCTCTCTTGGAGGATCAACATGTTGTTCTGGCTCGTGTTGAAAGCCTGTTTCACGGGTCAAGATGGTTAGTACAGAGCATGAAACAAACTAGAAATACATAACTCGAGTTTTACCCTTAGTACAGATATGCAGTTCCCTGATGAGAGCCATTCACAATGTGGGCAACTTCTTGAACTGGGTTCTGATTTGAAAGCACATCCCACTACAGACATTGCAAGATTCAATTCACATTCAAAACTACAAGAATATTACTGGATATATAATCTAAACCAACCATATACCTGTGGCCTACTTCTCTCATCCCTGAAGAAATTGAAGACACTAGTAGGAGGCAGCGGCAGCCAGATGGTAGCGGCCGCGCTGAGCACAACGCCACTTGGCTGGCCAGGATCGGTGCTCTTATGCAGCGTTGCTCGCACCTCAAACTCATTCATACCAGAAAGTATGGTCCATTGCTGGCCATTGGCAGGGTTAATGCTTGCACAAAAATTGTTAACCATTCTTTGTGCAAGTTTCATCATGCTTCTCTTCCCCTCGGGTGATGATGGTATCACTGTCAAACACCCAACTTTTATCTCTCACCCCAAAAAAATGATCACACCATTTTAGGCCAAAAGTTAAGGCTAAACAATAATGTGAGTGACTTACCTCCTCCAAGATCATGAGTCGAGTTTCCAGACACCATCAAGCAAGCAAATCTCTCACACGCCCTTTGAAGAGTCGACAGCCATCTCTCAGCACCAAAGGCTAATCCACTGTGGATTAGGTCTCTGTAAAGCCTGTGAATTGGTGCCTTCTCTTCAACTTCCCAGTGCTCAACCCAAGTTACCTGTATCATCAAAGATGAAAAATGCTAGTAAAATTACAGCCAAGTTTCGATTAATTTCATGAAAATGTAGGGGTCATCAGATTAATTAGTCCACAGACACACAACCTCAGAGTAGCCATTAGGCATCTCTTGGATTAAGCAGCCGGAGGGGAGCCTCTGCACTTTGCAGGAAGATGAAAACTGGGTATCTTGATGAGGAACATCATAGGATACGTCGACTACTGCCCATGAGCCTTGCTCAATCTGCTGGCAGAATCTGAGCACGTACAACTGCCTTGTTGGAACCAAGGCTGAAAGAACTTGCACTTCTTCATACATCTGTCATAAACACAGTCAGCGTAGCATCTACGAGACCATCAAGAACGCACAAGGCCTATAATAGTAAAATCCTCCTTACCAGTTGCAATGTGCCACTATGACTGCCTAGTATTCCAGATGATATAACCTCAATAGTTTTAGCTTTTGATACGATTGTAGGAAACAATTCCACCCATTTTCTCTGCCATTTTCACAAACAACATTACTAAACATATTCTGAAAACAAAATCATTCATATAAGTCTAGAGGAAATTAATCAAACTAACCGCATCCATAAACATGTTGACTAATGCCAAGCTGTTCATTATCACAACACCAGAATCTCTCGAAGCCTCAATCCGAATACTAGGATTCTTCATGTGACTGTAAGGGCTTTGGAAAATCCTCTCATAGCTCTCGAGATTGAGAGTCTCCCTTCCATCAGCAGCGCCCTTCATCCACAGCGGCTCGTTGCTCTGCAAGAGCCTAATCAGTTCATCCATGGCATTGGCTGCAACGTCAGCCATGAGGGACTTGTCCATATCAGAAATGGTCAATTGTGGGAAGGGCAAACTCGGAACCACAGACGACGAACTTCCATGGAGAAGATCAAGATCAAGAGAAGGGCCTGCAATCCCATGCCTATGCCCATGCCCTCCAAAACTAGCCATGGATAAATCTAGTGAAGAAACATGAATCTGCTGGACGGGTGGGAGTTGTGAAATAGGCCTGCCTGTGTATTTTGCTGAAACACTAGACACTCTGTCTAACTGCAAATCATTTGAAAATTTGTCAAAAAAGAAGAAGAAGAAGATTGAATCAGGAAGAAAAGAGGTAAAGTGCAATGAGATTAGGCATTCAAGAACCTCCTCTTTCAAATGTGCGTTCTCTATTCGTAGTTTTTGCTCATCAAAATACGGATCTTCTGAAGCAGGAGAGCTTCCACAGCTAGGGCAGATCACATTCTTGAGGGCCTCTCTGATTGCTATGTTTTCACATCTAATCTTATCGTTTTCTGCTCTCAAAGCAGAGTTATCCGCTCTCTCGTGTTGTGCCTAATATTTACAGATTTAAGATTAGATCAATCCTAGAATCGAGGATAAGTTGTAAGAGACCTCACCTTCATTTGAGTTCTTCTGTTTTGAAACCAGAATTTGATCTGGCGAGGATGCAAATTCAACTCTCTGCTCAACTGGTTTCTTGTCTTCTCATCTGGATGGGGGCACTCTTTAAACATCCTGAAGAAAACCCACACACACAAAACTTAGCATCACAACAAAGAAAAAGGAAGAAAAATAAAAAATCCTTTCTTGGAAGGAGGAAATTATTTTTATGTGCATGGAGAGAGAATCAAGAGATGCACTGACGATTCGAGTCGCTGGATTTGGTGGGCCGTGTGGCGATGGTAGCGCTTCTTCCCGCGGTGGGAATCGGGATGGTCGTCGCCGCCGCTGGAACCGCCGCCGCTGCTGAACTCCATCGGTGATGGTTTACCGGCGGGGTCACTAGCAAAAGGAGGGTGTGTGAATTATGTGGAAACGCATATAAATAGTCATGTACTGAAGAAAGTGTGGCAGATTACGAGCTATTCCCATAATACAACTGTAATAGCTGCTGTTACTATAATAATAAAATTAAAAGTGATGAAAAACACAACAGCGGAAAAGAAATAGCAGGGAAATTGATATAAATACGGGAAATGATATGGAATTTGGGGAGTGGAAATGGACTTGGAGCATGTCAAGTAACTAGTGTAGCGTTGGTCAACCATCCTTCCTTTTAATTTGCCATTCTATTCTACTACCTCCCAACAACGTCTACTTACATGTGTGTATATATATAGATATATATACAGAGAGAGAGAGAGAGAGAGAGGTTGATGTTGGTGGAGAGAAGGAAATGGGAATGAAGAGAGATATTGGGAGGTGGGAGAGGAAGGTGTGGAACAATTAAGAGAAAAAATAAGAGACGCAAAAACCATTACAAACGTTACACTTTACACTTACCAAGTACACACACTAATTACTGCTGCACTAATATTTCTTCCAACTACTACACCCTATCTCTCTGTCTCTGTCTCTCTCTTTATCTATATATATATACTATACATAAACAATTATATGTATATACTGTAATCATATTACATATATATAATATATGCATCTACGTATATATCACTACTCTGTGTGTGTGTGTGTGTTAACTTGTAACCGACGGATTTATGAGTTTGTGATCACACGGAGAGAGGGAGAGATGGTTTAGAATTAATGATTGTTTGGTGTAGATGTAATCTCGATCCAAATAAAGTGTCATCTAATAATTTCAAAGTGTTTGGTTTTAATTCTAATTATTTATCATATCTTAAGATTAAGTGCTTAAATAATAGCAAGTCTTTGCCATAAAAATTAATGTTCAACTCATTAATATGGTATAGTAATTATGAACGTAAAAGATAAAATATTGTACTGAAATTTATAGAAAATTTATTACTTTGAAGTTCCAATCCTCAAATAATTATAATAATAATAAAAAAGAATAATTCATATCAGGTTTGATATTGAATCTATGTTCTTCAACTCAAATAAGTTTCTTTTTTCGAGCCATGTATTACCAGTTAATAGATTGAAAAGTTTCACATCGCTCTAAAACATTAAAAGAAACATTGAATATATTCTTTTAAAAAATTCTATTTTAGTTTCTTTATTGGTTAATAATCAAAGCTACATGGAAAACCCCATCCTCTTTTGAGCTAACTCATTTATTTCATGTAGAGAATATTAATTAGAATCGAAAAAAATAGAGATAAAAATGAAGAAATGGTAGTAGTTATTGGTGGTTACAAATTAATAATTGATGGCCATGCACTACACATTTTTGAAGCTTTAAATTTAGGGATGGTAAAAACCGCCGGAAACAACTTAATTGCTGGTGGCGCGCCACCTGCCGGAGTAATTTCTGCGGCCATGCTGTATGAAACGACTAATATGCCCTCTTCGGCTTTCGTGCATAACCTCAAACAAGACTATTTACTTCCGACTATATTCTTATCAAGCATTCTAATTTAGTTATAAATTGTTGATTTTTTTGAGTCATTATAAGTGTTAACTATATATATATAGTTTAATTCAAATAAGAACCATTCTTATCCTAAAAACTAAGAACCAAATGAATTCGTTATGAAAGTTGATGAATTCGTTGAGAAGTTAATGAATTCAAAATTTAGAATTTTCACCGGTTCGAATCCCATGAGGGACGAAAATTCTATTTTTGGATTCGATAATTTCCCACGGATTCATCAACTTTCACTATGAATTCATCGGTTTTAGTTCTCACGCTCATAATAAAAATAGTTCTCACGTTAACCCTCCCCTATATATATACGTGAGAACCATTTTTATCGTGAGAACGTGAGAACCAAAAATGATGAATTCACAGTGAAAGTTGATGAATCCGTTGGGACAGTTACTGAATCCAAAAAATAGAATTTTCGACCCTCATGAGATTCGAACCCGGGTGAAAAATTCTGAATTTTTGAATTCATTAACTTTCTCAACGGATTCATCAAATTTCATAACAATTCATTTGGTTCTTAGTTTTTAGGATAAGAATGGTTCTTATTTGAACCAACTCTATATATATATATAGAGAGAGAGAGAGAGAGAGAATCACCTCTTAGATAAGAACTAAGAACCGATAAATCACCATTAGATTAAATAAGATCGAACGACTCATAATTATTTAATGATAAAAATAGTTAATCCCTAAATTTTTGCTATTTGGATATTTCACATTATATTCTTCATTGTTCATATAATTCATATTATTGTTCATATAATCGTAGTTCTTGTGCATGCTATACATTCTAATTCGTTGTTATATTCATGTAATTTATAGCGTTGTGCATGTAATTGTAATAATTGTGCATATGAGAATAATCACGAAAATCAATATATAAAATATCTTGATTTTAGGGATAAACGGCTATCATTAAAATATGAGAATAATAAAATATTTATAATTAATCTTGACTGTTAGATTATAAAAATGAATGGACCACATTAGTTTTTAGTTCTCAAAAAAATTGGAGTTCTCATTTGATTCACTCCCTCCTTATATATGACGTATATGATTTCACTTGTATATTATATGATCTTGCAGAATATATTACAATAATTAATATAAAAGAAAATTGTGATAATTGCGAACGATATTGTTGTTGTAACACATTAAATTATTTATTTCCAATTACGCGTTACATTTATCGCGATAATAAGTGTAAATACTGTTATAAATGTGACTACTGTGGAACCTCCATCAAGAAATACTCAATAAGTATACAACAATAGTAACATAGAAAAATAGCAATAGTAACATATAATTGTTTACGTAATCGTAACTGTGTTTAAAGATTAAATTATTACTCCTAAATAAACCTTTTTGATCTGAAGCCTACTTATTCGTAGAAATTCAAATTTATAGTCTTACAAGATGTAATGTCTCAAGAACTTATAAGTTGTCAAAGTGGTTGAATAATTAAACTTATAAGCTAGATAAAGAATCATAAGTTAGAGAAAAAATCATAGTTAGAGCGAGTGATCAATTTGAATCCACGGGTATGTGTATTAGCCGATAAACATGCAACCTTTATGCAGTTACATTTCATAATAGAGCCCGATGAAATAAACTCGAATATAATGTTATTTTTATGTGTTACGTGTCTTTTGGATCATATTACATTAGAATCTCAGCATAATTGAGCGAGTGTTCAATTCGAGTCAAAAACTAATGAAAATGCAGTAAATATTGTTATGCAGTGAACAAAATAATTAGTTAACAACAACTAACATCATTAAGCTTTTTCTTTTAAATGATGTGTGACGACCCGACTTCTCGAGTAAGTGTGGATTAAACGGATCGCCACTCATATGATAATACAACGGATACATATATAACTAAATCAATACAATTAACCATCAAACTACTCGTAAATGCATGAACTGAAAGAAATAGACTGTTTCAATACAAACCCTAGTTATAGAAGGACTTGTCAAAAGATTCAATATCCAAATATAACCCAATTAGGACGAAATTCAAAGAACGAGGTATGACCTCAAGTTCAATATGGAAGTGAATAACAGTTATAATCAAAAGACACAAAATATTATCAGAGTTTGGCAGCAATAAAGTATAGACATACATATGACGATGCATGCCCAAAGTTCTAGAAATCCTTTCAAAATAACAATAAAACACTTGCCACTCTGCACCACCTTGCACTCATCGCCATCTCCTGCCCAACCTGCACATCAAAAACGAAATACAGGGCTGAGTACAAAAGTACTCAGTAAACACATTGTCGAAAATATTTTCTTTTAAAAAGTAATTGATCTACCCACAATAGCGCATGAGAGTTTTAGTTGGAAGACCCATGCCAATCAAAATGTTTTATTAATTTCAAATTGTTCGGCCGGACTATTTCATCC
This sequence comes from Salvia rosmarinus, assembly GCA_036937905.1. NCBI lineage: Eukaryota > Viridiplantae > Streptophyta > Magnoliopsida > Lamiales > Lamiaceae > Salvia > Salvia rosmarinus. The sequence continues at coordinate 38,389,768 of CM072824.1, read as the reverse complement.
ATGTTGTTCCATATCTGGTCATTCATTCATATGCGAACTATGGAGGTGGCCATCTACACATAGTCACCGTGACCGGTCGAGGTAGCTAACCTTAACGCATAGTCACACGTGTACACAATCCGAGTTAGTCCTTAACTAAGTCGGATCTGATCGTTACCATTTTTTAACTTTGGTGGACCAACACATTCTCATACCACGTTGGATATACCAACCTCAGATAGGATCATAACAAAACATAAACATTTGACTGTCAATAACAGTTCATGCAATAATATTTCATAAAGGTTTTGTAAATCATGTTTTGAGGTATACATATAATTTTGTTTCAAGAGAGCCCACCTGCTAGTCCTGCGTTATATGTTCTAAGCAAAATAGGGTGTGGTTGTCCTTCCTCACAACCACGCATTTAACAGCCCTTTATAAGAAAATAGATTTTCTTAGATTCATTCTATTGATCGAGGTCATTTATAAGTTACGACTTATAGTTTTCAATTAGGGTTTCTTTGTGATTTCATGTGATGGTTTTAAGATAATTTCTATTATCTTAAATTTTCAACTCCCAAACTATATTCCTTCATCATTCATAGATGAATCTCAACTTATGAGTCATATACTCCGAGTATAATCTCGACTCTAATCTTAGTGTTCTTCTAAACATTATTACGTTATAGATTATTAGAACCCAAGTTATGATTGGTATGTTAGGATATTCTCAAGCCACTAACTAGACTTAACAATTATGCCTGTTTGGTAGATAAGATAAGCCCTAGATATGTAACATATCTTGCCTTATGTGTTTGTTTGGTACTTTAGATTGTTATCGCCAAGCCCACTTTAATTTTAAGACCGTTTAATTTCACTATTCCGCTTTTGTAAAGTAACTACTGCAATTTGGGAGTTACCTAATCTAAACTGATTAGTGATACAGATATGAGGATGAAAGATAATACTACCCTCAATAATTTGAGATGTATTTGCAATTTTCAATTTTTCAAAAGGTTAAAATTGTAATTTATTGTTTAATCTAGGTTTTAAACTAGTGTATCAAACGAGTAATTTATGCTATCTACATTTTATATCTTATTTATTAAACAACAAGATATGATACCAATCTCACATAATCTACGATACATATCTTGTTCCTTATAGTTATGTCCTAGTATGTTACGCTTGACGGCTTGTCACATTAACACGACGAATAAAGGGAGTCTTGATTTAAGATTCAAGTTATCCCATACTATCACGTAAGTAAATACTTAGAGATTAACAGAGTTCCTTGTGAATGCTAACTCGATCTTTGAGACTTAAGGATCGACCTTTTATGTTTGAATCTTTTAGCCAACACTTTTCGATATTGTTTGTTTCTCGTAACTCGTCGGAGATTATGTGTTATATAATTGCTATTCGTATCGAGTTGTCATAACGCCAATCTAATATCGTATTAGGTTGTCGTGGTTGAGTATTAACATTTGTAAGTCGGTTTTGGTTTCTTTAACTTAGAACTCACGTTTGATGTAATGACCCACTATTCCTAAGGACGGATTAGCTGGACTATTACTGAATGAGAATTAAAAGCGAAAAAGATAATGGGATATCGAATTGTGAGACATATATCAAGAAAACTTCTAGAAATTCAAAGCATTTAAGATTAAGCAAACATAATTTACATACGAGAAACTAGACCATCAGATCTTTAACAAAATCGTTCAACTGATCTCAAGGAATTTAGTTATCTGCTCAAAATATAACTTAGTGTTCTTGCAGTGGAAAACATGTGAAGTACACATATGAAGATATGCACTCAAGGTTCTAACTTTCGGCGACAAAGATTCCTCGCTGCTCAACACTGTTCCATCGCATCACCAGCTCAACCGCACATTTAAAAACAAACACGCAGGGCTGAAAACAAAGACTCAGTGGACTTATGCCAAAAATATTTATCGTAACTTTGAATTACACTGCCCCATCAGTAACACACGAGGTTTTATTTGAAATGCTCGTGCTTACTAAACATTTTCTATCATTTTCCATAAACTTTATCCGCCGGATATATTTTCCGTCAGATGATCCTGTAATATCCTGAAGTTTTAAAGCCTAATTACGATAATTAAAATTCGTAAATTAGGGTTTCGCCGCGATAATTGAGTTAGTAATTTATCGATTATTGATTTCGATTATTTATGATATAATAAATTCTTATATCATATTCACTAATGATTGTGAATTAAGGGATGTAGTTTATATAAATTATTTCGGCAGTAATATTTTAACGTCGATTGAATATCGATAGTTAATATTACGTAAATTTTTCTAAGTAACGAAGCTTAGAATTTAATTCCCTTATTAATAAGATGGATTAATAAAGTGATTACGACTTTATTACAAAATTTTTGAGATGGTTCGATTATTAACACTTTGAGACGTTTCGAACGTCAACGTTTAGAGACGAATCGAAAACTAAGTCTAACGATTGAGGAATTATAATATTTAAATTCCTATGGTTATTTTATGTAATAAGAGCATTATTTATCATTAAAACAATGCTAGAGGATTAAGGAATAATTATTGAATAAGTATGAAATTTTCGAAAACCCTAATTTTTGAAAATTAGGGTTTTGACACATGAATCATTTTAATTATTTTTCCTATGATTTAATTTATCATCTAAGACATATATTATGTTATATATCTATAAATAGCAAGAGAATAAAATGTTTAGCACTTAGAAAATGAAAGTGTCGTGGGTTTAGTATTGGAGGACTTATCAATTCAAATTTTGCTATCTTTCCATCATGTATTGTAGTAAATGTTATAATAGGATATTATTGCACATAAAACAAGAAATTAAATGAAGGATCAATTGGATTGTGCAAAGGCTTGAAGTAGCCGTGTATATTGACTAGATTGAGGTAGGAAGAAAGTTTGGAACTCTTGTGATGAATTGGCTTCCAAGTAGCAAATGCTTAGATATTATATTTTGGTATAGTACAAAAGAAATTAAAACTCCTCCTTTGTGCAATGAGGATGACCGACGTGCATGGATAAAAAAAAAAGAGTAGGATTTTATTTTTGTTTCATTCAATGTGTAAGATGCATTTACTATGGCTAAGTGATGACATACTATAGTGATGAGTCACAAAGTAAAAAAAAAAAAATTGTCTTGCCTTGTATGTGTGTGTTTGGACCGAGAGGAATGGTCAAGGAATTAAGTGTATTAGTCATTTTATTCCTTTTGCTTGTGTGTATATTAAGTGATAGTTAATAAAGCAAAATATCCTTCTCATTTCAAACACAAGTACCGTGAGTATTTAGAGAGAAAAGAAGAGTGTTCTTCATTTTTAATAGCCCAAACCTTGATACAAAAACTTTGGCACTACAAATCGACGCCGGTTAAAAGGTTAGGAATCGAACGAGCTTTATATATACGTTAAAATTTTCGATTTCCAACCGTTGGATTTTAGTATATATGCTTATGTTATTAATGCTACAAATATGAGAAATTATGTTATCATGTTTAGTGATTTGTTAATTATGTTTACTATGTTAAGAATGAACATATGTAGTGTTTTAATTAAAGGCTAAGCATGTTATAATTTTAATAGAAGTGATCGAAAATTTTAGTGATTAAATTGTTGATGGATTAATGATATATAATAGTAAAGGAGCTCATTGTGATTTATTAGAAATTTTAGAAATCATATGTAATAGTTATGATATTACCGAATTTTTTGAAATTTATATGTTAATGTACAAATTATGTTTAAGTGATATTATAGCATATTATTGATCAAGAGCCTTAATTAAGTGCTATGTGAATTTACTAGATTTTTTAAAAAAATGTATGTTCATATGTTGAGAAAAATCGAGAGGCCTAAGAGTTGGAATGTTGATATATGAATTGAAATTGTTGGATATTATGATGTATTAGTGATATATGATAATGATTAGGTATTGTGTGAATTTATAAAAAATTTAGAAAAATGTTTGGTTAATTGTTGAAAAAAAATCGAGAGCTATAGTGTATGAATAATGATGTCCAATTTTTCTATAGCTAATGTTATTACATATTAATGATCCTATGATAATATAGTGTAATATGTGAAATTATAAGAATTTTTGGAAAAAGTTTGAGAATTAATTGTATAAGGACCGTGAGCTTGTTTTAAGGAGTTAGGGTTTTAAATTCTTGTTATCAAGAAAAATCATATATTATATGCTTAGAATATATTTTAGACCTATTAAGAATTTATGGGATTTTAGAAACATAGTATACTATGTTTACGACGAAACGTTATGTTAAATGACGTTAGATATGAAAAATAATATGTAATGTACAAGTTAGATCACACTTTAGTAAAATATTGCTCATGTTTGTCGATTAACGTGAAAATTGAGAATTAGGGTTATTTGATAAGAAATCGATTTATATGGAAATTGGTTATCAAATATGGGAATAATTTGAAAAAAATGTTAAGAGAAGTCAAAAACGTTGACTTAAGATTAAACGTATGAAATACGTTAGTATGTGATCAATGTTGTGATATACGTTGAATAAATACACTAATATGTGTAAACGATTAAAATTATAAGAATATCTCTTTGTGAGAAAAGATTCATAATTGAAATCATTTTATCGAAAGACGTTAGTATAAGTTCGACGCTTAACCTAAATGGTTGAAATGAGGTCGTAGATTATATTTCGCCTCTATCAAAGCAACGATGAGTTATTAGTTAAGATATGCGATGAAACGACGACATTTAGTTAAGGAATGCGAAATATTATATTAGAAAGTTATTAAAGTTTATTAAACTTTGACATTCTCGAAAAACTCGACCGACGTACTAAATTAGTTTTACGTAAGGTGGACGCGACGTGATCAATGGAGTAGAAGGAAATCGATTAAAGCATTCTACAGTCCGGTGGGCTTTACTATACTTTTAAATGATAAAATGCTTATCAAATGATTTATTTACGAGGCTTTATTTGCAAGAAATGATGATGAAATAATTTATTTAATTACCTGCCCAAATATTTATGTTTTTACGTATGTATCATATCCATGAGATGTTATGAATGTTGTTGGTTCGCTACCAACTTATGAATGAAATCGAATTCGGATCCTATGCCGTAGGGTAAGTTTCCTGGCTATGGTTAACGTGTATACAATAATGGTGACTGTGTGCTAAAAGGATAATTCTCGGCCGGTCACAGCGACGTAGAAGGAGGCCTCCTTCTACGGCGTTAATGGAAATGTTATGAGGAAAGGAAAGGATATGGATCATACATACAAGGAAAATATGTCTGGCCAGACAAATGTTTATGAAATGATCAAAATGTTTCGTAAGTACAAGGTCTTTTCAAATAAAACCTCAGATTCATCGTGATGAAGCGATGTAGTTTAAATATGATAAAATATTTTGATATGAGTTCACTGAGTGCATTCTTGTACTCAGCCCTGCATGTTTGTTTTTAAATGTGCAGGTTGAGCAGATGATGGATGGAGGTGTGTTGAGCAGTCGAAATACTTTTTGTTGTTGATATGTATATGTTAGAACCTTGTTTACACATCATCACATGTGTATTCACATGCTTTTCCGCTACAATAGAAAACTAAGTTATGTTTTAAGTTGAAAGTTAAATACCTTCAGATCAGATGAATTCTTTTGGATCTGTTGGTCTAGTCTCACCTGTATATTATGTGTGTATTGTATATAATGGTTGAAGCTTCTTAGCTTACTTGATGTATGTCTTTCATGTCTCTTAATTACTGTTTCAAGTGATAGTCCCTACTAATCCGTCATTAGTAGTAGTGGGCTGTTACAAATCCATATCCCATCTCATCTTGCGCCGTAGAACGAGGCCTCCTTCCACGGACGCCGTGATCGGCCGAGCAAACATTTCAAAGACACGTCACCGTGAATCGATCGAGCAAACCTTTCAAAGAAGTACGCTACCTTAGTGTACACGTTAATCTTTGTTAGAATTCTCCTCTAGCATAGGATCCGAATTGATTAAACTTACGTTGGCGAACCAACACCGATAGATCCATACATAAATCATAAACATTTTGGGCACGTAATTAAATAATAGCATTTCATCATCGTTTCTCAAAAGAAAGCATCGTAAAAATACATTTATCATTTTATTTTATCCTTGAGGAAAAACCAACCGGTATATTCTCGCTTCTCAAAACGGTTTCCTTACTTTAGCGCTCACTTCGCTCCACCTTTACGTAAGAAACTAATTTAGCACGTCGATCGTATTTTGAAAATCATCAAAATCTAATAAAACTCGATGATTTTTAAATCTTATTAAGATTTATTAACTAAATATAAACCTTCTACATACTTTGTATCTTTTAACCAATTTAGTACGCCTTTTGATCGAACATTCTAACTTATAACTTCTCGCTTTTAAACCGAGACGAAACCTTGCTTCAGACCACATACTAATAAATTAGGTCAATTGTTTACTCATATTAACTATTTTCCGATAAAATGATTTCAATTATGAAATCGATTTTTATAAAAAAGATATTCTTATATCTCTAATGCATCTCACACGTCCTAGTATATCTATTCAGAGAAACATATATTTGTACTAGGCGTAAAACATAATTCTATATGTTAAACATAACTCTACTCACGCACTAACATACTTCATACATTCCTACTTTTATCAAGTCATTTTTGACTTCAAAAACATGCATTTCTCAACATTCATATTTAGAACTATTAACTTACATATACATACTCTAATTCTAATAGATTCCTATTCACATTTCCATAAGTCTCGATTTTTCACTATAACAATCAATCATGTCCAAATATACATATATATGAAACTAACTTAAGCATAACACTTTATATTTCAAAATCTTACGTCACTTAACAAAACGTTTCAACGTAAAAATATTATACCTCGTCTTAAAAATCACATAAATTCATAGTATGTCTTAAACATATTTTTGGGACTAAATATGTGATCACATTTAATAAAATAAATTTGAAACTCTAGCTTCCCACTTTTAATATTTTCGGCCCCTTTGGAAATATTTTCAAAACTTACCCATAAATTCCTATAAATTCACATAACACACTATATTAACATAGGATCAATAATATCAAATAACATTAGACAAAGAAAAATTTGACATCAAAACCCTACACCTATAGTTCTTGAATTTTTTTGAAAAATCAAATAAACAATTTTCAAAAATTCTAATTACTTCACACAACACATTATTATCATCATAAATCAACAATATACCATAATATCCATCATACACAAATCACACATCAATATATCATACCCTATGGTTTTCAAATTTATTTTTGAAATAATAGACAGTATTTTCCTAAAATTATGAATTAATTCATACATGCTTAAACAAAATAAACTATTATCAATTCATGCTCAAAACAACAATCAAAATTCATTATCACCAACATATAATTCTCATATATCTCAACTTTAATAAGAAAAATTTAACGTGCTCAACTTTGTACCAAATTCATAATACATGCTTACAAACATCATATAAACATATTTAATTAACAACTTAAACATTTAACAAAATTCTCAAATTTCACATAAAATAACAAAAGCATATAACTTAAATTTTCATGGATTGATTTCTAATATTTTTGCATATGTAAGAAACTTATACAATTTCTAACATGTTAATCAGAGTTGATCCGCGAAGAAATCGATTTTCTAACTTAAGATTTGAAGAGAAAATTTGAAGAACTCTCTTTCTTTTTCTCTCTCAAGGTTTCGGTCCTAATGGTGGGAGAATGAAGTGATTTTCATTTTTTGATGATATAATACATTAATCATGCTTCAGGAAAAATATCTAAAAAAAAGTCAATAAAATACACTTCCTTATCTCTTAAAATCCTACACCCTCACTACCAAACAAATAACACCTTATCACTCATTAAATAATCATCTTATCTTATACATAAATTAAATACCTTTCATTTTCAACATAATTAACTATCACTATCAACAAAATTTAAATTTTCTTCCTTTCACATTATACCAACATTTTCGGCCATCACCCCAAAATAATACTTATCACTTCATTTATTAATAATTCATCTTATCTCTACATTAATAACCTCTCATTATCATAATAAATACACATCACTATCACAAAAGATGATAATTTTCTTCCTTTCACACCTATACCAAAATTTTCGTCCACTATGAGGTAATATGCTACATATCTCATTTTTTCTATTAAATAACAATATGATATAATATAGGTCTAAGATGATGAAATAATCATAAGAAAAATAAATAAGAATAATTCTATGTTCTAATATGGAATTTTCGAGCCATAGCTAGAAAATAGGAATAAATTGTCCATCTTCATTTCTTAAATAAATAAAATTATTTTGGTGAAGGAATATATATAAAAAAATGCTCTTGTTTCATAAAATAATCATAGGACTTTCAAAATTACAATTCTTTAAACAATATACTAAAATTTTGAATCGTCTCAAAACGCTGATACTAAAGTCGTAATCACCATATTAGTTCTTCGTTAACATGGAATAAATTCTAAACTTAAATGCGCTTAGAAAATAATGTAAGACTAACTATTAAAATTAATCGACGTTGAAATACGCCTCGAATGAATAATATATATATATATATATATATATATTCCTTAATTTACTAATTGTTTATGGATATAATATGAAACTTCTCAGACATGGATAATCGAAATTGAGCTTCGATAAATTACTATTTTGATTAACGAAACAAAACCCTAATTAACAACTTGTATTATCGTAACCTAGTTTTAAAACTTTGGGATATTACATTCTAACCCTTAAAAAAATTTCATTCCGAAATTTGCATACCTTAGAAAATTCGGGATATCTTTCCTTCATAGCATCCTCAAGTTTCCACGTGGCTTCTTCTTTTCCATCTTCGTCTCAATAGGACTTTCACTAAAGGTATAGACTTGTTTTTAGTCGTTGAACTTTACGATCTAAGATAGTCGTAGGTTCTTCCTCATAACTCATATCCGGGTTAAGGATAATGTCATCATGATGGATCATGTGTTTTGGATCATACACGCACTTTCTTAAGCGTGACACGTGGAAAACATTATGTACATTCCCGGACTTGGCGGAAGTGCCAATCTATGAGCCATCGGGCCTATTCTTTCCAGGATCTCGTAAGGTCCTATAAAACGTGGTCTCAACTTCGCCTTTTACTCCGAACCTTATAATTCCTCTCAATGGAGAGATCTTAAGAAAAACTTTATCTCCGCACTCAAATTGCAGCTCAGATCTGTGCGTATCAGAGTAAGATTTATGTCTATCCTGAGCTTCTTTTATCCTTTGTCTGATCTGGCGGACAATCTCAATCATCTCACTTACTGTGTCAGGCCCTAAAATTTTCCTCTCACCTACTTCATCCCAATAAAACGGTGATCGACATTTCTTTCCATACAATGCCTCATATGGGGCCATATCGATCGTTGCTTGATAGCTATTGTTGTAGGCAAACTCATTAAGTGGTAAAACGTGTACCCAACTTGCACCTCGATCCAACACTACTATCCTCAACATATGCTCAAGTGTTTGTATTGTTCTTTCTGACTGTCCATCTGTCTGTGGGTGGAAAGCTGTGTTAAAGTTCAACTTCGTGCTCAACTCTTTTTGTAAGCTAATCCAAAATCTAGAAGTGAACTTGGAATCTCTATCCGATGTGATGGATTTTGGTACCCCATTTCGGAGTACGATTTCTCTTATGTACAACTGAGCTAACTTATCAGATCCATGAGTAATCTGAATTGGCGTAAAATATGCGATTTGTGAGTCGATCCACTACTACCCATATAGCGTTGTTACCTCTCTTTGCCTTTGGCAGCCCTGTCACAAAATCCATTGCTATGTCATTCCATTTCCATTTGGGTATCTCTAGAGGCTATAAATTTCCATAGGGTTGCTGATGCAATGCTTTCACTTGCTAGCAAATGAGGCAGCGCTCGACAAATGAGGCTACATCTCGTTTCATTCCTTCCCACCAAAACTTTTCTCGTAATTCGTGATACATCTTAGTGCTGCCTGGGTAAGCGGCATAAGGATTATCATGAGCTTCACTCATGATTTCATTTCTAAGTTCATTATTGTTTGGAATGCATAACCTTTCCTCAAACAATATAGCATTGTCAGGCGCTTCTTTAAAATCCTTCAGCCCTTCAGTCCTTATTTTTACCCGTATTCTTTCCAATTTTTCATCTTTTCTCTGTTCTCCTATTATCCTTTCCCTCAAATCAGATGTCACCGTGAGTATGGCAATACGACTCATGATCGTCTCTGGTTGCTCGACTATTTCTATCTTCATTTTCTTAAACTCTTCAATGAGTTTTTCTTCTCTTGTAAAGAGGCATCCCAATTTGGACTGATTTTTACGACTTAAGGCATCAGCTACTACATTTACCTTTCCTGGGTGATAATTTATACCACAGTCGTAATCTTTTACTAATTCGAGCCATCTTCTCTGTCTCATGTTCAAGTCTTTTTGCTCGAAGAAGTATTTCAAACTTTTGTGATCTGTGAAAATTTCACACCTCACTCCATAGAGGTGATGTCTCCAAATCTTTAGTGCTTGTACTACTGCTGCTAGTTCCAAGTCGTGAGTTGGGTAGTTCAATTCATGTGGTCTAAGTTGTTGTGATGCATAGGCTATCACCTTTCCTCTTGCATTATCACACAACCTAGTCCGTTTTGGAAGCATCAAGAAGACCACATACTCTTTGTTTGATTCTCGAACCGCTAAGATCGGTGAACTAGTTAGTTTTTCCTCGAGTTTTGGAAACTTGCCTCACATTCATCATTCCATGTAAATTTGATTCCTTTTCGAGTAGTCGTGTCATCGGCCTTGCTATCTTAGAGAATCCTTCAATGAATCTCCGATAGTAGCCAGCTAATCCTAAGAAACTCCTGATTTCATTTGGGTCGTCATGCGACTTCCATTCTGGCACCACTTCAACCTTTGCTGGATCTACTTTAATTCCTTCTGAAGACACGATGTGCCCAAGGAACATTACTTCTTTAAGTCAAAATTCATATACGCTAAACTTGGCAAAATGTCGTTCGGCTCTTAATGTCTGCAAGACAGTCCTCAAATGTTCTTTATGTTCTTCCTCGTTCTTCGAATAAATAAGGATATCATCTATGAAGACTAAGACAAATTTGTCTAAGTACGGGTGGAACACTCTATTCATGAGATCCATGAATACGGCTGGTGCATTTGTTAGTCCGAATGGCATAATTATAGACTCATAATGGTCATATCTTGTTCGGAAAGCCGTTTTAGGTACATCTTCTGATCGCACCTTGAGTTGATGGTAGCTTGTTTTGAGGTCGATCTTCGAGAACACACTCGCTCCTTTTAATTAATCGAACAAATCATCTATCATTGGCAGTGGATATTTGTTCTTAAGTGTCAGCTTATTCAGTTCTCGATAATCTATGCACATTCTCAATGAGTCATCTTTCTTTTTGACAAACAAGACAGGTGCTCCCAAAGGCGATACACTAGGTCTGATAAAACCTAGATCCAACAACTCTTGAATTTCAATTTTAGTTCTTCCAGCCTTTGGAGCCATTCAATCGACGCTTTCAACACCGGAGCTGACCACAGTTCCGTGTCGATAGTGAATTCTAGCTTGTCGGGGTAATCCGGTAAATTATCGTGGAAAACGCCTTGAAATTCCAACAATTTCCACATCTTCTACTTTTATTTCAATTTTCTTCTCCGTTTAGTTAGACAAGAAATGCTCGACATCCTTTCTTGTTCATCATTCGCCTTGCTGTAGTGCGGATATAATTGGTACCTTCTTCTCCATGTTGATTCCGTGAAACTTGTAGCTTCTTTTCTAGGAAATCGAATGAAATCTTCTCTCCTCGCATGTGATTATGGAATAGTTTTCGCCAACCAATCCATTCCTAGAATTATATCTACGCCCCCATAGGTATTATGTTCAAGTGTTTGCTAGAACCTTAAGTGATCCTATGTTCAACTCTAAGTTCAAGCAAACACGTGTGACAATCATAATTCCTCATATGGGTGAAGAGATTCTCATTTCCTGATTTGCTTGTTCTGATATCTACACATGCTTTGTGATGAAAGAATGTGATGCACCCGTATCGAGCAAAAGTATTATAGGTATGTTGAGAAGTTTTCCCATACCTGCCAGGTTTCCCTGGTTTTGTTCGATTCGCCGATTGTAGAGCATAAGCTCCACCTTTGTCGGGTGTGGTGATGGGGTGGTTGCTCGTCTTGACATCGTTGTTGTGCCGTCTTCTTGCCGTTGTTGTTGTGGCTGCTTCGGGGGCTGATATTGTATGGTCCAAAGTGGTTGGGCATAGCCTGACTGATTTGGCCTTCCCATTCCTCCCGGGAGTACTCCTGGGCATTCTTTTGCATAGTGGCCCCTCAAACCACATTTATAACAACCATCACTGCCCGATAAGCACATACCCTTGTATAGTTTATTACATTTTGGGCAAGGAAGAGTCCTTATTTGCTCATGTTGGCCTCCCGTCTGTGTGGAAAATATTGGTCCTTTCCATCCTTGCCCTTATGGCGCCATATTTCCTTACCCTTATGGCGCCATATTTCCTTACCATGGCCTCTTGTTTCCCAGATTTCCATAGTTTCCTTGATTGTAGTTGTTGAAGTTTCCTTCCCACTTTCTCTTTCCTTTGTCACTAACATTATGTGACTGAGTCTGTGTCGGCTTATCTTCAGGCATTGCTGCCTCAATATCCATAGCCCGGCTGAGAGCTTCAATATAAGTCAAGTCACCCTGGCAGCAAGAGACATTCTTATCTCATGCTTTAAGCCGGATCGAAATTTATCTGACATGTTCATGTCAGTATTCACTTGATCTAGAGCATATCTAGACATATCGCAAAAGATGCGATCGTATTCCGTTACCGTCATTCGTTTCTGTTTCAGGCTGTAGAACTCATTTTCCTTTTTCTTTCTATAACTCTTAGGGATGTACTTTTCATACATCTCTGTCTTGAAGTCCTTCCAAGAGAAATAGTCCATCTGTTCCTGTGTCATTGTTTTCTTTCTAGCCTCCCAACAGAAATCCGCAGGTCCTAAAAGTCGAAATGTGACACAAGATAGCCGTTCTTGTGCTGTACAGTGGAGAAAATAAAAAATCCTCTCCATTGCTCTTACCCACTACTCAAAGATCATCGTGGCTCCATTTGCCGTTAAAAGCGGTGGTTTTGTCTAAAAAAGCTCCTCAATTCTTCGATCAGGTGGAGGTGGGGGTGGCAATGGTATATTGTTTGGTATGATTTTGTGATGATTCTTGGTATTGTTTTACGTGTCATTTTCTATGGTTTGTCCTATTTATGCCATCGGTTCGATTATTATTTATCGATTCGGACTTACTTCATTCGTTTTGATGTTTTGTAGGAAACCGGCAGAAAATAGGATGAATTGGATCCGCTAAGAATCAAATATATTGAAGAGCATTTCGACGAGTCCGAGACGAAAACCGTGCGTAAATCGTAGTTCGTGACGAAGGAGAACGGGTCGAATGACCAAAGTCGCAAGACGCCCGCACGCTGTCCGAGCGCCCACGCCACAAGACGCACGCCGCCCACGTCCGCGTGCCCAGCGCCAAGACGCCGATCGGGCGTTCACAACCAGCTGCTCACCAAATTAGCTCGCGCTGCCTGAACGCGCGCCACGCCCGCACTCGCCCGCCGCCCGCACTTTCGCTTCGCCCGCTCCGCTTCCGCCTCACCGGCGCTCGATGACGTAGGCCACTCCAATTTCGAAAGACGCTCATTTTGCGCCGGCGTTCACCCGCCGCCTCGCCATCTCACTGCGACGATTGGCCCACGCGCAGCGCTCATGGGTGTCAGACGTCAGAACATCTTCGACGGAAATCCCCAAACGCTGCTGTGAAGATTGACCAAGGCGCTGAGTGGGCGATTTTGAGCGCCAAGACACCGATATACCTCAAGACGGAACTCTCCGAAACCTCGGGTCAAGATTGGCTGAACTCGTGAATTGTCGACCCATCCGCCGATACCTCTCAAAGTTTCGATTCTAGGAGGAGCTAAAGTCCCCAAATCGCCGTGAAGTGGCTGCTAAACCGCCAAACTCGAATCAAATGAGCCCTAAGACCACCGAAAGCGCCGCCGTGGGACCGATGGGAGTAGGGGTAAGCAAGGAGGGTGTGACATTGGGCGCCGCTGTCCTCTTCGGTGGCTTGATCATCGGGAATCTTCATCCATTGGGGTAGCTGTCCCGACAATAGACCCGGATGGTCGGTCTCGCTGAATGTGATATACTCTTGAACAAGACGCCGTGCTTCATAAGGAAGCAATGTTCTCGGTCAAGCAATCAATCGGAAATCACCGAAAGTGATGGGAGATGCTCAATAACGGCGGAGCCCGAAAAGGTATATCATCTCTAGTCACTCCCACAAAGTATTCGCAAGTATAAAGGGTATTGGCTCAAGGAGAGTTTGGCCTTACGGTTCCGCCTCATATACTCAAATCGCCGCCATAAGAACGGTGCTGCATGATCTTCTTATTATTCACAAAGACACCACAAGAAGAAAAGCTCTATAGACTCACTTTATCGGCTTGCTCTTTCCCGTTAGGTTGAATGCTAGAACTTATGAGCGATAACCAAAGCAGGTGGTCTCGAATAAAGGCACTAGAAGTGCCGATGACCAATTGTCAAAACCGCTAAAATTTTCCATGTCTCACCCAAAGGAAACCTCGTACATCGTAAAACCACTACTATGAAAACCCAAAACCTCACGCAGAACCTTAGGTGTAACGGCAAATCTATTCTCCCCAACCGATGTAACGCAGACTTGAAATCTTCACGGTCTCGAGTGACACACAAAATTCCCTAAGCAAAGGCTTAAAACCATCTTCGGGTTCCCTAGTTGCCAAACCAAGGACCCCACAATTTCAAATATCTTTTAATGTATCCATCAACACCCAATGAAGCTAAAATATTCCAATCAAATGAACGTGGGTGATCGATATCTTCGAACGAATAACGGAGTAAAAGATACCTTCTTGGGCGTAAAAATCACGAACGGGCATTGTAGTTCGCCAGAGATCTTCGGTTGTTCACCCGATCCCAAGCACCTTCGCCGCTTCATCTTTCGCCAAAGAGGCGAGAGGGTTTTGTGCGAACCATGCTCAAAATGCCTCAAGGAGCCTTGAGCCAGGCGAGCAGGTGCGTGTGGTGGTAGGCTGGCTGGCGCGGCGAGCGTGCTCGCTGCTCGAGAGGCGCAGAGGCGCAGGAGGCGAAGCCGCTACGAGAGAGGCGCGAGAGGCGAGCTTCGGCGAGTGAGCCGGGCCGGAATGAGCGCCGGTCAAGAGACGGATGGTTTGGCGGCGGCGCTACTGAACGCTACGGAGGCGCCAGTCGAACGCCGCCATGCGGAGCGAGAACGGCGCTGCGGCCGGGCAAGGCGGACGGAACGGCGAAGGCACGCTGGCGTGTCGCGAGGAACGCCGAGGAGCGCCGGTCGTGGAAACGCGCGCGGCTGGGCGAGGCGGGCGGACGGGCGAACGCCGGCTCCAGCGAACGCGGTTGTGGAGTGAGAGAATGGCGGCGAGCGCCAGGCTCGGACGGAGGCGGGCGCCGCTTGATGAGCGCCGCCGAGGGGCGATCTTTGGCCGGACGGACGCGACGGTGGAGCTTTACGGGAAGAAGGAGACGACGAGGCGCGCAAGGTGAGGAGATCCGAACGAACTAAAAAAGTAGGCAAAAGCCCTAATATATGGCAGTTCTTCTTTTTGTTTATTTATTTTTTTTTTTTTTTAAAGATTGTGCGCGGTTGTGTTTGAACGTAAGTCAAGACACATTTCGCCTAACTTTGAACGCCACCACATCAACGGTGCAAATAGCTATCGCCCAAATTTTGAACGCCGATCATATTGAGCGCCACCGAGAAAAGCTATCAGATTCCTTCCGAACGCCGGTTCAGATTGAGCGCCACCGTGATCGTCAGACATTTCGAACCGGTTCGATTGAGCTCCACTGGTTTCGTACTCTTTAAACGCCGGCCCACTTTAAAAGTCGCATTATCGCATCGAGAGAAAAAAAATAAAAATCAGGATAACCAAACCGCATAAGACAAAGGGAAAAGAAAAGAAAACGAAAACATCGAAAATCCGTGGGTAAACTCCCACGTAGTACTCCGCTTAACATCGTGAGTCCGACATAATCCGATCAAAGGTATTGGGGACCGACAAGTAACGCTCCACTTCTTCCGACTCCTCACGATCAAAGTACGGTTTGACTCACCGACCGCTCACAAGAATGATCCGTTAGTTTTGGGTCGCAGAGAACCGCCTCCATGGGAAAACACCTCCTCAACAAAATAGGGCCACTCCACCTGAGTTGAGCTTCCCGGAAAAGTTTCACCAGACCGAAATAACAAGACCTTCATTCCTGCCTTAACTCTTTCGACTATTCTCCGATCATGAATCCTCTCGACTTTGTCCTTGTAAATGCGGCGCTCATATGCTTCGTCCCAAGTTCTTCGAGTTCGTGATCCGAGAGCTCTCCCTCGCTCGCTTCGTGATGTCAAGATTCATGGCCTTAATCGCCCAGAATGCTTTGTGCTCGATCTCAACGGGTAGATGGCATGCTTTTCCATATACAAGGCGATAGGGACTCATCCCCAAAATGCTCTTGAAAGCAGTTCGGTATGCCCAAAGTGCAAAGATTCACTTCATCGACCGCCTTTCCGGATGGTTGGACCGCCTTCTCAAGAACACCCTTGATCCGCTTGTTGCTTGTCTCACCGTCCTCAAGTCCTGGATGATATGGCGTGGAAACCTTGTGGGTGATGCCATTCTTCCATGAGCATTTTGAACAACTTATTACAAAAATGTGCTCCCCATCACTTATGATCGCTTGGGAAACCCAACTCGCAGAGAATGTTCTCCCGCACAAACTTCAAGACAACATTAGCATCACTAGTCCTCGTGGGAATTGCTTCACCCACTTGGACACATAATCTACAAGAAGCAAGATATATTCAAAACCATTAGACTTGGGAAAAGGCCCCATGAAATCAATACCCCAAACGTCGAAAATTTCAACTACTGTGATATTGTTCGTGGGCATCTCATTTCTCCTCCCACATTCCCAACTCGCTGGCATCCGTCACATGAAAGGTAGAAGGTGAGCGAGGCCCTGAAAAGAGTCGGCCGGAAGAGACCACTGCAAAGACTGAAAGTCGCTCTTCGCCCACCAAAATGTCCCCGCATGGGCTTCATGACACAACTTAAGGACTTGACTTTGCTCCTCATCGTGATGCATCTTCTAACCACCTCGCCCTTCCCGAGTTTGAAAAGGTATGGATCATCCCAAAAGTAATTCCTGCATACACTAAAAATCTCTTCCTTTCGAAGTTAAATCAGTCTCATGAGCCACAAACCAAGTAATTAACAATATCAAGATACCAAGGTGATGAATTGATTTCAAAGCATGCTCAAAAGGATAAGACTCAAAGAAGACTCTCTTGTGCGGTGTAAAACAAAAGGACTCAAGACGAGATAAATGGTCACCACACCATTGTCACTACCCTTCCTATCTATAATTTCTAGATCAAATTCTTGCGTAAGAAGGACCCAACTAATTAATCTAGGTTTAGCCCGAGATTTAGTCAATGAGATATCTTAAAGCAAAGATGATCATCGTGAACAATTACCTTAGAACCAATGATATAAGCACGAAACTTATCCAAAGCAAAGATAATGAAGAAAAGCTCTTTTTCAAGAGTAGTGTAATTCACTTGAGCGTAACTTAAAGTTAAGCTAGCGTAATAAATCACACGTAACATTTTATCCACACGCTGACCTAATACAGCCCCACACCACATTGCTAGCATCACACATTATTTCAAAGGGTAGCGACCAATTTGGGGCAACAACAATGCGGGCGAAGAGTCAATTTCTCCTTAAGTAAATCGAAGCATGCAAACATTTTTCATCAAACTTGAAAAGAACATCTTGAGCAAGAAGATGACATAAAGGTTGGCTAATCTTAGAAAAGTCTTTAATAAACCTACGGTAAAACCCGCATGTCCTAAAAACCCTAATCCCTTAATATCAACGGGTGGAGGTAATTTCTCAATTACATCCACCTTAGCCTTGTCAACCTCAATCCCATTCCTAGACACAATATGTCCCAATACAATCCCACTCTTAACCATAAAGTGACTCTTTTCCCAACTAAGAGTGAGATTGCTCTCCACACAACGCTTTAACACACGATCAATCTTATCTAGGCAATCATGAAAAGAAGATCCAAACCGAAAAGTCATCCATGAATACCTCGAGGAAATCTCCAATCATCTCGAGAAGATTGACATCATGCATCACTGAAAGGTGCCGGTGCATTGCACAGCCAAAAGGCATCCGTCGGTAAGCATATGTCCCAAATGGACTTATAAACGCCGTCTCGCTTGATCCTCCGAGCAATTGCAACTGATAATAGCCGATAATCCATCAAGAAAACGTAAATATTCATGTCCGCTAATCTATCAAGCATTTGATCTATAAAAGGGAGAGGAATGGTCATTTTTTAGCGGCATTCAACTTCATGTAGTCGATGCACATACGCCACAGTAGTAGCCCTTGTAGGTACCATCTCCCTTTCTCGTTTTCCACCACCGTGATTCCTCCTTCTTGGCACCACATGTACTGGGCTAACCCACTCATTGTCCGAGATAGGATAGATTAGCCCTCCATCGAGTTTCAAACCTCCTTCTTCACCACTTCACCGAGGATCGGGTTCGCCTTCTCCGGGCATCAATCACCGGTTTAACTCCATCCTCAAGCGTGATGCGATGCATACATGTTGTCGGATCGATCCTTAATGTCGGCAAGACTCCACCCAAATGCCGACTTATTCTCTTCGTAACCGAAATGCTTCTTCTTCTTCAACATCAGAAAGCTCAGAGGAGATTATTACTGGCTTTTCATTTCCCTCCTCCAGGAAGACATACTTCAAGTGCTTCGGCAGTTCCTTCATTTCTAGAGTGGGCTTGGGCATACTAGCAACTTCACTTGCCCACTCTTCCTCGTCACCGATCCTCGCAAAACTTCCTCGAGGCTATGTTCCCGCAACAACACATTCTCGCCAAGGATCAATAGATCAATGAAAGCACAATCATCAATTGAATTAACAGAAGGAAACATCACACTGTCCCTAACAGAAAAAGACACTGTTTCACCAAGCACAATCATTTTTAAAGTGCCACTCTTAACATCGATTAGTGTATTGGTTGTGGCCATGAATGGCCTTCCCAATAACAGTGTGTGCTCCTTTCCATCTTCTCTAACCTCACCAATTTCTAACACAACAAAATCAATGCGAACTATCAACCCACCTACCTTAACTAAAATATCCTCAATAATACCCTTCTGATATCCGACGGACCTATCTCGCTAGTTGTAGACACATGCGAGTGGGTTTAAGTTCGCTTAATTCTAATTGTTTAAAATCGAATAAGGCATCAAATTTATCCCGCCCCAAATCAAGCATGCGAAGCCTCCTTACCATTACCTAGAGCAATTTTAACTACCGGGTCCCTGAGTTTGGGAGGTAACGATGTGCAGGATGGAATTGGCCGCCCGGAGACCACGACCTTCTCATATTCTCCAAACTTCCTTTTTTTTAAGCCTCCTTGAAAAATTTGTCGTAGGTCGGCACATTTTGACACGTCCAAAAGAGGCAAATCGACATTCACCTCGATGCGAGTTTGTAGAACTCGTTAAACCGCTGATCTTGTTTCTCATTTCTTAGCCGCAAGGGAAAGGTATCGAGGAGTGTAAGGCTTTCTTCGCCTTATGCAATCGGACCTCAAGATCCTTCTTAGTTTCTACATCTTGAGAATTCACCGCTATCGGATTTCTCCCCACCTCATTCTCAATCACACGACCACCTCAAAATCAGAATCGCCGGGCTTGACGGGTTGGCTAGGAGCTTCCCCATCGCTCTTTGCCGCAGAGCTCGCTCAGCAGGCTTTGGCAATCCGCCCATTTATGCCTCCAAACATTTGTTTGTGGATTCTGGGCATCCATCCTTTGGGCGAAAGCATCCATTCTTTGGGCCATCGCGATCCTCAAATGCTGGTCTCGAGGTGGCGGCGGAGGTGCTCACGATCTGCGCCGCCGCGGGTATTGCTTGGCGCGAGAACCGCTGCGGTGGGGCTGTCTGCTGGTATCGCCTCTCTCGCTGAAATTGCCGTGGTCACGAGGTCTTCGAATGGGCGCCTGATTAGAACTTTGCCCTTGACTCTGATTTCTCCATCCCACGTTAGGTTGATTCCTCCACCCCGAGCCAAACTGTTGCTGATTAGACTCGAATCATTGCCTGGGTTGGAATCCTTGCATGGCATAGCTTCGTCCGCCTCAAGAGTCGGCTCCCCCATCCTAGGGCACGTATCAACGTTATGCCCGGTTTCATTGCAAATTCCACAAGGCTCTAAGAACTCCTCGTGCTGGTTTGGTTGATCAGCTTTCTCAATTTCAGCCAGACTCCCTCATCAACTCATCCACTTGTTTAGTCATGTCGTGTGAAGGGTTCACTGCACGAGCCTTTGCTCTCCCACCGACCGACTTCACAGAAGTAGCAGCCATGGCTTCAAAATGTCGACGATATCCACCGCCGCCCTAGAACCGATGTCTCCTCCCGCCGTTGTCCACCATGTATTGAAACTCTGAGTCAATCCATCATAGAAGAATTGATACAAAATTTCGTCAGGCAAGGCATGATGAGGACACTTTTGCAACAAGTCCCTGAACCGTTCCCAAGCTTCATGGAATGGCTCGTCAGCTGTCTGATTAAAAGTCATGATCTGTGACCTCAACTCTCGACTTTTCTTGTTCGGGTAATACTTCGTCATGAACTTGTCGACCACGGCGTTCCAGTTCTGCAGAGAGTTGGCAGGGAGAGCCAGAAACCAAGACTTTGCTCTATCTTTCAGGGTGTACGGGAAACACCGCATCTTCAACTGATCTTCATTTAGTCCTCCCAATGGAAGGATCGCAAAACCGAAAGCAAAACTCTCTTATAAAACCCAAAGCATCCTCACTAGCAAGCCCATGGAAAGTAGGCATGAGTGAGAAATGGTTCGTTTCAACTCGTAATCTCGGCTGTCGGTCCAAGAACAATTGGGACGAAGCGGCCCCAATCACCGCCTATAAAATCACGCAGAGCACGTGCATTTTCACCCATCTCTCTCAACGGGAGTATCTTCAACAATAGGTTGATCCGTGATAAACCGCTCGATTGCTCACCACTCTCGTTGGTACCAAACTCCTCCGCCCTAAAAGCGACCTTTAGTTCTTCGAACGTGGTCCAACGGGTAGCAAGCGGTCTATTTAGATGCGGCGACCTAGCATACAAAACACTCAAATAAGAAAAGATCACACGAATCGGAGAATAACAAAATAAAACGAAAGAAACACGGAAAATAATCAACACAAACAATACGCTTAAAGTCTTCAAGAACGGCGCCAAAATTTGTTCAATCAAAGTATACTCTTAATTGACTCGCAATCGCACGAGGTGTTATAGTAGGGAAAGCTAACCCTAGTCGCCTCAAGGAAAACTTAACAGGCCTAATGTTCATGTTGCTCACGTAAAGCGATTAAATCCTAAACACTCTAACACCAATACGGGTTTTCAAACATACGAGGAATCAAACACGAGAATTAAACAAAGAAACCTAAGCTGTGGTTGTCAATCCCGAGCTAAACTACGGAAGCAATAGATCTAAACTAGAGGTTGTCAAACCCTAGATGATTAACTACTAAACACAGAAACAGGTAAACAAATCGAAAGCAATTAACTCAGATCTCCAAACAAGAAACGATGAAATTCAACAAAGAACGATTAATCATGAAATTAAAGTTCAACACCACTTGCATAGAATTCAGATTATTAAAGCCGGAAAACAAGAACGAAGCAAGCAACCAACAATTCCACAAAATATAGAATCAACACGAAACGAATCGAACAAGATCAATGAACAAATAACGATTAAATTACTTCCAATCCGAATTCAAATATCACAGGATAGTACCAAGAATTCAGTAAATCACGCTTAAAGTAAATGAATACCGATTACGTAACGTGAATCAAAGTCCGAATTGAAGAAAATTGAAGAACGAGTTCAACGGCGCAATCCGAGAAAAATGTAAAATACGTAAAACTTGGACGAAAATAACCTAAAATAGCTATATATAGGAAGGCAACCGAGCCGCCTAGAAAAGAACGAGCGTAGAGGGCGAGGTGCTTGAGGTGTGCGGCGGAGGGCTGGCGAGGCGAGACGCGGGCGAGGCGCTGGCGAAGCGAAGGCCACCCGAGCGAGTAAAATTAGGAACGCCGGAGTGAGCCGCGTTCGATCATGGGTGAGCGGGCGAGGCGCGGCGAGGCGCTGGCTGGCGAGTGCGCTGGCGAAGCGGCGCTCACCCGAGCGCGAGGAATTGGGAACGCGCCGGAGTGAGACAGCGTTCGGTGGGCGCGTGGGCGGGGGGGCGGCTGGCGGCGTGGCGGCGTGCGGACGATGCGCGACGGGCATGTTGGATTTGTATATCAAAGCGTTTGGTTGAGCTTGTATACAATGTTTCGTTACCACTATTACAATCTCCTATCCGATTTGAATACTTGATTGCATATATATCGTGTCCCCTTATCTCATATATGTTAGATCATACAAGGTGTAGAAGATCACGTAAGTCCGTATGATTGGTCAAGCTTAATGAGATATAAAAGTTTCACACCGAGACGACTTAAGGACCGGTTGTCGGTTTAGCCGCAGATAGATAAGAAGTGACTGACTTAGTTGCTTGTTTATGCCGGTACGCCTCTCGACGTATGAAGGATCACAATGAGATGTGTTCTTCTTTTCGACCATCGTGAAGAACCAAGATCTCGTGACTTACGATGATCTAAACCTCGATAAGGTATTAGGTGAGTATGAGTTCTTGACCATCACTTTGACTTGTTATGAGTGAGGGTTAGATGTTCTAACCCAAGATTCTCCGCGATCTTGGGTGGTGGCGATGTTTGTATGTCACGCTAGTTATCTCAGACGAGTCACCGTATCCGCTAGGATGATGACGCCCCTTAAGGAGCTCAAAAGGTTTATTGTACTAAACCCCGCAGTTGAGTTAGCTCAAGTACAATAATAAGGTTGAGTGGTACTACTTAAGGATATGAAGTTATTAATCGCTTTAAGCAATGATTGCTATAAATGATTAATGGACGCTCGATATCTTAAATACGGGATTCAGAATGTCTAAGTGCAAGCCCGACTCAACTTCGGTAATAAAGGGTAAGTCAAGATTTATTCTCTAGTGGCATGAATAAATGTTTATAAATTAATTTATGTTCGGGTCGAACATAAGATAATTAATTTATTTGAGGCCCATCTTTATTCCTTGATTTGATCTGGGCGGCCCATCCAGCCCTGTAGCACCGAGGAAATCGCGCCCCTATAGCTCTCAAAGGCAAGATTTTATTCTCTTTATCCCACAAGGATATTATTATATTTATGGTATATGCATAGATCCTTTCCATATAAGATTATGGTAATAATCCCGAGAGTATGGAAATAATCCGATAGTATGGAAATAATCCTAAGATTATGGTAATATTCCATATAGATTATGGTAATTTCCATATAGGATTATGGTAATTTCCATATGGGATTAAGGTAGTGCATTATAAATATAAGGTATGAGATAAAGTCTAGTTAATGCTCACATATTGAGAACAAGATTTTCGCCATCTCATATAGCTCGAGAGAGAAAATTTTCGAGAGTATTATAGAAGAGAGCTCGGGTGATTTTCGGTGTATTCTCCATAGATCGCCCTCACCGACGCTGGAGATTGGGCAACCGGATACTGATACCCGGAAGGTCAAAGCACGAGTCCGATCCATTCGATCCATTCATCTCGCTCCATCGACCTCTTCGGATCCAAAGGTAAACACGTGAAAACCCCTACGTGTTGCTTTAATTATATAGACGCATGCTAGGTTTATAATCAATGTATGGTAAATTAAACACCCAAGATGGATCCTCGGCGAGGGTTAACATATGTTTTCCCTACACTGGTATCGAGCACCGGATCGTAATCTTGGCTCGCTGGATTAATTCACGCTTGATTATTACGCGCATTTTAATTAATTGTGGATCCGCTGCTCATCGTGGCTCGCTTATTGTTTTTGTTGGTTTTTGTTTTACACCACGAGAAAATCCGTGGTTAGATTAGATTTTATTATGTAAATCTTATCGTAAAAGAAGAACGAAGACGAAAGAACGAAGAACGAAACGACGGAAAAACAGTCTCTCTACCGTTATCCGGGTGGTTTCATGAAGCGAGCCTCATGTCGCGAGGGCGATCGCGAGGGCTGCGGGCGACGGGCGCTGCTCGCTACGAGATCCTCGGCACCTAGCGAAGCGAGCTCGCTGGTCGCGAGGATTACCCGCGAGGCTGCGCCGCGCGCGCTAGCATGGATGGGCGCGTTCGCGCCGAGAAACCCGACGCCAGGAGCGTATCGCGGTCGCGAAGTTTCGCCATCGGGCGACGACGCCTCGGCAGACGCTCGGCGCCGGCGGTGGCTGCGCGTTCTCGCGTTCGTCGGTCGCGATCGCTTTAGCGATCGCGAGGTAGCCCGCGAGGGACACGCAAGCACGCGGCCGACAAAGAAGTCGGGCGCTGGCCGGGCCTCGCCTAGCGCGCCCAAGACAGATGGGCGACCCGCCCGCACCGCTTTTTCCAGATTTTTCGATCCGTGCCGTGCACGCGAGGCCCATTTGTTGAATCCGATCCGCGCCCGCACGCGAGGCCCGTCAAGTTTAATATCAGACTTTGTAAATCTATGTAATAGATTAGATTTAAATGTGCAGTTTCACGATTGGCCGCGATGAACGCTTTATTTTATTTTTATCGCTCATATGCATGTCGTGGATGTTTAAATTGTGCAAGAGTATGCTATGTATGTTTATATTACGCTGACAAACCTTTAAGTGTTTTACGTAATTGGACGCGCATAGTAAGCATGCTAGGTTTATCGCGCTTATCAAGCATATTTTAGAATTTCGCAGCATGTTTTACATGTCGAGTTCTATAGAAAAGCATGCTAGATTACGTGATCCGCATGGACAAACCTTTGAATAAAAAGACTAACAAGCAACCCGACAAATTAATTTTTCAAATTAAAATGTCAAAGCCTCCACTTTTGATCTCTAAACAAAGTGAGACGACCGTGAGTAAACGCCCACACGCGTGGCTTGCTTGCACTGCTTATCATAAGTTTGTTAGATGAGATTTCTAAATAAAACTTTTAAATCTATTGAGAAGTGGGAGTTTCATGTAAACGCCCACACGCGCGTGGCTTCGTATGTGTGATTTTCATAAGTTCTCTAGAGATAGATATAAAATGAGATAACAAAAGAATTTGAATTGGAAGCGGTATGGTCCGAGTGAGTATACCAATTCTAAGAATTCATCTTCACGTTAAAATTGTGGTCATTGCTTAGACATCACCTCAAGTACAACTTCCGCCAAGTCCCTTCTTGCGATAGTGATGTGGTTCAGTAAGGTCCAATCATTAATTTCATTTGTTATAAGGATAAGTTGACATGGATTGAAATTAAACGACTAAAAGGTCTATTTTAGTCCGGTCGAGGGGTTCATGTAAACGCCCACACGCGTGGCTTGTATGTGGGATTCCTGGGCGATTGGAGGTTTCAATTAATATTGTTTTATCAAAAGGTTACAATATTATTGTTACGAATTATATGCGATCGTATGCTTATGTGTTTACATTATCGTTCGAGATATGTCTCTTACGCCGATTATCAATATGCTCGCACAAAACCGCTATCCGTCCAAATTTTATCGAGTGGAAACGAAACATGGAATATGTTCTTATATTTGAAGAACACATGTTTGTTCTCACTATTTCCTAAACCCGATGCCTTATCGACGATCGACTAATGAGCAACGAGAGTCAAGCGAGACTTTGGAATAAGTCAAACAATATGGCTAAATGCTATATGATGACTACGATGTCCAAAGGCTTTTGTACCGCAAAGATCGATCGATGGTACACGCGATCGATATTTGGTCAAGTCTCGAGAGTAAGTTTGGGCAATGGATCGGATAGTCCGCTCACACAATGAGAGAAATCTTGGCGTGTAAGATGGAAGAAGGAAGTTCGGTCCATGAACATGTCTCCCACACGACTCATCTCACGGATAGTCTTGATCGGTTGGGAGGAGGTATCGACGGCGGCCAAGGTCGATATCATCCTCAATACACCGCCCAAGTCTTTTAAGAACTTTCGGCGTGAATGCGATCATGAGCAAGACCGAGTTTACACTTAGTCGGTTGCTTAATGATCTCGTTGTGCGGAAGGAGTTATGGGAAAAGGAGCACATGCTCTTGCTAGCACATCTAAGGGCCCAAAATTTTCATCGCAAAATGGAAATAGAAAAAGGGTACCAAAGGTGGTAGAGGCGAGGAAATAGTGGGAGTAATGGGAGCAAGAACATGGTTGCCACCGGAGGCTGAAGAAGAAGAAGGAGAAGGGCAAGTGCTTCAAGTGCGGTAAGCCCGGGCATTGGAAGGCCAAATGCCCTATGCTCAAGGCTCAAGGTACGCCGTTTGCTTTAGTAACGGAAACATGTTTAGCGACTTGTTCTACCCATTCTTGGGTAGTAGATACAAGGCGAATCGATCATGTTTGTTACACCTGCAGGGTTCCTGCGGATAAGGGAGTCGTTTGATGGCGAGATAACGATTCCATGGGCAACGCGCGAAAGTCGAAGTTGCTGCAGTTGGAGATGTTTTTATGTTTTGGGACAACAGCTTTAGTTTTGAAAGACGTTTTATATGTGCCGGATTTTCGCGAACCTTGTTTCGTTTCAAATTATTTACTCATGGATATTCTCGTTATTTTTGATAGTGGTGTTTCTATCATAAGAAATGACGGTTATCGTGTTGGCACCTTATATAATTCGCTTTATACTATTTCTACAAAACATAATACCTATAACTATGTCAGATCTTCATCAAACCCTAAAAGATAAAGTTTTCTTCGAAGATGACTCTACTTTTCTCGGCATCTTAGATTAGGTCACATCAATCTAAATAGGATCCAAAGACCGGCTAAGAATGGAGCGTTGGGTAATCTCATGGTTACTCCGCCCCGGTCCGCGAATCTCTATAGAAGGTAAGATGTCGACTGCACCTTCAAAGCGAAGGGTTATAGAGCCAAAGAAATGTTCGAGTTAGTCCATTTCGACTGTGTGGACCGATGTCCACACAAGCTCGTGGAGGGTACGAGTATTTTGTCACTTTCATTGACGACACTCAAGGTACGGATACATATACCGCTTCACCGCAAGTCCGAATGCTTTGAGAAATTCAAAGAGTTTAAGGCGAAGTGGAGACGGCTAGGTAAGAGTATCAAGTCATCATGTCCGATCGCGGTGGCTAATACCTCAAGAACGAGTTTATGGACTATCTAGTGAAGTGTGGGATTACCTCCCAACAAGACTTCACCGGCACACCACAAAATGGTGTGTCGAACGAAGAAATAGGACTCTTTTAGAAATGGTTAGATCTATGATGAGTTATGCTACATCGCCTATTTCGCTCGGGGTATGCCTTAGAGACGGCGGCATACTTGCTAAATCTAGTACCGCCCAAGTCAATCGAAAAGACCCTTTCGAGTTGTGGTTTGGGCGAAGCCCGCTTTAAGCCACATAAGGATATGGGCGCCCAAGACATGTGCCGAACAAGAAGGCCGACAAGTTGGAGGCTAGATCCGACGCAAGGTCGTTTATGGCTATCCTAGAGGAACGAAGGTGGTTTATTCTATAGTCCCAAGGATCGAAGGTCATTATTAGACTAATGCTCGATTCTTAGAAGAGGACTACATGAAAATCATAAGTCCAAAGTTGAAATCATTCTTCAAGAATTAGAAGATGATCGTATTCCACCACCGACAGCCAAAGGCACGAGATGTCGAGTCTAGTGGGAGGATCGACACCGTGATACTTCAAGAAATTGAAGTGGGTCGAGTTCCACCGGAGATACCGACCGCATAAGTGGTACCTACACACAGCAAGTTGTGAAAGTTAGAGAACCACAAGTATCTGCACCCACCGCTGCCATAGTGCCTGTAGAACCTCGTAGTAGTGGGAGGTTGTTCGTCAACCCGAGCGATTTATGTTCGTGGGTGAATCTTCGGATTTAGTCCCAAAGCAGATTTAACATGCAATAATCGACCCATGGACATACAAGGAGGCGATACAAGATATTGATGCAAGATCATGGCACACCGCTATGGACTTAGAAATGGAGTCCATAACGGCTATGGATGTATATGAAAGACACCTCACCGATGGCAAGGAAGCCATAGGTAGTAAGTGGATATACAAGAGGAAGAGAGATTCCGATGGAGAGGTTTCGCTTTCAAAGCCGTGCTTGTGGCGAAAGGGTACACTCGATTGAGGGCATCGATTTCGACGAGACCTTTTCGCCTGTAGCAATGCTCAAGTCCATCGTAATTCTTCTAGCCATAGCAGCCCACTCAACCTAGAGGTTTGGCAATGGATGTTAAAACCGCTTTTCTAAACGTTACCTTGAGGAAGGTAGAGACATCTATATGCAAAGAACTCAAGGTTATGTGGTAAAGGTGAAGAGCATCTAGTATGGAAGCTTAAGAAGTCCATTTATGGGCTTAAGGTGCCTCCCGATCATGGAACTTACGCTTTGACGAGGTAGTAAAGTCCTATGGATTTACCCAAGTTGCCTAGCGAGAGTTGTGTGTATCGGTTAGATGTCAACGGTGATGTGGTATTTCTTGCACTTTATGTAGATGACATCCTTCTAGTTGGCAACAACGTGAAGTCATATCGCACGTAAAGAGTTGGCTATCCGATCGATTTCAAATGAAAGACTTAGGAGATGCGCGTACATTCTTGGGATCAAGGTTTACCGAGATCGCAAGAAGAAAATGTTGAACTTATCTCAAAGCGCCTTACATTGATATCGTGATTACTCGCTTTAGTATGCAAACCGCCAAGAAAGGATTGCTACCTTTCGATACGGCGTTCCTTTATCTAAAAACGCAATACCCATGACCGCAAGGAGATAGAGGAATGAGACAAGTTCCTTACGCTCGCCGTAGGAAGTCTCATGTACGCAATGCTATGCACGAGACCCGATATCCGCTATGCGGTAGGCATAGTAGCTAGATATCGCCTAACCTCGACAAGCTCATTGAATGCAGAAAGCATATACCAAGCACCGAAAAGTACTCGAGATTATAGGCTAGTTTACCATGCAGATAGTCTAATGCCTTTGGGTTATCTGCACTGGATTTCCAAGTCGACCGTGATGAGAAAAAGTCAACCTCGGGCTATGTGTTTACCTTGGGAGGTGGAGTCAGATCTGGCGGAGTGCAAAGCGGCGATGCATTGCGGACTCTACCATGGAAGTTCGAATATGTAGCCGCCTGAGGCTTCTATGAGGTCTGATGGTTCAAGAACTACCTCATGGATCTAGGTGTGGTACCGGTTTGCCCAAGAGTATCATAGTTTATCGTGATAACTCAGTGCGATGGCAAACTCGAAGGAACCACGGACCCACAAGGCGACAAAACACATAGAGAAAGTACCATGTCATACGAGAAATCGTTAGACGAGGTGACGTGCCGATTGAAAAGATTGATACGACGGAAAATCTAGCGGATCCATTCACGAAGAGCCCGCCGCAAAAGTCTACGATGGACACGTTAGAGGACTCGATTATACTGATGGCACCCACTTAGAAAGGAAACTTTTGTATAAGTGGGAGAAGCAAAGTGATGGTTGTTTGTAATAGCTAGTAGAAAGACACATTGTATACTAAAAGTTTGCTTTAGTATAAGTGGGAGATTGTCGATTTGTATACCGAAAGCGCTTGGTTGAGCTTGTATACAATGTTTCGTTACCACTATTACAATCTCCTATCCGATTGAATACTTGATTGCATATATCTCGTGTCCCCTTATCTCATATATAAGTTAGATCATACAAGTGTGTAGAAGATCACGTAAGTCCGTATGATTGGTCAAGCTTAATGAGATATAAAAGTTTCACACCGAGACGACTTAAGGAAGAGTTGTCGGTTTAGCCGCAGATAGATAAGAAGTGACTTGACTTAGTTGCTTGTCTATGCCGGGTACGCCTCGACGTATCAAGGATCACAAGGAGATGTGTTCTTCTTTTGACCATCGTGAAGAACCAAGATCTCGTGACTTACGATGATCTAAACCTCGATAAGGTATTAGGTGAGTATGAGTTGTCGACCATCACTTTGACTTGTTATGAGTGAGGTTATATGTTCTAACCCAAGATTCTCCGCATCTTGGGTGGTGGCAAAGGTTGTATGTCACGCTAGTTATCTCAGACGAGTCACCGTATCCGTTTAGGATGATGACGCCCCTTAAGGAGCTCAAAGGTTTATTGTACTAAACCCCGCAGTTGAGTTAGCTCAAGCACAATAATAAGGTTGAGTGGTACTACTTAAGGATATGAAGTTATTAATCGCTTTAAGCAATCGATTGCTATAAATGATTAATGGACGCTCGATATCTTAAATACGGGATTCAGAATGTCTAAGTGCAAGCCCGACTCAACTTCGGTAATAAAGGGTAAGTCAAGATTTATTCTCTAGTGGCATGAATAAATGTTTATAAATTAATTTATGTTCGGGTGAACATAAGATAATTAATTTATTTGAGGCCCATCTTTATTCCTCAGATTTGATCCCTGGCCGCCCATCCAGCCCGTAGTAATCGAGGAAATCGCGCCCTATAGCTCTCAAAGGCAAGATTTTATTCTCTTTATCCCACAAGGATATTATTATATTTATGGTATATGCATAGATCCTTTCCATATAAGATTATGGTAATAATCCTGAGAGTATGGAAATAATCCTGATAGTATGGAAATAATCCTAAGATTATGGTAATATTCCATATAGGATTATGGTAATTTCCATATAGGATTATGGTAATTTCCATATGGGATTAAGGTAGTGCATTATAAATATAAGGTATGAGATAAAGTCTAGGTTAATGCTCACATATTGAGAACAAGATTTTCGCCATCTCATATAGCTCGAGAGAAAATTTCGAGAGTATTATGTAAGAGAGCTCGGGTGATTTTCCGTGTATTCTCCATAGATCGTCCTTACTCGACGCTGGAGATTGGGCAACCGGATAGAGTCCGAAGGTTAAAGCACGAGTCCGATCCATTCGATCCATTCATCTCGCTCCATCGACCTCTTCGGATCCAAAGGTAAACACGTGAAAACCCCACGTGTTGCGCTTTAATTATATAGATGCATGCTAGGTTTATAATCAATGTATGGTGAATTAAACACCCAAGATGGATCCTCGGGCGAGGGTTAACATATGTTTTCCCACATGCGGCGCCGGGCGGGCGGGCGTGGCGCGCGGCTTGTGCGCGGACGGATGCTCGCCATGCGACGGGTCGGCGCGACTTCAACAATTGCTTCGCTCTCCTTCGTCGAACTCCGAAATAGGATCCGCCGCTTATGAACCCTATCGCGATGCTCTTCATTATACCCGATCCTTGGTAGATAGATTTCATCCTATTTAATGCCAATTTTCTGCAAAACATTGAAACGAACCAAGTAAGTCCAAACGATAAATAATAATTGAACTAACGGCATAAATGTGATAAACTAATGAAGACAACATGCAAAACAATACCAAGAATCAGCATGTATTCATACCAAACACGCGCGCTCGCCCGCCAGCCTGGGCACAAGAAGCCCAGCCAGCGTTGGCCCGTCGTCTGCGGCACATCCGCTGCGCTTCACCCGCGTTCGCACGCTCACAAGACGCCGCCTTCAGGCGCATCTCCCGCGCGCGCTTCTCCAATATTGAACTAAGCGCCCGCCGCCAGCCTTCACCCGTCGCGCAAGACCATGCTCGCTTACCGGCGCCACAATGAGCTGGCCATTTGTGGCGAACCTTCTCCCACCAAATGCTCAACCCGAGGCGTTCATTTTCAATGCAGAATGTTCAACGCGCGCCTTTGCACCGCGCTGCTTTATTTAATATATATATATCGCGCATTAGGTCAAAAGCCCTCTCAATTCCTCGATTCTTTTACGCTGCCGCATCGTTTTCTCTTTTCTCCTGTGAATTCATCGACAACAAGAGATCAAAACACATGATTGTTTTATGTTCCTTATTTCATCGATCGAGTAATCGTAGTTTATAGTTTTTATGTCGTTGAATTTATGTTCTCGGATTTATCGCTATCGATTTATGCTCGGATTTATCGCCTTTATTGGAATCAATTTCACAAGATATTGTTTGATGATTGTTATCAATTCAACCCATAGTGACAAGTGGATTGTGTTCATGTTGCTTTAATCTATTATGCTTTCGCTTAATTTCGTTCTTGTTTGGTTGGTTGATGATGATGATTTATGTGCAATTAAATTTAGATTGTGATTGACAAACCCTATGAATAATAGAATTGCTATCGCTGATTTATCGCTTCATAGTTCAACTAGGGATCGACAACCCCACTTAGGATCGCTGCTTAATTCCTCGTATTTCCATTCTTACATGTTCAACCCTCGCTGATGTTAGAATGTTTAGATTTAATCGTCAGGCGCAACACGAACAATGGCCTTGTTAAGTTTTCCTTGAGAGACGACTCGTGTTAACTTATCACGCTACGTTTACCTCATATGATTGCGAGTAATTTGAGTGTGTTTTTAGCTCGATCAATTTTGGTGCCGTTGTCGGGGAAAACTTTAGGCGTATTGTTTGTGTTGTTTATTTTCTGTTTTTCTTTTCGTTTTTATTTTGTTATACCCAATTGCGCGTGATACATTTTTGTGTGAGTGTTGTGAATGCTAGGTTGCCGCCGCTTGATGGAAGATGATGCTTTTGACGGCAACGCCGGGGTCTATGACGCACATGGATTCCAACCCCGACAGAATTTGAGCCTTACCAAAGAATAATAAGGTTCGAGGTGGAATAACCAACCCAACTCGAGTCAGGAATCAACCCAACCCGAATACGGGATCCACAACCCGATTTGGGATGGTGGGATCCACAAAGAAGAATAGCCTCCTCAATCCGATTCGAATGGTGGGAACCACATCCGATTCGAGATGTTGGGACCCACAACCCGACTATGGATATTTTGATCCACAACACTACAACCTCCACAAAGAACAAAGGGTACCACCCGCAACAGAGTATTTTTTCCACCACCTCCACCACCACCTCGTAGGTATCCGCTGGATAATATGGAGTCCGAATTGATCTGCATCGCCACCAACGATGGATGCCGACGACACCAAAATCGACGCTTGCAAGCAAAATTAGAAATGACGACCGAGAAGATGGACGAGTTCTCGCAACAAGATGCACAGTGAGCCTCCAAGCCCACCCTATGAGGCTCAAAGCGACCACCGACCATCATAGTTCGCCATCGACGATAGAGACGCAACTCTCGAGCGTTTAGAGGCACGTGGGACCGATGGTCGTGAAGTTGGTTGAGTATCAACGACAACTTGCGGTGAGAGAACTTCCGAGCCATCCCCGCGAGGCTCAGCGGTCATTGTCCTTCAAGGTGATCGAGCAGATGATCGTATTGTGGAAGAGCCATCTCAAGATATTCTGCCACTACAAGAAAAGGAGGAAGAGGTGGTAGTCTCCGAGTTAGACTCGACAAGTATGAGCCGACCCTTGAGAACACGGTCGAGGTAGTTCATGCGGTTTCAGCTTGATGAAGAGGATTGGAAAGGGAATTTGTTAGCATGCCTGCACTCCACAATGGTATCAAGGAACCACCGATGAAGTATGTGTTCGTGAGGACGAGCAAGGAAACCGTGATCTTTTCACCGAGCTTCTAATTTTGGAGAAACGGAGTTGACCTCTGTGCTTATAGAGGTGGTGAAAGTTTTCAAGTCTGGCGATAAAGGCGTGTCTATGCCCTATCCGTGCAACACTTGGTATAGTCCTCCGGGCACCGGCGGAGCTCACGGCATCATGATTATGGCGGACCGCCACATTGACCACCACCGTTGCTCTAATAAACACGCTGTTAATGACGTTAAACAAGCGCCCGTGGGCAACCCACGCCGCTTTGGCTTTGTTTTTTTTTTTTATCTTTTATTTCGTGTCCTGCTTTTAACTGTGTTTCGCCTTTGTCTCGTGCGTGAGATGTCTTATGGAATATGATATGTTGAGAACGGGCAAGCCATTGGTTCACCCAACTTCGTGGAAGTTCTCGCCCCTTTATTATTTGCGCTTTTATTGTTTTGAGCACCGGGATGTTCGAATTAATGGTGAGTTGATAGTATTTGGTTTTGTGGGCGTGATATATAGTTTTCAGATGCTTAATGACGTGCCTTGTGCTTATTTTGATTGTTTGGACGTAAGCTTTGTCTATGCGAGTAAGGTAGGATCTTGATTTGTGCAACCGAACTCGTGGTATCGATCAAATTGATTTTGAATTTTCAAACTTTGGTGATATATGATTCGAGTATAATGTGAATTGGCGAGACCGTGATTGATAGAAATTGAATAGGAGAAATTGATGTGATTTATCCGCTAATGTTAGGGGTAGTGTTAACATTGTGGTTACCTATATACTTGTTTCATTTTATATATATAAAAAAAGTGAAAAAAGAAGAAAACGGCGAGAATGAAAGCTCCAAGATTTTGTTGAGATTGTTGAAATTGAGGATGGGATTATGTCCTCTTCTCAGAATTGAGAAATGGACATGGAAACCACGTTAGAGACTCGAGTTCATCGAGAGTTCACCTTCAATATTGTTCCAAAATCATAAAACATTCTTTGTGCTTTATAAAAGAAACTTGTTGCTAAAGGTGACCACATTAGTTAGTTCACCCCTAACGGAGAGTTAGGTCCGAGCAGTAGATTACATTTTATTTATTGGAAGTCAATTGTCATATTGATTTATTTCAGATTATCTTTGAATTGTAAACACCAAGTTTGGGGAATTGCAAAAGAGATTTGATTGATTAGAATAAGAGTTAAGTCAGCATGAATTATCTTCCCTATTCTTATTAGTATAGACTTTGCTCGAGGACAAGCAAATGGATAAGTGTGGGGAGTTGTTTGGTATGATTTTGTGATGATTCTTGGTATTGTTTTACGGTCATTTTCTATGGTTTGTCCTATTTATGCCGCCGGTTTGATCATTATTTATCGATTCGACTTACCGCTTGTTTCGATGTTTTGTAGGAAACCGGCAGAAAATAGGATGAATTGATCCGCTAAGAATAAAATTTATTGAAGAGCATTTCGATAGGAGTCCGTAGGCGAAAACCATGCGTAAATCGGAGTTCGACGAAGGAGAACGGGTCGAACGACCAAAGTCGCAAGACGCCCGCACGCGTCCGAAGCGCCCACGCCCGCTACCAGCGCGCCGATCCGGCGCTCACAACCAGCGCGTTCACTAAATTAGCTTCAAGGCTGCTTGAACGCGGCCACTCTCCGCGCCCACGCCCGCACTCGCCCCGCCCGCTCCGCTTCAGCCTCACCGGCGCCGATGACGCGCCGACTCCATTTCGAAGCGTTCATTTTGCGCCAGCGTTCACCCGCCCGCCGCCATCTCACCGTGCGTGACTTGGCCCGCCGACAGCGTGGCGCCCGCCCGCCGCCCAGCCTGGTAGCAAGAAGCCAGCCGTTGGCCCTGCCGTCCATGCACATCCGCATCGTTTCACCTGCGTGCTCGCACGCTCGCAGCGCCGCTCAGGCGCATCTCCCGCGTGCGTTCTCCGGCTGAACTAAGCGCCTGCTCGCCAGCCTTCACCCGTCGCGCACTATGCTCGCCTCAACCGGCGCCATAATGAGCCGCCATTTGTGAGGCGTAACCTTTCCTCCCAGCCGCTCAACCCGAGCGGCGCTCATTTTCAATGCGTAATGTTTTCTCAACGATGCGCCACTTTGCACGGTGCTCGCTTTATTTATATATATATATATATATATATATATATATATATATATATATATATATATATATATATATATATGCGCATTAGGTCAAAAGCCCTCTCGCCTCGGTTCTTTTTTACGTGGCGCCGCCATCGTTTCTTTTTTTCCTGTGAATTCATCGACAACAAGAGATCAAAACATGATTGTTTTATGTTCCTTATTTCATCAATCGAGTAATCGTAGTTTATAGTTTTTATGTCGTTGAATTTATGTTTCTGGATTTATCGCTATTCGATTTATGCTCGATTTATCGCCTTTATTGGAATCAATTTCACAAGATATTGTTTGATGATTGTTATCAATTCAACCCATAGTGATGATGGATCGTGTTCATGTTGCTTTAATCTATTATGCTTTCGCTTAATTTCTCGCTTGTTTGGTTGGTTGATGATGATGATTTATGTACAATTAGATTTAGATTAGGATCGACAAACCCTATGAATAATAGAATTGCTATCGCTGATTTATCGCTTATAGTTCAACTAGGATCGACAACCCCTAGTTTAGATTTATCGCTTATTAGTTTAGCTCGGGATCGACAACCCCACCTTAGGATCATTGCTTAATTCCTCGTATTTCAATTCTTGCATGTTCAACCCTCGCTGATGTTAGAATGTTTAGGATTTAATCGCTTCAGGCGCAATACCTAACAATGGCCCTGCTCGGTTTTCCTTGAGAGACGACTGTGTTAACTTATCACGCCACGATTACCTCAAATGCGACGATCATGAGTAATTTGAGTGTGTTTTTAGCTCGATCATATATTCACCACCGGGTAGTGGAATTACATTGCCCCTACCTCTTCCTCCGCCTCTCCTCTTCCTCTCTCCCCAATTCCCGCTCGTGTTCTCGCTCAGCGATATTCTCATTGTTTTAAATATGTAATTAGTATCCGCGCATTGTTTATCAAAATTTACACATACATAGCACTTTTATATGATCTCATCACAAAACAACTTTAGTAAAACAATTCATCATTTTCATACTCATTTTGCCGCATAAGCCCATCTAGTGGTCATCATATATATATATATATATATAGGAAAATGCCTCAAGACGATCGTTATGTACAAGTCATCGACTCAAAAGAAAGTCAAGAACATAGCGATATGCTTTCTAACTATAACCATCATCATCCGACGCATTTGATCACGTAGCTGCTACAAAAGAAATGCGCTTTTGTAATATCCCGTAGTTTTAATACTGAATTACGATAATAAATTCCGTAATTAGCATTATTAATTCAATAATTAAAATCTTAATTAGTCAACTCTTGACTTTGACCAAGCATAATTGGATAATCTCTGTATGAGATTCACTTAGGCTTAGTGAATTAAGGAATATAATTTTCAATATTCCTTCGAACGTAATTTTCTAACGTCGAATAAATTCGACAGTTACGTCTTACAGTATTATTAAGCAGTTAAGCTTAATTTCGAAATTCCTATTATTATAGGAATAAATAAAGTTGTAACAAACTTTATTTTGAACATTTTAGAGATAATCAAACTATGAGAATTTAGAGACGCTTCAAACGCTCACGTTTAGAGATAATGCGATAACTTTAGCATATGATCTCTAATTATAAAATTCAAATTCTATAATTGTATATTATATAAGAGCATTATTTATCATAAAATAATGCTATAAAATTTAAGAATGCAATGTACCTTATTTAATGGGTTTCGAAAACCCTAAATATTTAAATTAGGGTTTTATGATCTAAATTGTTTTAAATACTTTTCTATGATTAAATTTATTATCTAAGACATATAATATGTCACCTAAATATGTAGTAGCTATTTTATACAAGGAAATAAAATACTTGGAATTACCTTAGTGATTTTCGAAAATGTGGGTTCCTAAGCATGATTTAATATTTAATTCTTATCTAATTAATTATATTTGATAATTATTATATTATTATGACATCATTAAGAACAAAATAAGGTGTAATACAATTTGCACAAGTGTGAGAGCACACTTGCATAATATGGACGAAAATTTGGAGCTTTTTAGTATGATTTTATGTATTAAATATCATCTAACAATTAATGAGAGTGATGAGTTGCATCCTATCTTATAATAGGTGTAAAGTAGAGATCATTAGCTATTGAAACAAGTTATCCATGGCCTTTGGACTATAGTGGCCGAAATTGTTAAAAAAATGGATGGAAAATAATTAAATTCATACTATATGATATGGCCACTTGTATAGTTGAAATTTTTGACTTTTCTAAAGCAACTTTATACTATAATAATAATATGATAATAATATAGTATATAATATGAAAATAATAAAAATTCTCTCTAATTAATAGGTGATGGCCGAGAATGCCATAATTGTCACACAATGTGGTTAATTCTTTTAATTCTTGACAATGTTGATATAAATTAATAATTAAATTATAATGTGATATAATAGAGTATATAATATAAGAAATAAAAAAAAATTATCCTAAGATCTAATGACATGGGCGACACACACCCAACATTTATTACTATGTTATAATGTTGCTATCTTAGGTGACAACTAATATCCAATGTATTTAATTAGGGGATAAGATAACAAGTTGTTGTGTATAGGATGAGATCAAAATTCTTGTCTTTAGCCAAAGGAGGTGGCCGAAAATTTTGAATGAAATTAGCAAGTGTACAAGTTATCATTTCATGTAATTATTATCATACAAGTTGTATACCTCTATAAATATAACATAAGCACCACCATTACTCATTTTGCAACCTTGGGACCGAAAATTTAGTGAGGAAAAATTGTGAGTGTTCTTCAATCTTTGATCCTAAATCCTAGACATATAAACCTTCACCAATCAAATCGACTCCGATTAAGAGGTTAGAAATCTTACGATCTTCGTATACATGCTTGAATTTTCGATTTTCCTCCGTTAGAATTTATGTTATAAGCTTAGTATATACATGCAATTTTCGAAAATCTTAGAACATATGTTAATATGTTTAGATATTATGTTTATATGATGTTATTAAGCATGTATATTAATTATATCATGAAATTAAGCATGCTATTAAATTATTTATGTGGACCGAAAACTTAGGAGTACTACATATTGATGATTTTAATTTTTAATTGTTGATTTAAGCATGGAATAATAATCTAGGGTATTAAATATGCTTATATGAATTTATTTTCAATTTTAGAAAACTATAGCTTATATTTTAATGAATCTAGAAAATATATGTATATGTTATAGTGTTGTGATATAATTCAGTATTTAAGTGATATAATAGCATATTAAGTGTGTAGATTCATAATATATGGTCAGTGAGAATTTATCGAATTTATAAATATTATTTGGACCTAAGTTGAAATTTTCTAACATGACTTAGGTAAATTAAATTCAATAGTTCATAATAAATAACAATTATGTTATAGTAAGCATAATTGAGGGTGATTAATCGATATATGAATTTATCGAATTTTTAAAAATCATTTGTCAAGTTAATTATAGAAATCGAAAACCATATGTTATAAGACCAAGGTGTATAAATTTTATTTGACCAAAGTAATTACATATTATTTATCACATGATAAAATAGTGTGACATGTGAATTTATGGGAATTTTGCACAAGTCTCAAGTTTATTTAATCCATAATAAATTTAAAACTTTATATTATGTGTATTAATGTTATAATTTATTTTATCAAGAATAATTACATAATATGATCTAAAATAATGTTTTAGACATAGTATGATTTTATAGGAATTTTGGAACAAGAATTGCACATAAAATAATAAGAATTTCATAATAGTTGAAAAAGTCAAATGTTGACTTTTGTCGACCAAAGTCAAAATGTTGACTTTTGGTCGACTTGGTCAAAATAGTTGATCAAAATCGTCGACTAAGGTCAACGGGCACGCAATTCGATAATACGTGATCTATGCGACGTAGACGCTTAGTAACAATGCTACTTACGCTACGTAAGTACATTAAAACGCACATTATATACCAAAAGGTAGAATACCCTTTATATGCTAAGAAATTTCATAATCAAAATCAATCGATTAGGAAACGCCAAATTAAGTCCGACGTTAGCCTTATTTGATACGTAGAACGTTATAGACTATGTTCGCTTCTATCGAACGCGACCGACGTACTAAAATGATTCTTACGTAGGCGATACGTGGACGGGACATCGACGCAGAAAAGAGACCCCAGTATAAAGACCACGTGTACAAGGTGGGCTTTACTCGAAAACCCTTTTATTTACGATGATTTCTTTGAAATGAAAAGTATTTACTTACAAGCTTTCAGTTGAGAAATGATTATGAACTGTTATTCAATTACATGCCCAAAATATTTATGTTTTAACGATGATCCTATCATGTTGTTGGGCGAGCCAACTATGAATGTGAATCGCTTATCGGGTAGCTCCCAAATTTTAAAATCGATATCGGATCCTAATCGATGCGTAATTCTCGCCAGATTAACGTGTACACCAGTCAGGATCGTGAGCCGTTAGCAACATCATCGGCGGCTCATGGATCCTAGTCGACGCGTAATCCCCGACTATGTGATTGTGAGCCGTTAGCAACATCTTGACCGATCACGGCTTCGGTAGAATGAGGCCTACTTCTACGACGTGAGATCGCTTATGACAGCTATGTAAATGATACGGATCATACGAAGCGAAAATGCCCGCCAAAGCTAATCTTTTGAGAAATGATAAAGTATTTTGGTATTCACGAGTTATTTCAACTAAAATCCTCGTGTTATACTTACGGGCGTGTAATTAAATGAAATTATTTCGCATGAGTCCACTATGCAATCTTGTACTTAGCCCCGCATGTTTGTTTTAAATGTGCGAGTCGAGTCTGTGATGGATGGACAAGTGTTGAGCAATGAGTTTTTGGTCGTAATAGTTTACCTGGATGTATATCGTCATATATGCATTCACAAGCTTTCACTGCTCAAAACATTTTATTATATTTCGATATTTTATTTATGTCACCTCCGCATCACCAATCCTTTTGTTGATGATCCGTTGGTCTAGTTTGTATGAAATCGTTGTGTGTTTATCTATAAAAGTTTGAAGTCTTGAAAGGTTGTTGGTCATTATGTTCTTAATCCTCGCTTAATGGTAACAATCCGCCTAATCCGCACTTTAGATTGGCGGGCTGTTACGATTGGTATCGAGCGTGTCGTCCTTTGAACCCTAAAACCTTCTTTCAAAAGTTAAGTCTAGATCGAGTCACTAGACTTCTAGAAATCAGCTGACTGTGCTCAACACTCCACACATCAAGCTCAACCGAGAAAGAGGTAAATTATTTTCTCAGTTTTGATATTGAAAGTTGAAAGTTGAAACAGTTGAACTCAAGGTTTGAAAATGAGATCAATTCATATTTTGAAAGCAAGGAAAATTTTGAAAGTTTTGGAATGTATTCCGAAAAGAATTTTTCAGTGTTATGAGAAAAGTTGACAATTTTATGTCAAAGGCTTTATGATAAATGAGTTATCAGTGAAATGAGACCAAGTTTACGAAGAATGAGAAATAGTTGACATGAATAATGTCAAAAGTGATGTTTAAATTACTGAAAGCTTGAGTACAGAAGTTATCTTACGATTTTTGAAATGTTTATTCAAAGTTTACGCTTATTACGAAAATGGGTATGTTATTTCCAAAAGAACATAGATGCTCTAAGAAGCATGCTCACCTCTTGAACATAGAAGTATGAGTTCTAGGAGCTTGATCCCTTTATGAACAATAGTGAGATATCGATTACTTAACAAACTAAAAGTCGACTTGAAACGAACTCGAAGTTTCAAACGAAAAGCTGACTAAAGCAAAAGAATGGATCAAAAGTGCAAGACGCATGGGTTCGATAAGGACCAAAGAAAGCTAAACAAATCTTGTAAGGAAACTCGTACGAAGCAGAACATGAGCTCGCAATCGTCCGGAAGGAAGTAATTCCCGGCGCACAGTCGCGCAGGCAGAAAACTGCACTGCGCAGTGTTTTTGTTTTGACTCGTTCTTCTTCGTTTGAACTCCGTTTTGCAAACGGTTTTCGCTCACATATCCTTATTTCAACGAACTTCAGTTCATATGAAGGACAGAAATCCTGAATCTTTCTCCAGAATTCGTGAGGAACAGTTGAAGTTAGACTGAAAATTTTGCTAAGAATAGAGAACTTAAGAAAGTTGAAAGTAGAGATCCCACAAGTGAAATTATGATATAGAGTGAACATAGGATCTTTGATGTAAACATTTATCTGCTTATCAGATGTGTTTGCTTTATCTGCTTAACAGATATTTTCCATTCGTTTATCTGCTTATCAGATATAGATAGACTTACGCTAGTATTGTTTGTATCGATGGCAAGGCCAGACGTATCACCACGACGAAGGATAAGACCGAGATTCACACCAGAGAAGTACTTCGCCTCATCGACTTATAGCATGAGTTGGGGCGACAGTTTAGGCGAGTTCCTGATGAGCTATCTGCGATTATGGATGGATGCCCATGAGTACGGTGTGACAGGATATGACGGCATCAAGCGGTTACTCACCGATTGCCGGCTGATTGGGAAGACTATGCAAAGAGATATCGGGCGACTATATCTATCGTGCGGGCATCGACTATGACCGATTGGAG
Source organism: Salvia rosmarinus (assembly GCA_036937905.1). Classification (NCBI taxonomy): domain Eukaryota; kingdom Viridiplantae; phylum Streptophyta; class Magnoliopsida; order Lamiales; family Lamiaceae; genus Salvia; species Salvia rosmarinus. The sequence continues at coordinate 38,347,006 of CM072824.1, read as the reverse complement.
ATTTACCAAGGTTTGTCACCATCTCATATATGTCTACAACAGATATAGGGCTGCACCAAGAGGGCCCTATCTGCCACTGAGGGAGTACACTTGGCAGGACGACACACCGGAATGGTTATACACGGAAGTTCCTCGAGTGGTCAACCCTGCAGTGCCGAGGTTCTTGGAAGCAGGAGATCGACCCGAGCATGTGACGAGGGCATCGCGACCCGTGTCATTGGGTGCGCCGTTCTTCCACCCATGACGCTCGGACATCCGACGCGACCGGGCACCACCGGCCCACCACCAATGACGGCACCCTATCACGAGGGGCATTCATGGAAGCACATGATCATCGTGAAGGCTATGTTCCTATGCGGGACGGTATGTCAGAGGGTGATGATGGAGTGGACCGTCATGTAGGCGTGCTCAAGAGGAAAACTCGAGGAAGAATCCAAGAGGACCCGGAAGAGAGGAGGACCCCAAGAAGATCCAAGTGAAGACGAAACCGCAAGAGAAAACTATGGGAACATGGATGAGAATGAATATTAGTATACGTGTAGTATGTAGTATGTAGTAGTGATGTTAACAAAGTTATAGAAGCATAGTATTTTAAGACGCCTTATAACCAATATGTAGTTTACAAGTGGTATACTTAGTACATGTGTCACGACCCCAATCCGGACCAACCCGAACCTGAGGGCTTACTAGTACTAGGAGTAGTACTTTAGGGTTACATGAATAAAATGGAGAAGCATAACAATAAGCTAACATGCTCGAATGTATCACGGATGATATTATATTGTTTTTGAAAAGGTTTAGCCATCGGACCCCAAAACTCGCCGCATCCGATGGGCCTCAATAGTTTAAAACATAAAGCGTAAATAAGGGAGTTTGAGTGTAGCAATGAAAGTGTGTGAATACATATATGACGATATGCATTCAAGGTATAAACCACAAATTCAAGTAAATCGATCAAGGACACGGACTCTCAACACTTTCACCATCATCACTATCGAGCTCAACCTCGCACATTTAAAACAAACATGCGGGGCTAAGTACAAGAAATTGCACTTAGTGGGCTCATGCCGAAAACATTTGATTGATTTGGATTACCGCCAATATTGGGTAAGTCGTGGTTTTAGTTAAAATGCCTTGGCTTACCAAATCATTTTCGATTCAGAAACATAGCTCGCCGAGCATTTTCGCGTGTATGGTCCGTATCTCATAGTCACAATACATAATAATAATAAATAATAAACGCCGAGAGGAGGCCTCCCATCTACGACGCCGTGACCGCCGTAATCCCGCACAAAGACACACTACCGCAAGCATATGTTAACACAACAGTAGTTCCAACCTTCACGCCAATCCTAGCTGTGCATTTGTCATCCGGCACAGACCCGACTTTAAAAAGGTTGGGTGCTACCACAACAATTGATATAATAGTTCCAACCATTCCACACTCTACCGGGCATAACAGATAGATCCATACACAAAACGAAATATTTTGGCGTGTAATGCAAGAAACATTTGATAAACAGTTGTAGTATGTTGTCAGAATAAATTCATTCGTATGACAAGAAGGTCATATTTTGAAGATAAGAAGCCCATTTTGAGATAAGAAAGGAAGCCCACCGGACTACGGTTTGTTGTAAAAGTCCCAGGTTCGCTCGCTCGCTCGTCAAAATCCCGTCATTGCGTTTGCGTCCACACCTTTACGAAAAAATGGCTTTAAGACGTCGCTCAAGTCTTTCGAGACTTTCAAAACTAAGATAAACTTCGATATTTCATATCGATGTAGATCGAATTCCTTAGTGAATTCAATACGCTTCTAACACGTATACGATCGACTTGTTCTCGCTCTTCGAGATACTTTCAACGATAAGCATGCGTTTTTCGATATATGGATTTCATTTGTGAAATCCTTTCTTACTAATGAGGTATCATACCAATTAGTATATCTTACGCCGCATCGACGATTTATAAACGATAATCGCACGCTTGACTCAAAAGTCAACGAAGTCAACATTGATCAATAAAGTCAACGATTTTGACCTTTAATAATAGTAACTTCTTACTATTTTGTTTTATAAATCGAATTTGATCGATTTGAAAACGTAAAGTCCTATTGCTCGATTTATCTTGTAAATCAAGGACTTATAATTATTTTCGTATTAATTAAACCCTTTTTATAAATAAAAAGCGTATTTTGGTATTTTAAAACGTTATAAAATGAACGTTCGTCTCAAACATAGCAATCTATGTTTATAAAATTTTGTAAAAATTTAAAAACTGTCCAGAATATTATTTTAGTAATTTTTCCTTAATAAACTGTTTTAAAAAGGATTTTAAAATCCTTATTAATTATCGGTAATTCCGATAATTAATTTAAAAATATCAAATGACTTTTGAAAATTTTTCTAAATTCATATAGTGTATTATTATACACTATGGTCCAGAATATGAATTTATGAAATTCATATAATACTGTTTGCTATTTATTTATATATATACATATATATATTCACGGTAATTCAAAATAATAGGGAATAATCATCCAAAAATTCCCAAAATTGATATATACTTATTATAACATCCCAACATCAGTATATAATATTTATATAACCCATAGTTACTCATAACTATTTATTTCACAACATGTAACAATATTCACGGTAATAATAAGATAATTACCAAATAAATAGCAAACAATTTCTAAAAATTCTAAATAAATTCCAACATCAATAAACATTATATTATAACATTGTAACATCATAACATCAACCAAACTAATTTAAATCGTCACCATATGAGCTTGTAATGCTCTCGGCTTTTTCGATTAAATTTAGTATTTGGTTTTCAAAAATTCCAATAATTATATACTATGTCTATACACTATAGTATATTAATATAACATCATATAATCATCAAGAACTAATTAAATCATCACCATATAAGCTTGTAAGCTTTCGGTTTATTTGATTTAAATAGGTAATTGATTTCCAAAATTTCTAATTAATTCACACAATGCATAAATAATATACTAAAGCATTAAAACACCATTACATGTTCAAAAATAAAATCATACATCAACATATATTTTCTAATGCTCACGGTATTTTCCAAAAATCATGCATTTGATTTTTAAAAATTGTAATTAATACATATAACATATAAATAATACATTCAAGCATTAATATGTCATCACAAGCTTAAAATAAAAATTTATACACCAAGGTATTTATTCAATATCTCACAGTATTTTAACAAAAATACCTAGGGTTTTCTAAAAATTTCCAAATCAACACCATGGATTATAAACATGATAATAAACAATAATCCATCACTAAAATATTCAAGAAGCAATCGGTCATCAACATTTTATTTTATACAAGTTTTGAAAATTTTATTAACATATCCTATGGTTCGAAAATTGTATAAGCATGCTAGATCCATTCAAAAATTAAATATACAACCATCTATGCTCATCTAACATATATTAACACATTTGGAAATATAAATCATCAAGAACTATTATCTCATGCTCTAGAACATTAAAACTCATTCACATATATATATATAGCATGCGACACACATACACATTTATATAAGAACATGTTCGAAAATTTCAGAATAAATGGGATGAAAAATCGTGACTAGAGATCCTGGTTTACCTTTGATATGATATAGGTTCACAAGAATAATGTAGTATCAAGTTGGGAGAAGAAATGAGGAAGAGAAGAAGGTTTTCAAAATAACGGGGGAGGGGAGCTCGATTTTCCTGCTGAAAAATGGAGAAGGAGAGAGTGTTTTGAGTGTTGATACAAAATGGAATGAGGTTAATGAGTGTGGGTGTGGAATGAGAAGAGTTTTGTCACAAATCCCTCTCTCTCTCACCCTCGATTTTTGCCTCACAAGTGGGCTAAAATCTGCAGCCAAATGATGAGGATTTAGTTGATGATTAGGCTATGTAAAAAGCTAAGCCATGCATTGGGTAGAAAATAGGTGGGTGCATGCTTGTTGGATAGGGGTAGCCGGCTGTTTTAGGGTGTTTTAGGGGTGGGATTTAATTTATTTTGTACCATAATACAATGTATTAATCACACATGATCATATGATATATAATACATGCCATTAAAATAATTAAATCCAACATATAGTATTATTTCGAAAATACCGATAATAAAATGGAAAAATAGGAATAAAATACAATTTACACCTATTATTGATACTCATGCCATTTTCGATCCAAATACACATATATATCATAATATATGATTTAGATATTAAATAATATCATAGGATAAAATTATAGCATTAATTCATGCATATAAAACCCTAATTTCGAAAATTTGATTTCGAAATTTATAAAAATCTGTTATCGATTTTTAATGATTTAAAAACTGATTTCATAGCTTAATAACACTCATATATATCATATTATAAAGTTTAGATACCATATGATAATTTAATAGTGTCATTTCATGTGAAAAACCAAAGTTTATAAACTTAGGGTTTTTGGAAATTTCAATTTCAAATTATCGAATTCAATAACTGAAAATTCGATTTTTAATAATTAATAATACTGAAATTATATAAAATATTAATAGGAAATTAATTATTATAATTTCCTGAGCATTAAACTCATTTTACAAAACGTCTCAGACGCCGACGCTCAAAACGCCTCAAACGCTCAAAATCGACTCATCTCAAAATGGTCGCAGAAGTTCATACTTACTAAATAAATATATTCCTTTAATAAAGGAATTAAGATGGAAATTAATTCCAAGCTTCACCGCCGGAAAATTTCACTTAAAAGTCGACGCTCGACACGCTTTGACGTTAAAAATATATCGACGAATCATTTCGTAATATTTCAATCCTTTAATTCACAATCCTTAGTAAATTATGAAAGGAATTCATTATAACGATATCGTATCGAAATCACAAGATTCGATGTCGTAAAAAGATAATATACGGCAAACCCTAATTACGGGTTTAGAAACCGTAATCGTATATTCGCTTTCTTTCGAATATTACATTCCACCCCTCACGAAAAATTTCGTCCGAAATTTGTATACCTTTAGAAAAATAGATCGGGTATTTTTCTCTCATCGCTTCTTCAAGCTCCCACGTGGCTTCTTCCCGTAAAGTGGTGTCTCCACAAAGACTTCGACTAACTAATCGACTTGCTCAGAAGTTCCGAACTTTGTGGTCAAGTATGGCTGCGGGTTCTTCCTTATAGCTCATGTCCGCTCGAGGATCACGCCGTCTTGGCGAATCACGTGCTTTGGGTCGTGAACGATTTTACGTAATGCGAGACGTGAAAACATTATGGACATTCCCAGGTTTGGCGGAAGAGCCAACCTATAAGCTCTTGGACCTATCCTTTCTAGGATCTCATAAGGTCCTATGAAGCGGGTCTAAGCTTTCCTTCGTGCCAAACCCGATAATCCCTTTGATGGAGAGACCTTAAGAAATACTTTGTCTCCATCCTCAAATTGTAGTTCGGATCTCACGCGATCGTCAGTAAGATTCTGTCTCATCTGAGCCTCTTTTATCCTCATCCTAATTTGTCGAACGATTTCGATCATCTCGCCACCGCATCAGCCCTATGACTTTTCTCTCACCGACTTCATCCCAATAAAGTGGTGATCTACACTTTTGCCATACAAGGCTTCAGATGGGGCCATGCCTATCGTCGCTGATAGTCGTTGTTGTAAGAAAATTCAATCGAGGTAAAATGTCCTCCCATTTTGCACCTCGATCCAAAATTACAGCTTCTAAGCATATCTTCTGTGGTTGGATCGTTCTTCCGATCGTCCATCGGTTTGTGGGTGGAATGTCAGATCAAGTTTAATCTGCACTCCGTTCTCTTTGTAAGCTAATCCGAAACTGGATGTGAACTTGGAGTCTCGATCGGAGGTAATAGATTTTGGCACTCCATGTAGTCGTACAATTTCCTTAACGATAGTGGGCCAACTTATCGATCCATAAGTGCTTTGAATAGGTAGAAAGTGAGCACTTTTGGTAAGTCTATCCACAATTACCCATATGGGCGTGTTTCTCTCCTCGATTTGGTAAGCTCATAACGAAATCCATCGTTATATCGTCCCACTTCCATTCGGGATTTCCAACGGTTGTAACTTCCCGTAGGGTCGCTGGTGTAGTGCCTTCACTTGTCGACAAACAAGACAAATGCGTTCTACGAAAGAAGCTATGTCTCGCTTCATGCCTTCCCACCAAAATTTTTCCTTCGTGTCACAGTACATCTTAGTACTTCGGGTGGGCGGTGTAGGGCGTGACGCGAGCCTCACTCATGATTTCGCTCAAGCTCGCGTTGTCGAACGCATATCCTACCTTCAAACAATAAGGCGTTATCCGCGCTCTTGAAATTTTCAATCCTTCGGACCTTAGTCTTTCTCGGATCTTTTCCAACTTTTCCTCAATCCTTTGTCTCTCGACAATTCTTTTCTTAGATCGGATGTCGGTGTGAGTGTGGCGATCTGACTCACGATTGTCCCGGTGGTTCAACCAGTTCAATCTTCATCCCGCCAAACTCTTCAACGAAGTTTTTCCTCTTGTACAAAGAGACATCCTAACTTGGTACGGCTCTTTACGACTCAAGCGCCACTACTACATTCGCCTTGCCGGGTGATAGTTAATACCACATCGTAATCTTTTACCGTTCAAGCCATCTTCTTTGTCTCATATTCAGATCCCTTGTTCAAGAAATACTTCAAACTTTATGATCCGTGAAGATCTCACATCTCACACCGTAGATGGTGTCTCCAAATTTTAGTGCATGAACTACAATTTGCTAGTTCCAAATCGTGGGTGGGTAGTTCGATCAGTGGGTCCGAGTTGTCGAGATGCGTAGCTATCACTTTTCCTTCTTGCATCAAACACAACCCACCCCGGCCTTAGATGTAATCAGATAGACCACGCACTTTGTCCGCTCGGATGCTAGAACCGTGCATCGTCAATTTTCTTCGAGTATTTGAAAACTCGTCTCGCACTCATCACCAATTGAACTTGATTCCCTTCCGAGTAGTCGGGTTATTGGCCTTGCAATCTTGGAGAATCCTTCATGAATCTCCTATAGTAGCCGGCTAATCCTAGGAAACTTCTAATTTCGTCTTTGCGTTTTGGTGATTTCCATTCTCGCACGGCCTCTACTTGGCTGGATCTACCTTTATGCCTTGAAGCAGACACGATGTGTCAAGGAACATAACTTCCTTCACCAAAACTCACATTTGCTAAACTTAGCGAAGAGTCTTTCATTTCTCAAGGTTTGCAAAACCGTCCGTAGATGTTCCTTATGATCTTCTTCGTTCTTTGAGTAGATAAGGATATCATCTATGAAGACCAAAACGAACCTATCTAGAAATGGATGAAATACTCTGTTCATGAGGTCCATGAACACGGCTGGTGCATTGGTTAACCCGAATGGCATAACTATGAATTCATAGTGGCCATATCTCGTTCGAATGCGTCTTCGTACATCTTGAGGCCGATTTTCAGGTGATGGTATCCCGACTTGAGATCAATTTTAGAGAATACACCTGCTCCTCGCAATTGATCAAACAGGTCATCAATTCTGGGTAAAGGGTATTTGTTCTTTAGTGTCATCTTATTTAGTTCTCTATAATCGATGCACATCCTCAAAGAACCATCCTTTTCTTAACAAACAAAACAAAGCGCCCCAAGGTGAAACACTCGCCTAATAAATCCTAGATCCAAAAGCTCTTGGATTTGGATTTTCGACTCTTCCAGCTCCTTGGGGCCATCCTATAGGCGCCGCCGACATCGGGCTGATCCACGGCTCCAAGTTGATGGTAAACTCTAGTTGTCATCGGGAGGTAGTCCGGCAGATTGGAAATACGTCCAAAATTCTCTGACAACTTCAATGTCTTCTACCCGCTTCGGGTTTTTCCTCATCGTTTAAATAAACAAGGAATGCATGGCATCCCTTCGGTTCATCATCCTCCTAGCTTGTAGTCGACACTATTGGCACTCTTCTTCCATGCCGATCCCATGGAAATGCGTAGCTTCTGTCCCGGAAAGTGAAACGAAATTTTCCTTTCCTTACAGAGAATCGTGGAATGATTCTTAGCTAACGACCCATTCCGAGGATTATGTCTACATCATCCATGGGTATTATGTTTAGGTCGTTAGCCGTAACCTTAAGTGATCCTAATGTCAACTCTAGGTTCGAGCAAAAGTGGGTAACGGTCATAATCCCTCCTATAGGCGGCGAGATTCTCATATCCCGGCTTGATTTTTCGCACCTAAGGCCCAGATTTCACGCATGATTTTGCAATAAAAGAATGCGAAGCACCCGTGTCGAACAAAGACTATAACGGTAGGTTGAGAAGAACTCCCATACCGCCAAGTTCCCTTGGTTTTGTTCGCTCGCCTCCCTATGCGTGGCGAGGCTCTACCGAGCCTACCGAGGCCGACGGGCCGGTCCCGCTGATTTGGCGGTTGTTGCTGGCCGTTCTTTGCCGCTTTGGCGCGTGATGGTTGTCGCCTCTCGTTGTTCTTTGTTGTTGTTGGGGCGGTGGCCGCCACCGCTGCTTCGGAATTTGTTGTTGTGGCCGCTGCCACTGTTGCGGCTGTTGGAGTTGTTGTTGAGGCTGGGGCTGTTGCCATTGAAGTTGAGGGGGTTGGGGCTGAAACTGCGGTGGCTGGGGTTGAAGTTGTATAGCCCTTAATGGCTGAGCATTACCCGGTTGGTTCGGCCTTCCATCCGAACGTGACATCGGGTAATTGTTGGCGTAATGCCCGTTTGCCCAGCATTTATAACAGCTTACCACATTTTCCGTGCACACACCCTTGTGTGTCCTATGGCATCGAGGGCATTGAGGTGTCCTCGACTGTTCATGTGGTCCCCTAGCTGGTGGAGCATAAGCTGCTCTCTTCCAGCCTTATCCCTGTGGCGCCGCGTCTCCCTGCCACGGGCGCTTGTGACTCGTGTCCCCAAAGTTCCCACGGTTGTTATTCCCGCGGTTGGGTTCCCATTTCCCCTTTCCTCTATCCAGTGCATTGTGTGACTGAGACGCCACCGACTTATTTTCGGTCATGGCCGCCTCTATATCTAAAGCTCGTGCGAGAGCTTCAGTGTAGGACAGGTCTCCATGGCTGGCAAGAGACATGCGTATCTCCATTCTTAGCCCTGCCCTGAACTTTTCCGACATTTTCAAGTCGGTGTCCACCAGTTCTGGTGCATATCTCGACATCTCGCGGAAGGTGCGATCATAGTCGGTCACGCTATCCTTTTTGTTTTAGCAGAAAAATTCTCGCCCTTCTTCCTCTTATAGCTTTTTGGGATGTACTTCTCATACAGCTCCCTCTTGAAATCCTCCCACGAGAATTCCTCGAGCTGCTCAGCTGTGAAAGTTTTCTTTCTGGCCTCCCACCAGAAGTCAGCTGGTCCTATCAGTTGAAAGGTAACACACGACAACCTTTCCTGTGCCGTGCATCTTAAGAAGGTAAAACTGCTCAATGGCCCTAACCCATTGTTCGGCTTCTTCCGGCTACCTTTCCCGCTGAAGATGTGAGGTTACTCTTAGAAACATTTCTTCGATTCGGCGATCGGGTTGTGGTGGAGGTGGTGGTTGGGGAATTTCTTCGGCTCTTGCTCGGGATCCTACCCTTCCTCTCGGCCTTCCCGACCTCGACCTCCGGGTTCTTGCTCAGATTCCTTCTGAGGCATCCGCATAGAAAACAGGTAATCATTAGGCACTTATTCTTTTCACAGCTCAACATACACCAATGCTATTATGGCTTTACTGTAAAACGATTCCAAACAGAATATCATTCTTAACAAACATAACTTGCCGCAAAAGCCCTATTGTGGTCATGTATATATATCCAAAATTTTACGCCATAGGCGGGATGTTCAAAACCAACGGTTATACAAAAAGAGAAATAAACATAAGTCCCGCCCACACGGCCTCCAAAACTAAGGTTCTAAGTCCAAACTTAGAGATTAAACATAGAAAAGGAAAACAATGAGCTTAAGCACAAAATCTCTTTAAGCTTCGCTAGTGGTCTGCATCACGCGTCCTCCCACCGTCCGTCCTCCTCGGGATCTTCCTCTTCCTGAGTCGCCTCGCCGTCCTCGAAATGTCCATGCGGGCGGTCCCCTCGATGGACCGGCCCATTGCTTTCCACCATCGGTATGTCTCGCAGGGGTTAAGAGCGGTGGTCGATTCACCCGATGCTCGTAGTCGGCGGATCGGGCCGTAGCCACCGCGACATCTGTTACTCTCATCCGTCTTGTCCGACGAAAGTGCTCGATTGGTGGTATGGCTGGGACCATAGGTGGTGGAGGTGGTACCGTGGATGACGGGTGTCCGGCAGTAAGGGTGGAAATACCGGCTCTCCCAAGGCTCAGGGGCGGCCGCCTCTCTAAGCGAGCAGGCCTTCCTCGTCAAAAGGAAAGGAGGCACGACCGGGTCAATCGCCTCGGAACCTCTGTAAAGCCACTCGCGACTCATCCCGCCCTGTATACTCGGGAGGAGGTAGGGTCCTCTCGGTGCTGCCCAGAATCTTTGAGCACGTAAGTCGTGACTCACGACCAGGCGGATCTCCCACAAGTCGTAGCGCCATCGCCCGGTAGATGTAATCCCCGATATCTCGAGCATATCCATCCCAGTGCGGGAGTATCGCTAGAAGGCGCTGGATGCCGTCATAATCAGTCACGCCGTGAGCTCGGGCGCTCTCCAAAGACGAGATAATATGCCAAGAACTCACCCAAGTCTTCCCAACAGACATCCAACTGGAGCGATATATACTCACCTCCTCCTCCGGGTGGGGTGTGGTCAATCCTCCTCCTCGCGAGATATCTCAACCCTCCATCCGTCACGAATAAAACTAACATAAGTCAACTATCGCCATCGATAAGCGTGCAAGGATATCTTAAACGTAACGTGAAGCAACTAGATAAGGTCAAGCAAGTCTATAAGGTAGGTAACATCATACCGCACAATACTCACCACAACTTACCTTCTTAGTCTTACCCAAACGTATACATAAGCCAACAACATCTTAATATAAGCTATGAGATCCTTATTCTATACCAAACACTCGAACTAGAGTTCAACGGACTCTATCGTATTCTGGAGGCAGAATTATGATTCTTTTCTTCATAACAAATGAAGATCAGTGTGTTAGAGTGCGCAGGTGAAACCATGCGTAAATCGGGTCCTAACGAGAGATCTAGCTAAAACAAATCTATCATGCAGTGCAGGAAATTTGCGCGATCGTGCCAAATTGCAAATTGAGACGTATGTCGACGTATTACGTCTACCATCTTTGGGTTTTAAGTCGGGCTGAACATTCTGAAGCCGCACGTGACGCCCATGTCGTGATTCGTGTTGCTGGTCACCGTGTCGAAGTGATGATGGAGTGCCGACGCCATTCGCCTTAAAGGTCGAGGTCGCCCTCGCCCATCCTTCTCGCCGCCTTACGCCGCTCGTGCCCAAGGGTATCGTTACTTTCATTCTTCCTATCGCTCTTTTGTTCGCATAAGGAAAAGAAGTTCGCATTTCATGTTCTTTCACGACACGTGAACATGCTCCTTAGAGTCTAAGTTCGCCTTATGATAACATATCGCTCATCATAAATAAAATTTTTGAAAGTCGAGAGGTTTCAATTTGAAAATTTTTGAAATACGATTTCAACATAGCAATCATAATCAACTTATATGCATATCAAAATGGATTTATTCATCCCATGTTGATCATTCAACTAGTACCACCGTACTTTCATATCAATACTGAGTATCGCATTAGTTCAACTAAAAGTATTTTGGAAAAATTTCGCTCAACTTTCATTTTCATCATAAAATTTTCATAAATATCAAACCCTTCAAAAGTCCATCCATTTGTTCAATCATGTAAAATTTCCATTTCATGAGTTTGAGAAAGGAATGCGCTACCTTTGTAATATTCCAAAGAAACGAATATCGATTACGGTTTTCTAAACCCGTAATTGTGGTTTTACACATATATGATCTTTTACGACATCAAATCTTGTGATTTCGATACGATATCGTTATAACGAATTCCTTTCAAAATTCACTAAGGATTGTGAATTAAAGGAATGGAATATTACGAAATGATTCGTCAATATATTTTAAACGTCGGAACGCGTATCGAGCGTCGACTTTTCATGAAATTTTACGGCGGTGAAGCTTGGAATTAATTTCCATCTTAATTCCTTTATTAAAAGGAATATATTTATTTAGTAAGTGTGAACTTCTGCGACCATTTTGAGATGAGTCGATTTTGAGCGTTTGAGGCGTTTTGAACGTCGGCGTCTGAGGCGTTTTGCAAAATGAGTTTAATGCTCAGGAAATTATAATAATTAATTTCCTATTAATATTTTATATAATTTCAGTATTATTAATTATTAACAATCGAATTTTCAGTTATTGAATTCGATAATTTGATATTGAAAGTTTCAAAAACCCTAAGTTTATAAACTTTGGTTTTTCACATGAAATGACACTATTAAATTATCATATGGTATCTAAACTTTATAATATGATATATATGAGTGTTATTAAGCTATGAAATCAGTTTTAGATCATTAAAATCGATATGATTTTTATGATTTTGAAATCTAATTTTGAAATTAGGGTTTTATATGCATTGATTAATGCTATAATTTTATCCTATGCTATTATTTAATATCTAGATCATATATTATGATATATATATGTATATTTGGATCGAAAATGGCATGAGTATCAATAATAGGTGTAAATTGTATTTTATTCCTATTTTACCATTTTATTATCGGTAATTTGAAACTTTGCTATATGATTGATTTAATTATTTTTATGACATGTATTATATATCTATGATCTATACTATGATTAATACATAGTATTATGTGTAACAAGAGGATTAAAATCAGCCTTGAACCCCCATAGCCGCCCATCATCACCCCAACAAAGGCAAGCACTCCACCTTTTATTGCCCAACCCATGGCAGCTTTAGCCCTAATGATCAACTACATCCTCATCATTGCTACAGATTTCATCCATTTTGGGCTAAAAATCGGTGAGAGTGAGAGAGATATATAGGGGAGACTCTTCACATTCTCTTCCATTTCATACTACATTTTCAATCAAATTCTAATCACTCAAACACTCATTTTTCTCCCCCGTTCGAAAAATCGAGCCCCTCTCTCCCATTATTTTCAAATTTTCTTCTTCTCTTCTCTATTCCTCTTACAAACTATACTATATTGTTCTTGTGATTCCATATCATTTCTAAGGTAAACATGGACCTTAGCACCGATTTATACCCCATTTATTCATGAAATTTTCGAACATGTTCTTATATATATATTCATGTGTATTTGAATGCTATATATATGTATAATGAGTTTTAAATGTTCTTGAGCATGAGATAATTGTTCTTGATGATTTATATTTCCAAATATATATGAATGTATGTTAGATAATCATATGGTTGATATTTAATTTTGAAATGGATCTAGCATGCTTATATTATTTTCGAACCATAGGATAATGTTAAAAAAATTTTGAAAGCTATATAAAATCTTTATGATGACCGATTATTTCAAACATTTTGGTAATGAAATATTGATGTATGTTATGATTTAAACCTATGGTATGTTAATTAAAATCTTTGGAAAACCCTAGCTATTTTTTTAAAAATACCGAGAGCTATTAATAAATACATTGTATAAATTTTATTTTAAGCATGTAATGACATATTAATGCTTCAATGTATTGTTCATAGGTTATATGATTTAATTAGAAATTTTGAAAACCATATGCTATGAATTTTGAATGATACCGTGAGCATTAGAATATTTTATGTTGATGTATGATTTTATTTTTGAACATGTAATGGTGTTTTAATGCTTTAGTATATTATTTATGCATTGTGTAAATTAATTAGAATTTTTGGAAATCAAATACCATAAATAAATCAAAAAAGCCGTGAGCTATGTGCTCAATAAGGTGATGATTTAATTGGTTTTGATGATTGTTATGATGTTATATTACTATACTATAGTGTATAAACATAGTATATAATTATGGGAATTTTTGAAAACCAAATGCTAAAATAAATCGAAAAAGCCGAGAGCATTACAAGCTCATATGGTGACGATTTAAATTATTTTGGTTGATGTTATGATGTTACAATGTTATAATATAATGTTTATTGATGTTAGAATTTATTTAGAATTTTTAGAAATTGTTTGCTATTTATTTGGTAATTATCTTATATTACCGTGAATATTGTTACATATGTGAAATAAATAGTTATGATGAACTATGGGTTATATAAATATTATATACTGATGTTGGGATGTTATAATGAGTATATATCAATTTTGGGAATTTTGGATGATTATTCCTATTATTTGGAATTACGAATATATATATATGTATATATATAAATAATTAGCAAACAGTGTTATATGAATTTCATAAATTCATATTCTGGACCATAGTGTATAATAATACACTATATTAATTTAGAAAAATTTTCAAAGGTCATTTAGTATTTTTAATCTAATTATCGAAAATTTCGATAATATAAAAGGGTTTTAAAATCCTTTTTAAAACAGTTTATTAATGAAAATTTACTAAAATAATATTCTGGACAGTTTTTAAATTTTACAAAATTTTATAAACATAGATTGCTATGTTTGAGACGAACGTTCATTTTATAACGTTTTAAAATACCAAAATACGTTTTTATTTATAAAAAGGATTATTAAAAATACGAAAATAATCATAAGTCCTTGATTTACAAGATAAATCGAGCAATAGGACTTTACGTTTTCAAATCGATCAAATTCGATTTATAAAACAAAATAGTAAGAAGTTACTATTATTAAAGGTCAAAATCGTTGACTTTGTTGATCAATGTTGACTTCGTTGACTTTCAAGTCAAACGTACGATTATACATTTATAAATACGTCAGTACGCGTAAGATATACTAATTGAGTATGATACCCATTAGTAAGAAAGGATTTCACAAATGAAATCCATATATCGAAAAACGTACTTATACGTTGAAAGCATCTCAAAGAACGAGAACAAGTCAATCGTATACGTGTTAGAAACGTATTGAATTCACTAAGGAATTCAGTCTACATCGATATGAAATATCGAAGTTTATCTTAGTTTTCGAAAGTCTCGAAAGACTTGAGCGACGTACTAAAACCTCGCTTTTTCGTAAAGGTGTGGACGCAAACGCAGCGACGGGATTTTGACGAACGAACTTAGGACTTTTACAACAAACCATAGTCCAGGTGGGCTTACCTCACGAATATCTTTTCACGCAAAATGTGGGCCTTTTCACCCCACTAAAATGTGACTTTCTTGTTATTCCAAATGAGTTTTATTTGATTACTTATCCTACAAGCTGTTTAACAAATGTTTCTTGCATTACACCGCCAAAAATATTTCGTTTTGTATGGATCCTATCTGTTATGCCGGGTAAATTTGTGGAGATAGTTGGAACTATTATATCAATTGTTGTGGTAGCCCAACCTTTTTAATGTCGGGTCTGTGTCGGATGATAAATGCAGCTAGGATTGGCGTGAAGGTTGGAACTATCTGTTGTGTTAACATATGCTTGCGCAGAGAGTTGTGTCTTGTATGCGGGATTACGGCCGGTCACGGCGTCGTAGATGGGAGGCCTCCTCTCGGCGCTTATTTATTATTATTATTATGTATTATGACTATGAGATACGGACCATACACACCAAGAAAATGCTCGGCGAGCTATGTTTCTGGCGAAAATGATTTGGTAAGCACAAGGCATTTTAACTAAAACCCTTGTGACTTACTCAATATTGGCAGCGTAATCCAAATCTATCAAATGTTTTTGGCATGAGTCCACTAAGTGCAAATTTCTTGTACTTAGCCCTGCATGTTTGTTTTTAAATGTGCAGGTTGAGCTCTGATGGTGATGATGGGGAAAGTGTTGAGGAGTCCAGTGTCCTTGACCGGTTTAATTGAATTTGTGGTTTATACCTTGAATGCATATCGTCATATATGTATTCACACACTTTCCGCTGCTACACTCTGAACTCCCTTATTTACGCCTTATGTTTTTAAACTATTGAGGCCCATCGGATCAGGCCAAGTTTTGGGGTCCGATGGCCTAAACCTTTTCAAAACAATATAACATCATCTAGTATTACATTCAAGCATGTTAGCTTATTTTCACGCATCTCTATTTTCCATGTAACCCCTAAAGTACTACTCCTAGTACTAGTCGCCTCCAGTCCGGGTTGGTCCGGAATGGGGTCGTGACAGTGGTATCGAGCTTTTGCTCTTTGAAACCCAAATTCTTTTTATTATAAGTCTAGATCGAGTCCTTTGGACTTCTAGAAACCTCTCGACTCCTCTCAACACTCCATCACATCGAGCTCAACCGGAAAAAGAGGTAGCGCATTCCTTTCTCAAACTCATGGAATGGAAATTTTACATGATTGAACAATTGATAGACTTTTGAAGGATTTGATTATTATGAAAATATTTATGATGAAAATGAAAGTTGAGCAAGAAAATTTTACCAAAACACTTTAGTTGAACTAATGCAATACTCAAGTATCGATATGAAAGTACATGGTGGTACTAGTTGAATAATCAACATGGGATGAATGAATCCATTTTGATATGCATATAAGTTGATTATGATTGCTATGTTGAAATCGTATTTCCAAAAATTTTCAAATTAAGACATCTTTCCAACTTTCAAAAATTTTATTTATGATGAGCGATATGTTATCATAAGACGAACTTAGACTCTAGGAGCATGTTCACGATCGTGAAAGAACATAAATCGAACTCCTTTTCCTTATGCGAGAACAAAAGAACAATAGGAAGAGTGAAAGTGCGATACCCTTGAGCAGCGGACGGCGGAAGAAGAAGCGAGAAGGATGGGCGAGGACAACCTCGACCTTTAAGCTAAATGGCGCCGGCACTCCATCATCTATTTCGACACGGTGACCAGCAACACGAATCACGACATGGGCGTCACTACGGCTTCAGGATGTTCAGCCTCGGCGATAACCCGAAGATGATAGGCGTATTACGTCGACATACGTCTCGTTTTGCAATTTGGCACGATCGCGCAAATTTCCTGCACTGCGCAGTAGATTTGTTTTAGCTAGATCTCTCGTTAGGACTCCGATTTACGCATGGTTTTCACCTGCGTACTCCTAACACTGATCTTCATTTGTTATGAAGAACAGAATCCTTAATTCTGCCTCCAGAATACGATAGAGTCCATTGAACTCTAGTTCGAGTGTTTGGTATAGAATAAGGATCTCATAGCTCATATTAAGATGTTGTTGGCTTATGTATACGTTTGGGTAAGACTAAGAAGGTAAGTTGTGGTGAGTTTTGTGTAGTATGATGTTGCCTACCTTATAGACTTGCTTGACCTTATCTAGTTGCTTCACGTTACGTTTAAGATATCCTCGCCTCGCTTATTCGATGACGATAGTTGACTTATGTTAGTTTTATTCGTGACGGATGGAGGATGAGATATCTCGCGAGGAGGAGGATTGGACCACACCCCACCCCGAGGAGGAGGTGAGTATATATCGCTCTAGTTGGATGTCTTGTTTGGGAAGACTTGGGTGAGTTCTTGGCATATTATCTCCGTCTTTGGAGGCGCCCGAGCTCACGGAGTGATCGATTATGACGGCATCCAGCGCCTTCTAGCGATACTCCCTGCACACAGGATGGATATGCTCGAGAGATATCGGGGATTACATCTACCGGGCGACGGGCAGCCACGACTTGGTGGGAGATCGCCTGTGTTCGTAAGTCACCGACTTACGATATGACATTCTGAGGCAGCACCGAGAGGACCTACCTCCTCCCCGAGAGTATACTGGCGGGATGAGTCGCTGTGAGTGGCTGTACACGAGGTTCCGAGGCGGATCGACCCGGTGGTACCTCCGTGTCGATTCGACGAGGGCGGACCTGCCGCTAGAGAGGCAAAGACGCCCAGCCTTGGGAGAGCCGGTATTTCCACCCTTACCTGTCGGACACCCCGTACGTCCACCAGTACCACCTCCACCACCTATGGTCCCAGCCATACCACCAGTCGAGCACTTTCATCGGACAGCACGGATGAGAGTATCAGATGCCTTCCCAGGCTATGACCCGACTCGAGTATGCTACAGTCCGATTCGCCCCGACTACGAGCCTCGGGCGAATGCGACCACCGCTTTTAACCCCATGCGAGATATACCGATGGTGGAAAGCAATGGAGCCGGACCATCCAGGGGCTACCCCGTATGGACATTCGGACGGTGAAGATGATTCGGAGGAGGAGGAAGACCACGAGGAAGGCGGAATAGGGAAAGACCTCGTGAAGGCACTAGGCGACGTTTTAAATAG
Organism: Salvia rosmarinus; assembly: GCA_036937905.1. NCBI lineage: Eukaryota > Viridiplantae > Streptophyta > Magnoliopsida > Lamiales > Lamiaceae > Salvia > Salvia rosmarinus. The sequence goes on along the minus strand of CM072824.1, from coordinate 38,328,599 downwards.
AATTTGTTTTGTTATGTCTAGCGTGTGTGCTAGCTTTTCTCTTTTCTTTTGTTGCACCTTAGTTCTAAAACTCGAATTCTCTTTTTAGGCCGTGTGGGCGGGATTTATGTTTTCTGTTTACCATTGTTTTGAACATCACGCCTATGGCGAAATTTTGATATATATATACGACCACTAATAGGGCTTTTGCGGCAAGTTATGTTTGTTAAGAATGTTATACTACATTGGGATCGCTTTATGACAAGGCCAAAGCAGTGTGAGTGGATGTGGGCGTGAAAAGAATAAATGCTAATGTTTACTTGTTTTCATATAGCATGCCTCAGGAAGAATCCGGGCGGGAACCCGGAGGTCGAGGCGGGGAAGGCCGAGAGGAAGGGGGTAGAGTCCCGAACAAGAGCGGAAGACAATCCCCAACCCCACCTCCACCACAACCCGATCGTGAATCGAAGAAATGTTTCTAAGGCAGAACCCTCTGTCTTTAACGGAAAAACAACCGGAGGAAGCCGAACAATGGGTCGAGGCTATTGAGCGGATCTTTACCTTCTTAAGATGCACGGCACAAGAAAGGCTGTCGTGTGTTACTTTCCAGATGGTTGGACCAGCTGACTTCTGGTGGGAAGCCAGAAAGAAGACTTTTACAGCAGAACAGCTGGAGGAATTCTCGTGGGAGGATTTCAAAGAGCTGTATGAAAAGTATATCCCCAAAAGTTATAGGGGGAAAAAGAGGCAGGAATTTTTCCTGCTAAAACAAGAAAAATTATCCGTAACCGACTACGATCGCACTTTCTGCGAGACGTCAAGATATGCGCCGGATCTAGTAGACACCGACTTGAAGATGTCGGAAAAGTTCAGGGCAGGGCTAAGAATGGAGATACGCATGTCTCTTGCCAGCCATGGAGACCTATCTTACACCGAAGCTCTAGCACGAGCTTTGGATATTGAGGACTATGGCGAGAATAAAGCGATGTCGTCTCGGGCACCACAGTGGTCGGATAAGGAAAAGGGCTCGGGAGCCCAACCGCGGAAATAACAACCGCATGAAACTACGGAGAAAGCAGTCACAGCGCGCGTGGCGAAAACCCCGGCGAGGACAAAGGCGGAAGAAGCGGGTTATGCTCCACCGGCAAAGGGACCACATGAGCGATCGAGGACACCTCAATGCCCTCGATGCCATAGGACACACAAGGGTGTGTGCACGGCAAACGTGGTAGGCTGTTACAAATGCGGGGTGAGCGGGCATTACATGACAATTGCCCGATGTCACGTTCGGATGGAAGGCCGAACCAGCGGAAATGCTCGACCGTTGAGGGCTATCTGACTTGAGCCAGACCACGCAGCGGTTCCGGCCCAACCCCAAAGCAACTCGATGGCAACACACGGCCTCAACAACAACAACTCCGAATAATAGCGGTGGCGGCCGCCACGACAACAAATCCGCAGCAGCGGATGGCGGACCACCGCCACAACAATGAGCGGCGATACGGCGCGTCAGCGCCCAGCGGCGGCGCACAGCGAGCAACAACGCCGAATCAGCGGGACGGCGCCCGTCGGCCTCGGCGGCTCGGGCGAGCTACGCACTGCGGGAGGCGAGCGAGCGAACCGAGAAACTTGGCGGTATGGGAGTTCTTCTCAACCTACTGTTATAGTCTTTGTTCGATCTGGTGCTTCGCATTCTTTTATTGCAAAATCATGCGTAGGAAATTTGGGCCTTAGGTGCGAAAGGTCAAGCGAGGATATGAGAATCTCATCGCCTATGGGAGGAATTATGGCCGTTACACACTTTTGCTCGAACCTAGAGATGACATTAGGATCACTTAAGGTTACGGCTAGCGATCTAAACATAATACCCATGGACGATGTAGACATAATCCTAGGAATGGGTGGTTAGCTAAGAATCATTCCACGATTCTCTGTAAGGAAAGGAAAATTTCGTTTCACTTTCGGGACAAGAAGCTACGCATTTCCATGGGATCGGCATGGGAAGAAGAGTGCCAATAGTGTCGACACTACAAGCTAGGAGGATGATGAACCGAGAAAGGATGTCTTGCATTCCTCGTTTATTTGAGCGAGGGGATAAACCCGAGCGGGTAGAAGACATTGAAGTCGTCGAGAATTTTCGGACGTATTTCGAGAATCTACCGGGACTACCACGATAGACAACTAGAGTTTACCATCGACTTGGGCCGGATCAGCCCGGTGTCGAAGCGCCTATAGGATGGCCCGAAGGAGCTAGAAGATTTGAAAATCCAAATCGAGAGCTTTTGGATCTAGGATTTATTAGGCCAAGTGTTTCACCTTGGGGAGCGCCTGTTTTGTTTGTTAAGAAAAAGGATGGTTCTTTGAGGATGTGCATCGATTATAGGGAACTAAATAAGATGACACTAAAGAACAAATACCCTTTACCCAGAATTGATGACCTGTTTGATCAATTGCGAGGAGCGGGTGTATTCTCTAAAATTGATCTTAAGTCAGGATACCATCAGCTGAAAATACGGTCTGAGGATGTACCTAAGACGCATTCCGAACCCAGATATGGCCACTATGAATTCATAGTTATGCCATTCGGATTAACCAATGCACGGTAGTATTCATGGACCTCATGAGCAGTATTTCATCCATTTACGGATAAATTCGTTTTGGTCTTCATAGATGATATCCTTATCTACTCAAAGAGCGAAGAGGATCATAAGGAACATCTACGACGGTGTTACAAACCTTGAAATGAAAGACTCTTTGCTAAGTTTAGCAAATGCGAGTTTTGGTGAAGGAAGTTATGTTCCTTGGACACATTGTGTCTGTGAAGGTATAAAGTAGATCCGACCAAAGTAGAGGCCGATGCGGGAATGGAAATCACCAAAAGCATGCGACGAAAATTAGAAGTTTCCTAGGATTGGCTGGCTACTATAGGAGATTCATGAAGGATTCTCCAAGATTGCAAGGCGATAACCCGACTACTCGGAAGGAATCAAGTTCGTTTGGGTGATGAGTGCGAGGCAAGTTCCAAATACTCGAAGAAATTGACGGTGCACAGTTCTAGCGGTCCGAAGCGGACAAAGTGCGTGGTCTATCTGACGCATCTAAGGCGGGGCTGGGTTGTGTTTTGATGCAAGAAGGAAGGTGATAGCTTATGCATCCCGACAACTCGGACCCTGGTGAACTACCAACTCACGATTTGGAATTAGCGGTGTAGTTCATGCCTTTGAAAATTTGGAACACCATCTCTACGGTGTGAGATGTGAAATCTTCCTGAGACCATAAAAGTTTGAAGTATTTCTTGAACAAAGGGATCTCGAATATGAGACAAAGAAGATGGCTTGGCGGTAAAGATTACGTGTGGTATTAACTATCACCGGGCAAGGCGAATGTAGTGGTAGCCTTGAGTCGTAAAAGCCATACCAGTTAGGATGTCTCTTTGTACAAGAGGAAAAACTTCGTTGAAGAGTTTGGCGGGATGAAGATTGAGCTGGTTGAACCACCGGGACAATCGTGAAATTTATCGCTACACTCACTTTGAAATCGATCTAAGAAAAAGAATTGTCGAGACACGAAGTTGAGAAAAGTTGGAAAGATCCGAGAAAGACTAAGGTGCGAAGGATTGAGAATTTCAAGAGGCACGGATAACGCCTTATTGTTTGAAGGTAGGATATGCGTTCTGACGGACCTGAGCTTGAGCGAAATCATGAGTGAGGCTCGCGTCGCCCTACACCGTCCACCCAGGCGGTACAAAAATGTACCAGGATCGAAGGAAAAATTTTGGTGGGAAGGCGTGAAGCGAGACATAGCTTCTTTAGAGACGCTGTCTTGTTTGTCGACAAGTGAAGGCCCTACACCAGCGACCCTACGGGAAGTTACAACCGTTAGAAATCCCAGTGGAGTGGGACGATATAGCGATGGATTTCGTTACAAGCTACCCAAATCGAGAAGAGGAAACACGACCGTATGGGTAATTGTGGATAGACTTGCAAAAGTGCTCACTTTCACCTATTCAAAGCACTTATGGATCGATAAGTTGGCTCGGTATGCGTTAAGGAAATTGTGCGACTACATGGGTGCCAAATCTATTACCTCGATCGAGACTCAAGTTCACATCCATTTGGATTAGCTTGCGGCGAGCCGATGCGAGATTAAATTTGATCTGACTTTCCACCCACAAAGCGATGGACAATCGGAAAGAACGATCAAGCGGCGAAGATATGCTTAGAACCGTAGTATTGGATCGAGGTGCAAATGGGAAGATATTTTACCTCGATTGAGTTTGCTTACAACAACGACTATCAGCGGACGATAGGCATGGCCCATCTGAAGCCTTGTATGGCAAGAAGTTTAGATCACGCTTTATTGGGATGAAGTCGGTGAGAGGAAGATTATAGGGCACGATGCGGTGGCGAGATGATCGAAATTGTTCGACAAATTAGGATGAGGATAAAAGAGGCTCGGAGATGACAGAAATCTTCTACCGATACGCGTAGATCCGAGCTACAATTTGAGGATGGAGACAAAGTCTTTCTTAAGGTCTCTCCAGTGAAAGGATTATCGGGTTTGGCACGAAAGGAAGTTGAGACCCGTTTTATAGGACCTTATGAGATCGTAGAAAGGATGAGGTCCGATGGCTTATAGGTTGGCTCTTCCGCCAAACCTAGGGAATGTGCATAATGTTTTCACGTCTCATAATTGCAATCGTTCACAACCCAAAGCACGTAATTCGTCGAGGCGACATGATCCTCGAGCGGACATGAGCTATAAGGAAGAACCCGCAGCCATACTTGACCACAAAGTCCGGCCTTACGGAGCAAGTCGATTAGTTAGTCAAGTCTTTGTGGAGACACCACGGACGGGGAAGAAGCCACGTGGGAGCTTGAAGAAGCAATGAGAGAAAAATACCCGATCTATTTTTCTAAAGGTATACAAATTCGGGACGAAATTTTTCGTGAGGGTGGAATGTAATATTCGAAGAAACAAATATCGATTCGGTTTTCTAAACCCGTAATTAGGGTTTTACCGTATATATTATCTTTTACGACATCGAATCTTGTGATTTCGACACGATATCGTTATAACGAATTCCTTTCAAAATTCACTAAGGATTGTGAATTAAAGGAATGAAATATTACGAAATGATTAGTCGATATATTTTAACGTCCGACACGTATCGAGCGTCGACTTTTCATGAAATTTTACGGCGGTGAAGCTTGGAATTAATTTCCATCTTACTTCCTATATTAAAGGAATATATTTATTTAGTAAGGGTGAACTTCTGCGACCATTTTGAGATGAGTCGATTTTGAGCGTTTTGAGGCGTTTTGAGCGTCGGCGTCTGAGGCGTTTGCAAATTGAGTTTAATACTCGGGAAGTTATAATAATTAATTTCCTATTAATATTTTATATAATTTCAGTATTATTAATTATTAACAATCAATTTTCAGTTATTAAATTCGATAATTTGATATTGAAAGTTTAAAAACCTAAGTTTATAAACTTTGGTTTTCACATGAAATGACACTATTAAATTATCATATGGTATCTAAACTTTATAATATGATATATATGAGTGTTATTAAGCTATGAAATCAGTTTTAGATCATTAAAAATCGATATGATTTTATAAATTTCGAAATCTAATTTTCGAAATTAGGGTTTCTTATGCATTGATTAATGCTATAATTTTAGCCTATGATATTATTTAATATCTAAATCATGTATTATGATATATATGTGTATAATTGGGACGAAAATGGCATGAGTATCAATAATAGGTGTAAATTGTATTTTATTCCTATTTTACCATTTTATTATCGGTAATTTCGAAACTTTGCTATATGATTGATTTAATTATTTTTATGGCATGTATTATATATCTATGACCTATACTATGATTAATACATAGTATTAATGTGTAACAAAAATTAAAATCAGCCCCAACACACCCTCAAAGGCGCCGGCCACCCTCTTTAAACAAGGCATGCACCCACCTATTTTCTACCCAATGCATGGCTTAGCTTTTTACTTAGCCTAATCATCAACTAAATCCTCATCATTGCTACAGATTTTTCTCCCCATTTTTGGGCTAAAAATCGGTGAGAGTGAGAGAGATAGTATAGGGGGAGACTCTTCCCATTCACCCCATTTTCCATATACACATTTTCAAACAACTAACACTCCAAACACTCTCTATTTTCCTCTCCCATTCAGCAGAAAAATCGAGCTCCTCTCTCCCATTATTTTCAGATTTTCTTCCCTTCTCTTCTCTATTCCTTCTTCCAAACATTTATACTATATTGCTTCTTGTTAATCCTATACCATTCCAAGGTAAACATGGACCATAAGTGTCGATTCTTACCTCATTTATTTCATGAAAATCGAAACTGTTTCATGTATATATTCATGTGTATTTCGAATGCTATATGTATGTATATATATGTTTTAAATGTTCTTGAGCATGAGAATGTTGTTCTTGATGATTTATTTTAAAAATATATGAAATGTATGCTTAGATAATCATATGTTGTTGTTCATTTGATTTTTGAATGGATCTAGCATGCTATATTATTTTCGAACCATAGGATAATGTTTAAAATTATTTTCGAAATGTATAAAAATTTCTTTATGATGACCGATTGCTTTTCAAATATTTTGGTAATGGATTATTGATGTATGTTATGATTTAAACCCATGGTATGATATTTAAAATCTTTGGAAATACCCTAGGTATTTTTGTTAAAATACCGTGAGCATTAGGAAAACATTTGTTGATGTATGATTTTATTTTTGAACATATAATGGTGTTTTAATGCTTTAGTATATTATTTATACATTGTGTAAATTAATTAGAATTTTTGGAAATCAAATACTATTTTAAATCAAACAAACCGTGAGCTTGTTGCTCTTGAAGGTGATGATTTAATTAGTTTTGATAAATATTATGATGTTATATTAATATACTATAGTATATAGACATAGTATATAATTGTTAGAATTTTTGAAAACCAAATACTAATTAAAATCGAAAAAGCCGAGAGCTTGCAAAGCTCATATGGTGACGATTTAAATTAGTTTGGTTGATGTTATGATGTTATAATGTTATAATATAATGTTTATTGATGTTAGAATTTATTTAGAATTTTTAGAAATTGTTTGCTATTTATTGGGTAATTATCTTATATTACCGTGAATATTGTTACATATTGTGAAATAAATAGTTATGATGAACTATGGGTTATATAAATATTATATACTGATGTTGGGATGTTGTTATAAGTATATATCAATTTTGGGAATTTTTGGATGATTATTCCCTATTATTTGGAATTACCGAAAATATATATATGTATATATATAAATAATTAGCAAACAGTGTTATATGAATTTCATAAATTCATATTCTGGACCATAGTGTATAATAATACACTATATTAATTTAGAAAATTTTTCAAAGGTCATTTAGTATTTTTAATCTAATTATCGAAAATTTCGATAATATAAAAGGATTTTAAAATCCTTTTTAAAACAGTTTATTAATGAAAATTTTCTAAAATAGTATTCTGGACAGTTTTTAAATTTTACAAAATTTTATAAACATAGATTGCTATGTTTGAGACGAACGTTCATTTTATAACGTTTTGAAATACCAAAATCGTTTTATTTATAAAAGGATTATTAAAAATACGAAAATAATCATAAGTCCTTGATTTACAAGATAAATCGAGCAATAGGATTTTACGTTTTCAAATCGATCAAATTCGATTTATAAAACAAAATAGTGAAGTTACTATTATTAAAGGTCAAAATCGTTGACTTTGTTGATCAATGTTGACTTCGTTGACTTTCAAGTCAAGCGTGCGATTATACATTTATAAATCGTCGATGTCGTAAGATATACTAATTGAGTATGATGCCATTAGTAAGAAAGGATTTCACAAATGAAATCCATATATCGAAAACGTGCTTATCGTTGAAAGCATCTCAAAGAGCGAGAACAAGTCGATCGTATACGTGTTAGAAGCGTATTGAATTCACTAAGGAATTCGGTCTACATCGATATGAAATATCAAGTTTATCTTAGTTTCGAAAGTCTCGAAAGACTTGAGCGACGTACTAAAACCTCGCTTTTTCAGAAAGTGACGCAAACGCGCTTGACGGGATTTTGTGAGCGAACTTAGGACTTTACAACAAACCATACCCGGTGGGCTTTCCTTTCTTACCTCACGAATGTGGGCTTCTTATCTTCAAAATGTGGGCCTTTTCACCCCACTAAAATGTGACTTTCTTGTTATTCCAAATGAGTTTTATTTGATTACTTATCCTACTGTTTGTTTAACAAATGTTTTCTTGCATTACCGCCAAAAATATTTCGTTTTGTATGGATCCTATCTGTTATGCGGGTAGAAATTGTGGAGATAGTTGGAACTATTATATCAATTGTTGTGGTAGCACCTGACCTTTTAATGTCGGGTCTGTCTGTGGGATGATAAATGCACAGCTAGGATTGGCGTGAAGGTTGGAACTATCTGTTGTGTTAACATATGCTTGCAGAGCGATGTCTTTGTCTGGGATTACGGCGGTCACGGCGTCGTAGATGGGAGGCCTCCTCTCGGCGTTTATTATTTATTATTATTATGTATTGTGACTATGAGATACGGACCATACACAAGAAAATGCTCGGCGAGCTATGTTCTGAATGAAAATGATTTGGTAAGCCAAGGCATTTTAACTAAAACCCTTGTGACTTACTCAATATTGGCGTAATCGAATCTATCAAATGTTTTGGCATGAGTCCACTAAGTGCAAATTTCTTGTACTTAGCCCGCATGTTTGTTTTAAATATGCGGGTTGAGCTACGATGGTGATGATGGGGAAAGAGTTGAGGAGTCGATGTCCTTGACCGGTTTAATTGAATTTGTGGTTTATACCTTGAATCATATAAATCATATATGTATTCACACACTTTCATTGCTACGCTCTGAACTCCCTTATTTCGCCTTATGTTTTTAAACTATTGAGGCCCATCGGATCAGGCAAGTTTTGGGGTCCGATGGCTAAACCTTTCAAAAACAATATAACATCATCTCGTATTACATTCGAGCATGTTGGCTTATTTTCACGCACCTCTATTTTACTCATGTAACCCCTAAAGTACTACTCCTAGTACTAGTCGCCTCAGTCGGGTTGGTCCGGAATGGGGTCGTGACATAATTATTATATTATTATGATGTCATTAAGGACTAAATGAGGTATAATCTGAGTTGCACAAGTGTGGGTGCACTTGTGTACATAAGTGGCTAAAACTTAGCCATTTAGTATGATTTTATGTACAAATATCATCTTATAATTAATGAAATGTTATGATTAGGATCTTATCATATATGAGTTGTAAAGTAGCATTAATTAGCTAATAAAACAAGTCATCCAAGGCTCATTTATTGTGAGGCGAAAATGTTGAAAAATGGTTGAAAAATATTTAATTTCATACTATATATTAGTGCCATTTGTATAGTTGAAATAATTGACTTTTCAAACTTCGCTTTATACTATAATTATAATATGATAATAATATAATATATAATATGAAAATAATAAAATTCTCTCTAATTAATTAAGCATGGCGAGAATGTCACATATGTGACATTATGTGATTAATTCATTTACTCTTAATAAATATGCCATGATTTATAAATTAATTATAATATAGTATAATAAAGTATATAATATAAAAATAAAAATAAAATCAATTCTAAAGACCTATAGATAGTTGGCTTACACACGCATTAATATATATATAAATTTAATTATTTTATGCCAATTATAATACAAGTTGCAACAAGGGATAAGATACATTATGAGTTGTACATGATAAGATTAAAATTTTGTCTCCTAGCTAATGGAGGTGCCGATTTTGTTGACAAAATTAGGCAAGTAGTATAAGATATTTTTCATGCAATTATTGTACTACAACTTGCTAATGTACATAAATATAAGGAGAGCACAACACTCTCCCATTTACAAACCTTGACTAGAAAATATAGTGGGAATTTTGAGAGAGTGTTCTTGATTTTAAATCGAAACTTAGATCAATTAAACTTGCGATCAAAATCCGTGCCGATTAAAGGTTAGAAATTTCTGACTTCGATTACATGCTAGAATTTTCGATTTTCATCCGTTAAATTTTAAGTTATGATCTTAGTTTATATATATCATTTTCGAAAATTTTAAATCTTGTGCTAATATGTTTAGATATTATGTTTATACTATGTTATTAAGCATGTACATTAATTATATCATGAAATTAAGCATGGTGTTAAATTATTCATGAGGATCGAAAATTAGGAGTACTATATGTTGTTGATTTTAATTTTAATTGTTGATTTAAGCATGGAATAATAATCTAGGGTGTTAAATATGCTTATATGAATTTATGTAGAATTTTGGAAAACTATAGCCTATAATTTAATGAATACGAAAATTATAGTATATGATGTTATGTTGTGATATAATTCATGTTTAAGTGTTATAATAGCATATCAGTGTGTAGATTCATAATATATGGTTGTGAGGATTTATTGAAATTTATAAAGAATTATTTGACCTAAGTCAAAAATTTAGAAAGTGACTTAGGAAAATTTTATTCAATAAGTCACAATAAATAACAATTATGTTATAATAAGCATAATTGAGGATGATTAATTGATATATGAATTTATTGAAATTTTTAAAAAATCATTTGATGGGTTATTTATAGAAACCGAAAACCATATGTTAAAAGACCAAGGTGTATAAATTTTATTTGACTAAGGTAATTACATATTATTAATCACATGATAAAATAGTGTGACATGTGAATTTATAGGAATTTTTGCACAAGTCTAAGCTATTTAATTTGAATTACCGAAAATTTCATAATATGTATAATAATGTTATAAAATTATTTTATCAAGAATAATTAAATATTATGATCTAAAATAATATTTTAGACATAGTATGATTTTATAGGAATTTTGGAACAAAATTGCACATAAAATGATAAAATTTCATAAATAGTTGAAAAAGTCAAAATGTTGACTTTTGTTGACCAAAGTCAAAATTGTTGACTTTTGGTTGACTTAGTCAAAATAGTTGACCAAAATCGTTGACCAAGGTCAGCAGCACGCAGTCGATAATCGTTATGAATGTGGCGTAGTAAGTTTAATAACAATGCTACTACGTTACGTAAGTACATTAAAGCGCACATTATATACTAAAAGGTAAAATACCATTTATATGTTGAGAAATTTCATAATCGACATCAATCGATTAGGAAGCGTCAAAATAAGTCCAACGTTAGCCTTATTTGATACATAGGCGTTATAGACTATGTTCGTCTCTATCGAAGCGTGACGGCGTACTAAAATGATTCTTACGTTAAGGTGATACTTGGGCGAGGCATTGGCGTAGGAGCGAGACCCTAGTATAAAGACCTACGTTATGCGAGGTGGGCTTTACCGAAAACCCTTTTATTCGATGCTTTCTTGAAAAGTATTTATTTACAAGCTTTCGATTGAAAATGATTATGAACCGTTATTGATTACATGCCTAAAATATTTATGTTTTAACGTATGTATCCTATCATGTTGTTGGGCGAGCCAACTATGAATGTGAATCGGTTATTGGGTAGCTCCCAATTTTAAATTCGATATCGGATCTAGTCGATGAGAATTCACGGCTGGGGTTACGTGTACACCGGTTTTGTGTTGTGAGCCGTTAGCAACATCATCGGTCGGTGTGGATCTAGTCGGATCGTAATCACGACTATGTGATTGTGAGCCGTTAGCAACATCTTGACCCGATCACGGCGTCGGTAGAAGCGAGGCCTACTTACGACGTGAGATCGATTATGAATAGTTATGTGAATGATACGGATCATACGAATCGAGAAAATGCTGTGCAGCGAATCTTTTGAGAAATGATAAAGTATTTTGGTATTCACGAGTTATTTCAACTAAAATCCTCGTGTTATACTTACGGCGGTGTAATTAAATGAAATTATTTTGGCATGAGTCCACTAAGTGCAATCTTGTACTTAGCCGCATGTTGTTTTTAAATATGCAGTTGAAATTGCTGATGGGATGGACAAGTGTTGAGCAATCGGAGTTTTTGTCGCTAATAGTTCACCTTGGATGTATATCGTCATATATGCATTCACATGTTTTCATTATTCAAAACACTTTATTATACTATTTTGGATATTACTTATGTAACTCGGATCGTTGAATCCTTTTGTTAATGGTCCATTGGTCTAGTTTGTATGAAATCGTTGTGTGTTTATCTATAGGTTTGAAGTCTTGAAGGTTGTTGGTCATTATGTTCTTTAATTCACGCTAGTCAAGAATGATCCGTCTAATCCGCACTTTAGGTGGGCGGGCTGTTCTGATTAATATCGAGCGAGGTTGTCCTTTGAACCCTAAAACCTTCTTTTCAAAAGTCAAGTCTAGATTGAGTCACTAGACTTCTAGAAATCGGTGACCGTGCTCAACACTCCATCACATCAAGCTCAACCGGAAAGAGGTAAATTATTTTCTCGGTTTGAGTTTGAAAGTTGAAAGTTTGAGCAGTGAACTTGAAATTTTGGAAAATGAGATTGAACTCATATTTTGAAAGCGATGAAAGTTATGAAAGTTTTGGAATGTATTCGAAATGAATTTTTCGAGTTATGTGAAAAGTTGGCGGTGTTATGTCAAAAGTTTTATGATAAGTAAGTTATCGGTGAGATGAGACCAAGTTTACGATGAATGAGGAATAGTTGACATGATAATGTCAAAGTGATGTTTGAGTTCTTCAAAGCATGAGTAGAAGTTATGTTACGATTTTGAAATATTTATTCAAAGTTACAATTTATTACGAAAATGGGTATGCTATTCCCAAAGAACATAGATACTCTAAAAGCATGCTCACCTTTTGAACATAGAAGTATGAGTTCTAGGGCTTGATCCCTTTGCGAGAACAATAGTGAGATATTGATTTCTGAGCGAGCGAAAAGTCGATTGGAAGCGAACTCGAGTTTTCAACAAAAAGTCGACGAAAGCAAAGAAAAGATCAATGGTGCAAGACGCGCGGGTTCGATAAGGACCAGAAAAAGCTAAACAAATTTTGATAAAAACCTCGTACGAAGCAGAGCATGAGCTCGCAATCGTTCGGAAGGAAGTAATTTCCGGCGCACAATCGCGCAGGCAGAAAACTGCACTGTGCAGTGTTTTTGTTTTGACTCGTTCTTATTCGTTTGAACTCCGTTTTGCAAACGGTTTTCGCTCACATACTCGTATCTCAACGAACTTCAGTTCATATGAAGGACAGAAATCCTGAATCCTTCTCCAGAATTCGTGAGGAACAGTTGAAGTTAGACTGAAAATTTTTGCTGAAAATAGAGAACTTAAGAAGTTAAAGTAGAGATTCCATAAGTGAAATTATGATGTAGGATGAACATAGGAACTTTGATGTAAACATTTATCCGCTTATCGGATGTGTTTGCTTTATCCGCTATGAGATATATTCTACTCTTTATCCGCTTATCGATATAGATTGACTTATGCTAGGATTATACATGATAGATGGCGATCGTTATTACTCACCGAGGCGGAGGATGATGCCGGGGTTATCCGAGAGAAGTCCTTGAAGCCTATCGCACTTACAATATGAGTTGGGCGACGGTCTAGGAGAGTTCCCGATGAGCTATCTGCGATTATGGATGGGCGCCCATGATGCGGTGTGACAGGATATGGCGGCATCAGCGGTTACTCACTCGATAGCTTGATTGAATGGGAAGACTATGCAAAAGAGATATCGGGCGACTATATCTATCGTCGTGCATTGACTATGACCGATTGGAGATTTGCCGAGGTTTGTCACCATCTCATATATGTCTACAGCGTATATAGGGCTGCACCAAGAGGGCCCTATCGCCACCGGGGAGTACACTTGGCGTGACGATACACCGAATGGCTATATCACGGAAGTTCCTCGAGTGGTCAACCTGCGGTGCAAGGTTCTTGGGCGGAGATCGACCCGAGCATGTGGCGAGGCATCGCGACCGTGTCATTAGGAGTGCCGTTCTTCCACCTATGGCGTTCGGACATCCGACGCGACCGGCACTACCACGCCCACCACCAATGACGGCACCTACCACGAGGGGCATTCATGGAAACACATGATCATCGTGAAGGCTATGTTCCTATACGGGGCGTGTATCTGTAGGTGATGATGGAGCTGGACCGTCACGTGGGCGTGCTCGAGAGGAAAGCTCAGGAGGAATCAAGAGGACCGGGAAGAAGAGGAGGACCTCAAGAGGATCAAGCGAGACCGAACTGCAGGCGAACCATGGAGCGTGAGCGAAACATGGACGAAAACGGATATTAGTATACGAGTAGTACGTAGTATGTAGTGTGTAGTAATGATGTTAACAAAGTTATAGAAGCATAGTATTTTAAGATGTCTTATATCCAATAAGTAGTTGACAGTGGTATACTTAGTACAGTGTGTACTTAGCGCCTTTTAAGCAATGACATGCAGAATAGTCCTTTCGAGGCAAAGTTTTCCATATATATATGATGATGACCCGAGAATGGGCTTTTATGAACATCAAGTTGTGCAATAAGAATGATGGCTGCAATACCGAGGAAAAATCCGCACCGACCCAGTCACAAGATGTGGTGACAAAGGAAAACGTAAATGGGAAGGAATTCAAATAAATAACAACTTCAACCGAGGAGGTTTAACAACAACAAGAGGCCGTGGCGAATAACATGGCTCCAAGGGCGAGGTTGGAGGAGACCAGATTTACTCCACCCACCCAAGAGATAGTAAGATTCCACCATGCCGAAATGCAACAAAAGGCACAGGGGTGTGCATGGTGAAATCCCATTTGCTATAAGTGTGGCGTTAGGGCCACTATGCAAATGAATGCCCAGGATTCGTCGAATAACCATGGGAGGCCAAATCAATCGTGGCCACCCCAACCGTTATGGCACGAAGAGTGTCAACCCAAAGCCAGCGGCAACGACAATGACAGCAGCCACACGAGACAAGAAGCGAGGCAGCGCGGCAAGAAAAGCGAGAATCAATGAGGCAAGCACCTCGTCGGCCGCAACCAGCTCAGGCCAGAGCCTATGCACTACATAGGCGTCAGAACGAGCAGAACCAAGGTAACCTAGCGGGTATGGGATTACTTTGCAATATACCTATTATACTTCTGTTCGATACGGGTGCTTCGCATTCTTTCATTTCAAAAGCATGCGTTGATATGTTAGAACTTAATCCTGAGGAAACAAATCAGGAAATGAGAATCTCATCACCTATAGGAGGTATTATGACCGTTACACAGGCTTGCTCGAACTTAGAATTGAACTTAGGCTCAATTAAGGTTCTAGCAAATAACTTGAACGTAATACCTATGGGGGATGTAGATATAATCCTAGGAATGGATTGGTTGGCCGAAAACCATTCCACGATCTTATGCAGAGAGAGAAGAATTTCGATGCAACCACCGGAAAAAGCTACTACAATTTCTATGGGATTAGTATGGGAAGAAAATCCTAATAATATCCGCACTCCAAGCCGGAGAATGATGAACAAGAAGGAATGTCAAGCATTCCTTGTGTATCTAAATGGAGAGGAAAAGGCAAGTAAGTGGTGAAGGCGTGGAAATTGTTCGGAATTTCAGGACGTCTTTCTGAGACATTACCAGGACTACCCCAGGATAGGCGGCTAGAGTTCACAATTGATCCGGAGCCTGGATCGGCCTCGATATCAAAAGCGCTTACTGTAATGGCACCAGGAACTCGAGAGTTGAAAATCCAAATTCGAGAGTTATTGGATTTGGGTTTTATAAGGCAAGTGTTTCACCATGGGGAGCGCCATCTATTTGTTAAGAAAAAGGATGGTTCGTTAAGGATGTGCATCGATTCGAGAATTAAACAAATTGACGCTTAAGAACAAATATCCGCTACCAAGGATGAGCGATTTGTTCGACCAATTGAGAAGTGCAGCGTATTCTCGAAAATCGATCTTAAATCGGGGCTACCATCGCCTAAAGGTGCGACGGAAGATATATCAAAGACGGCATTCCGAACAAGGTATGGCCACTACGAGTTTGTAGTAGTGCCGTGCGGACTAACTACTTTGCCGTGTTTATGGATCTTATGAACCGAGTATTCCACCCATACTTGGATAAGTTTGTCTTAGTCTTTATAGATGATATTCTCATCTATTCAAAGAACGAGGAGAACATAGGGAACACTTGAGAAAAATGTTACAGACCTACGAGCGAACAACTTTATGCTAAATTCGGCAAATGTGAATTTTGGCTTAAAGTAATATTCATGGACACATTGTGTCGTGGAAGGAATAAAAGTTGATCCGCAAAGGTCGAGGCTGTACAAGGAGGATGGGCGCCACCACTCAAGCGAATTGAAGTTTCCTAGGATTGGTGGCTACTATGGGAGATTCATTGAAGGATTCTCCAAGATAGCAAGGCCAATGACACGCTACTCAGAAGGGATTAAATTCACATGGGTGAGGAATGTGAGGCAAGTTTCCAAACGTTGAAAGAGAAACCGACTAGTGCACGGTGTTAGCTGTCCTGCATTCGAACAAGGAATATGTTATCTATACCGATGCTTCCAAAATGGACTTGGTTGTGTCTTGATGCAAGAAGGAAGGTAATAGCTACGATCGAGGCAACTTAGACCACATGAGTTAAATTATCCGACTCATGATTTGGAATTGGCAGCGTTGTTCATGCACTAAAGATTTGGAGACATCATCTTTACGGGGTAAGATGTGAAATCTTTCTTGACCACAAAGTTTAAAATACTTTTCGAGCAAAAGATCTCGAACATGAGACAAAGGAGATGGCTCGAATTAGTAAAGACTACGATTGTGGCATAAACTATCATCCGTGGAAAGCTAATGTAGTAGCGGATGCCTTGAGTCGTAAAGGTCGATCAAAGCTAGGATGTCTCTTGACAAAGGAAGGAAAACCTTGAAGAGTTTGAGAAGATGTCGATAGAGATAGTCGAACCACCAAGGACAATCATAGATAATGTTGCTACACTTACTATGATGTCCGATTTAAGGAATAAAATCATAGAAGAACAAAGAAAGGATGAGGAACTAGAAAGATAAGGGCTAAAGTGAGAAAGGGAGAACAAAAAGGTTTCAAGGAAGCAGCTGATAACGCTATATTGTTTGAGGAAAGGCTATGCATTCCAAACAATGACGAGCTTAGAAATGAAATCATGAGTGAAGCTCATGATACTCTTATACCGCCCACCCAAAGATCAAGATGTACCAAGACCTACGAGGAAAGTTACGGTGGGAAGGAATGAAGAGATATAGCCTCGTTCGTCGACGTTGTCTTACTTGTCAACAAGTAAAGGCGTTACATCAAAGGCCATATGGAAAGCTGCAACCTTTGGAGATACCGAATGGAAATGGGACGACATAGCCATGGATTTTGTAGCAGGTTTACCAAAGTCACAAAAGGTAACTCTCGCTATATGGGTAGTAGTGGATCGCTTTACAAAATGTGCTCACTTCCTACCAATTGAATCACCTATGGATCCGACAAGTTAGCCCAACTATATGTGAAGGAAATTGTGCGTCTGCATGGGATGCGAAATCTATCACTTCGATAGAGATTGAAGTTTACTTGAGATTTTGGGTAAGCTTACAAAAGGAATTGGGAGCGGTTGAATTTCAAAGACTTTTCATCCACGCATCGATGGCCAATCAGGCGAGCGATCAAACGCTAGAGGATATGTTGAGAGCGGTAGTATTGGATCGGCGCAACTTGGGAACAAGTTTTACCACTTATTGAGTTCGCCTACAATAATAGTTATCGGCGACAATCAACATGGCCCCATATGAAGCATTATATGGAAGAAAATGTCGATCGCCACTTTCTTTGGGATGAAGTTGGTGAAAGGAAAATTTTAGGGCGGATACAGTGGAAGAATTGATTGAAATTGTGCGCCAGATAAGACAAAGAATAAAGGAAGCTCAGGATAGGCAGAAATCATATGCCGATAACCGTAGATCCGAGCTAGAATTTGAGTGTGGCGACAAGGTTTTCCTTAAAACCTCTCCGTCTAAAGGCATTGTAAGATTTGGGGTAAAGGGAAAGTTGAAACCACGATTTATGGGACCTTACGAGATCCTTGAGAAAATCGGTCCTGTAGCCTATAGATTAGCGTTACCACCAAGCTTGGGTAATGTTCATAATGTGTTTCACGTGTCTCAAGCGAGGAAATCGTGTATGATCCAAAACACGTAATACATCATGATGGCGTGGTCTTAAATCGATATGAGCTACGAAGAGGAACACGTGGCTATTTTAGACCATAAGGTTCAACAGGTTGAAAATAAATCAATTCCAGTTAGTGAAAGTCTATGGGCACCACGGACGGGAAGAAGCTACGTGGGAACTCGAGGGCGCCATGAAAGAGCGATACCGAACTCTTTTGAGGTATGCAAATTTCGAGGAAGAAATTTTTTAAGGGGTAGAATGTAATATCCGTAGTTTTAATCTTGAATTACGTTAATAAATTACGTAATTAGCATTATTAATTCAATAATTAAAATCTTAATTAGTCGACTCTTGACTTTGACCAAGCATAATTAGAAAATTTACGTATGAGATTCACGATGCTTAGTGAATTAAGGAATATAATTTTAATATTCCTTGACGTAATTTTCAACGTTGAATGAATTCGACGTTTCGTCTTCTGATATTATTAAGCGATTAAGCTTAATTTGAAATTCCTATTATTATAGGAATAAATAAAGTTGTAACAAACTTTATTTTGAACATTTTAGAGATAATCAAACTATGAGGAATTTAGAGGCGTTTCAAACGTCTCACGTTTAGAGATAATGCGATAACTTTAGCATATGATCTCGAATTATAAAATTCAAATTCCTATGATTATATTATTATATAAGAGCATTATTTATCATTAAATAATGCTAGAAAATTTAAGAATGAGATATTTCATATTTCGAAATTTTGAAATAATATATGTATCGAAATTAGGGTTTTTAAGACCTAAATTATTTTAAATACTTTTCTATGATTAAAATTATTATCTAAGGCATATAATATGTCACATAAATATGTAGTAGCTATTTTATACAAGAAAATCAAATGTTTGGAATATATGCCTAATTTTCGAAAATGTGAGTTTCTTAAGTACAATTTAATTTTTATTCTTAATAAATTAATGATATATGATAATTATTATATTATTATGATGTCATTAAGGACTAAATGAGGTATAATACAAGTTGCACAAGTGTGGGTGCACTTGTGTACATAGGTGACGAAAACTTAGCCATTTTAGTATGATTTTATGTACAAATATCGTCTTATAATTAATGAAATATTATGATTAGGATCTTATCATATATGAGTTGTAAAGTAGCATTAATTAGCTAATAAAACAAGTCATCCAAGGCTCATTTATTGTGAGGCGAAAATGTTGAAAAAATGGTTGAAAAATATTTAATTTCATACTATATATTAGTGCCGTTTGTATAGTTGAAATAATTGACTTTTCAAACTTCACTTTATACTATAATTATAATATGATAATAATATAATATATAATATGAAAATAATAAAATTCTCTCTAATTAATTAAGCATGGCCGAGAATGTCACATATGTGACATTATGTGATTAATTCATTTTACTCTTAATAAATATGCCATGATTTATAAATTAATTATAATATAGTATAATAAAGTATATAATATAAGAAATAAAAATAAAATCAATTCTAAAGACCTATAGATAGTTGGCGACGCACACACACATTAATATATATATAAATTTAATTATTTTATGCCAATTATAATACAAGTTGCAACTTAAGGGATAAGATACATTATGAGTTGTACATGATAATATTAAAATTTTTGTCTCCTAGCTAATGGAGGTGCCGATTTTGTTGACAAAATTAGGCAAGTAGTATAAGATATTTTTCATGTAATTATTGTACTACAACTTGCTAATGTCTATAAATATAAGGAGAGCACAACACTCTCCCATTTACAAACCTTGACTACCGAAAATATAGTGGGAATTTTGAGAGAGTGTTCTTCAATTTTAAATCCAAACTTAGATCAATTAAACCTTGCCGATCAAAATCCGTACCGATTAAAAGGTTAGAAATTTTACGAGCTTCGATTACATGCTAGAATTTTCGATTTTCATCCGTTAAATTTTAAGTTATGATCTTAGTTTATATATATCATTTTCGAAAATTTTAAATCTTGTGCTAATATGTTTAGATATTATGTTTATACTATGTTATTAAGCATGTACATTAATTATATCATGAAATTAAGCATGGTGTTAAATTATTCATGAGGACCGAAAACTTAGGAGTACTATATGTTGTTGATTTTAATTTTTAATTGTTGATTTAAGCATGGAATAATAATATAGGGTATTAAATATGCTTATATGAATTTATGTAGAATTTTTGGAAAACTATAGCCTATAACTTAATGAATACCGAAAATTATAGTATATGATGTTATGTTGTGATATAATTAATGTTTAAGTGTTATAATAGCATATCAAGTGTGTAGATTCATAATATATGGTTGTGAGGATTTATTGAAATTTATAAAGAATTATTTGACCTAAGTCAAAAATTTAGAAAGTGACTTAGGAAAATTTTATTCAATAAGTCACAATAAATAACAATTATGTTATTATAAGCATAATTGAGGATGATTAATTGATATATGAATTTATTGAAATTTTTAAAAATCATTTGATGGGTTATTTATATAAGCGAAAACCATATGTTAAAAGACCAAGGTGTATAAATTTTATTTGACTAAGGTAATTACATATTATTAATCACATGATAAAATAGTGTGACATGTGAATTTATAGAATTTTTGCACAATCTAAGCTATTTAATTTGTAATTACGAAAATTTCATAATATGTGTAATAATGTTATAAAATTATTTTATCAAGAATAATTACATATTATGATCTAAAATAATGTTTTAGACATAGTATGATTTTATAGGAATTTTGGAACAAGAATTGCACATAAAATGATAAAATTTCATAAATAGTTGAAAAAGTCGAAATGTTGACTTTTTGTTGACCAAAGTCAAAATTGTTGACTTTTGGTTGACTTGGTCAAAATAGTTGACCAAAATCGTTGACCAAGGTCAATGGGCACGCACAATTCGATGTCGTTATCAATGTGGCGTAGTAAGTTTAGTAACAATACTACTTACGTTACGTAAGTACATTAAAGCGCACATTATATACTAAAAAGGTAAAATACCATTTATATGTTGAGAAATTTCATAATCGACATCAATCGATTAGGAAGCGTCAAAATAAGTCCAACGTTAGCCTTATTTGATACATAGGCGTTATAGACTATGTTCGTCTCTATCAAGCGTGACCGACGTACTAAAATGATTCTTACGTTAAGGTGATACTTGGACGAGGCATTGGCGTAGGAGCAGAGACCCCTAGTATAAAGACCTCACGGTATGCGGTGGGCTTTACTCGAAAACCACTTTTATTTACGATGCTTTCTTGAAAAGTATTTATTTACAAGCTTTCGGTTGAAAATGATTATGAGCATTATTGATTACATGCACAAAATATTTATGTTTTAACGTATGTATCCTATCATGTTGTTAGGCGAGCGACTATGAATGTGAATCGATTATTGGGTAGCTCCCAATTTTAAAATCGATATCGGATCTAGTCGGATGCGAATTCACGGCTAGGGTTAGCGTGTACACCGATTTTTGTGATTGTGAGCCGTTAGCAACATCATCGGCGGTCGTGGATCTGTCGGATGCGAGAATCACGACTATGTGATTGTGAGCCGTTAGCAACATCTTGACCCGATCACGGCGTCGGTGAAGAGGCCTACTTCACGACGTGAGATCGATTATGAATAGTTATGTGAATGATACGGATCATACGAATCGAAAATGCTGCAGCAGCTAATCTTTGAGAAATGATAAAGTATTTTGGTATTCACGAGTTATTTCAACTAAAATCCTCGTGTTATACTTATAGACGATGTAATTAAATGAAATTATTTTGGCATGAGTCCACTAAGTGCAATCTTGTACTTACCGCATGTTTGTTTTAAATGTGCAGTTGAGCTGCTGATGGGATGGACAAGTGTTGAGCAGTCGGAGTTTTTGTCGCTAATAGTTCACCTTGGATGTATATCGTCATATATGCATTCACATGTTTTCCGCTGTTCAAAACACTTTATTATACTATTTTGGATATTACTTATGTAACTCCAGATCAGTTGAATCCTATTGTTAATGGTCTGTTGGTCTAGTTTGTATGAAATCGTTGTGTGTTTATCTATAACAGTTTGAAGTCTTGAAAGGTTGTTGGTCATTATGTTCTTTAATTCCTGCTTAGTCAGTAACAGTCCCGTCTAATCCGCACTTTAGGTGGGCGGGCTGTTACACATGTGAAAAAGATTGAAGTCGTGTTTTGGAAAGTAGAAGTGAAAATATGTTGTGATGTTTTATCGAAATGAAAGTTACGAGAAAAGATTGAAAGGAAATTCCAAAACTTTATTTTGAAATCAATGAAAGTTTTGACAAATGATATGAATTGAAGAATTGGAAGAACTATTGGGGGATGGACGTGATCAAAGTTAGAAATGAATGTCTATGTTTGATTATGGACATAATAGTGCCAATGACGAAATGTTAACTTTACAAAGTTCAAGTGAAATATGTTTACGAGCAAGCTATGTTATGAAATCGAATAAAACATTCAAGTTTTAAGTTCTTTATAATGATTGATATGTTATATATCAGAAGAACATAGACGATATAAGAAGCATGATCACGTATTGCAAAAGAACATAGAAGTACGAACTTCCTTTCGTTACGAGGGTAAAAGAAGAAGATTGACATGAAAAAAATGAAAGTGAAAATGAACTTTAGAACTTCATTCCACTTTGAGCTCGGAAGGCAAAAGTTAAGTACGAAAAGGAATGACCTCGACTTCGACTTCGGCGTCGGCACCTCGACTTCGACTTCGACCTCAACCTCGGCAGTAATGACCTTGGCTTCGGCATCAGCCTGTATGACATCGACATCGGCATCGGCATGCACGACTTCGGCATCGACATCACCTACGACTTTGGCGCGGACGCGCGGATTTTTCCTGCACTGCGCAGTGATTTTGTTTTGGCCCGTTCTCCTTCGTTTGAACTCTGATTTACGTACGGTTTTCTCCTACGTACTCCTAACGTACTGTAATTTAATTGTTATGAAGGACCGAAACCCTGATTCCTTCTCCAGAATTCACGAGAATCAGTGGAAGTTTAGTTCGTGGTTTACTTAGGATAAGAACCTTATAGTATGATAAAAATCTTAGAATGCTTCTAGATAGTAAGCTTCCCAGTAGAGTAAGAAAGCTACGACGTGTGTTGTATATGAGAATATTTCCTGATGATATTTATCTGATTACCAGATGTGTTTGGATTGTTTATCTGCTTTATAGATTTGTCCAGTTTCTCTTATCTTCTTAACAGATGCGTTTAAGTTTATCTTATCTGTTTATCAGATATATTTAGATTGAATTATGCTAGTTTTATCTGTGACAGATGGCAAGGACGCATCACATGGCTAGGAGGAGGTTAGGGCCGAGAGCTACGCCGGAAGAGGTGATTCACGCTTACCGCACATATGCCATGTCTTTGGGCGGCGACCGGAGGTTTCGATGCACTACCACCGACCTTCGGGCGGATGCGTGAGCATGGCGTGGCGGACTTTGATGGCATTAGGCGCCCGACCCGATTACCGTGTGATTGGGAGGACTACGCCAGAGAGGTGTCAGGTGACTACATATACCGTGTGAACGGTAACTATGATCTGATCGGGGACTTACCGAGGTTCATTAGCCATTTGACCTATGTGTACACCGTATATGGGGTTGCACCGAGGGGACCCTATCTTCCACCGAGAGAGTACACGTGGCACGACGACTCGCCAGAGTGGCTATATACATTGGTTCCTCGAGTAGTGGATCCCGTGATTCCGAGAGATATGGAGGCAGGCGGCCGACCTGCACATGTTACCAGGGCATCACGACCGAGAGCTTTGGGGATGCCAGTCTTCCCGCCACTGTCAGTAGGACATCCATCACGACCACCACTCCTAGTGATACCACCGATGATGGCGCCACCGCCTCCAGCAGAGCCATACCGCCAGACAGCGCGGATGAGGGTGTCGGACACGCGTGACGACTACAGTCCGATATGCGACATAAACACTATTGGGGATGACGGGGCAGGACCATCTAGGGTACGCGCACGTGAGGATGATTCAGAGGAGGACTCTGATGGTGATGAGGAGGATCCGGAGGAGGATCTTGAAGAGGATGAGGACCCAGACGAGGACGAGTAGATTTTAGACGAGGAAGATGGATGTAGATGTGAGTAGATATGTATAGTTTAGTATGTGTGTGTAGTATGCTTGGTTATGTCCGGTAGTAGAAAAGAGAAACATGGTATTTTGTAATGTTATGTAAGCCAGTATGTACATGACTTTCTTTTGTGTTGGCTGCTTGTACTTAACAGTCCTGTTGGAGGTAAAAATTTTCTGATATATATGTAATATCCCGAAGAATTAAATGTCCAGATTTCGATATTTATAACTCGTAAATTAGAATTTCGCCGAGATATTAAATTAGAAAAACATCGAATAATGATTTCGATTGATTACGAAGTAATGAATTCCTATTATATATTCACTGAAAATTGTGAATTAAGGAATAAAACGTTATAAAGTATTTCAAAGATTATTTTAACGTCGATTACATATCGATAGTTAAAAATTTCATGAAATTTTCTAAGTGTCGAAGCTTAGAATTAAATTCCATTATCAAATGGAATAATTTAATAAAGTAATTACGACTTTATTACGACCATTTCGAGATGAGTCGATAATCAACGTTTTGAGACGTTTCAAACGTTAACGTCTGAGATCTAATTGAAAAATGGGTTTAATGATCGAGGAATTATAGTATTTAAATTCCTATGATTATTTTATGTAATTAGAGTATTATTTAGCATTAAAACAATGCTAGATCATTAAGGATTCAATAGTGATCAATTTGCTAATTTTCGAAAACCCTAATTCGAAAATTAGGGTTTTCTCACATGAAATGATACCATTAATTTTTCCTATGATATAAATTATTATCTAAGACATATAATATGATATATATCTATTAATAACATGAAAATAAAATATGTATCACTTGTGAATAGTAAATGCCGTGACCTTATGTTATAAACAACATAATTCACGTCACTTTTGATATACACTATGCTATGTGATGTTTTAATTATTCAAGTGGTATCTATGTTATACATTGACCTAGTATAAATCAAATGATGTGTTCTTACATTTGGGAATTATATCTTGATTAATAAATAGTATTAAGAATAATATAATTAAAAATCATCATCCTTGGATTCCAATAGAGCCGTCGGCTCTTAGATCAAAATTGCATGGCCTTGAGTTGTTCAAGGTCCAACATGATGTAAGGAGTATTAACTCTATGTCATGATCACTAAGTGAGTCATAACCCATTATTAGAGAAGGCTTCCATATTTTTATTTATTGATTGTGAGGACCAAGAGGTGAGAGGGATATTAGTGGGAAAGTCTTCCTTCTCTCTTCTTCTCCACACCCAACATCTTGAACATGCAAACACAATTTTCTCCCAAAATTCTGAAAAAAATCGTGAGCTCCCCTTTGAAAATTTGAGTGTTCATCTCTTCTTTCTTCACCAAGCTTAGCCTATAAACTTTGTTCCATAAATCCATACCATTAGAAGGTGAGAAATCGAACAAAGCTTCGATTGTTCTTTAGATTTTACAAAAATTTTGAAAGGTTTAGTCTTATGTAAATGCATGTGTTCTTGATTGTAAGATTTCAATAATGCATGTGTGTTAAAAATCTAGCTAATGCATGTTAAGTTTGACCTATGGATAAGTAAGCGTTCTTGATTTCAAAATGTTATGCATGTGTGTTTTGATCTCAAAATTTTGCTAACATATGGTAAGTCATGCATTAAAATGTGTAGATGATGAATGGAAGCATAGATCATGTTTAGAAATTAATTGAAAATGTTATGAGAATTTTGATGATAATCGAAAGTTTTAGAATTATTTTGAGATTGGATTATTGATCTATGATGTTATAAGAGTTCATAGCAATTTATTGGGAATTTTGAAAATCCTATACTATTTTTTGAAAATGACCCGAAACGAAAATCCTATCTTGGTATATAATTTTATTTAAGACATGCAATGGCATATTAGTGATCTAGGACATTGATTATGTATTACATGAATTTATTAGAATTTTGATAAATTAATGCTCAAACTTTTGAAAATGACCGAGAGCTTCATGTGTGATTTAAGCATGATTGAGTGTATTCTAGTATGATATTATGATGTTATATGGCTATACTATAGTATGTAAGCATGGTGTATTTTGTTGGAATTTTTATAAAATGTTTGGTATAAGTTGAAGATGGAACCGTGACCTTGAGCACTTAATCATTGATAAAGAAATGGAATATGTTGGACTATATGTTATAATTATGGTATAAATTGATGTTGGGACCTTGTACTAATTATATAGAATTTTGAGATTTTTGGATAATTTTAAAAATAATAGTGACCTATAAAGATTTAATTTGGGATGATCAAAATTTTCTATAGTTAATATTAATGCATATTAATGATCATAGTGTAAAATAATACACTATATGAATTTAGAAATTTTGGAACAAATTTGGAAAAATTTGATCATATAATAGTGAGCTATAATGTTGAGGATAAGGATTTTAAATCCTTTTAATCAAGAATAATAATATATTATATGTCAAAAATTATTTGAGACATAATTGAATTTTATAAAATTTTATCAACATAGAATACTATGTTTATATTGAAAAGTTATGTTAAATAACGTTAGAAATAAAATATAACGCTTAATGAATAAGTTGATTAATATTTAAGAAAGATATTAATATAGTTTGTCGATTTGCGTGAAAAATCGAAATTAGGACTTGATTTAAAAGAAATCGATTGAAAATCGATTTATGTTGATTGTTATTAAGAATATGAATTAGTAAAGAATTTACTACTAAAAGTAAAATTGTTGACTTTTGAAATCAACGCACGGAATACATTCGATAAACACGCTAATGCACGCGTAAAACGTACTAATTAGGTACGAAACCTCGTTGGTAAGAAAAGATTTCATAATTGAAATCGTTAGAGCGAAAGACGTTAGAACGCGTTGAGCGTTTAAACACGAAGGTTAAAGCGAAATAATTGAACATATCTCGAAACGAGAAATGTTTGGTTAAAATCTGTGATTGAAAGCGTGTTGAATTAGTTAAGAAATTCAAATTATATCGATATAGAATATCGAAGTTTATTCTAGACTTTGAAAGTCTCGGCGTGAACGACGTACTAAACATCGCTTTTACGTAAAGGTACCGACGTGACACATTTGGACATTGAAGAGTAATCGAATTAAAGGCGATCAAGTAGTCGGTGGGCTTTCTTATCTAAACAAAATGTGACTTTGTTATATTTTCAATTGATTTTATTTACGATGCTTATACAAGAAATGTTGATAAAATGTTTATGAGATTACGCCAAAATTTTTATGTTTT
>CM072824.1:38147664-38300747 GCA_036937905.1 Salvia rosmarinus | reverse complement strand
ACGCCTACATGCAAAGCATACGACCATGTGACATGCAAAGCATACAGACACCCATTAAGTCGATCGTCACACGCAAGCGACATCCAAACCGATCTCACATCATACCCCTTTATTTGGGAAGATATGCACCGTACAAAGTCTAAATGCATCAACGACTACAAACAAATACAAGCTATATACAAGACAACCTCGTGAGCTCGTTATATCTTTATTTGGGAAAATCTGATACAAGATGAATATATTTAGACCAAACGAAGTCCTAAGCTATGTTTGTACCTCTCAAAGGGAAACGACACTTCAAACAGTCTAAATACATTTATACCTACACAAGGTCCTATACTATACATGGCCTTATTCCTATCCTGCTGCCGCCAGACCGCACACGCACCACCCCAAAATCCCGTGCCGACGATGTATGCCGAACAACTCCGTGTCTTCGACCCATCGAGGCGGAATCACCACGGCTCGCCTCCCGTGCCGGACTCGAGGCACCTGACGGAAGCATCGACTGTGATCACCTTCACCCGCCTGGGACACCAAGAGGCGGCAGCACGGATCCGCGGACGCACCCAGGTCACACCGCCCCCCGACGACACCGGCCGTGCGTGCGCACCCGCCCAAGTTCCCTCACGACTCCGAGGACCTCGGCTGTCCCCGTCCGAGGATCCCTCGATAATCCGCCCGCCGACCCATCAACCTCGACTACGGCGTGATCGAGTATCCGCCTCCTCCCGGTTCTTCTATGATCGGGTCGGCAGAGTCCGCCGCTCGCCGCCACTCGCCGGGCATGCGAGCTTTCGGACGGTCGACATCTCCATAAACTTCACCACGAGTCGACGCGAGCTTGAACTTCTGGCCCTTCCTCATCCTCAAGACCACGCCTCCGCCACAGCTCGACTCTGGCCGCCGGAATGGTAGTCCCACCACACAAGGTGACTCCTCTCGATCCAGATGCTCGACTAACCGAGCGAGCCTCCCGGCGGCTCAGTGTTCTCGACCGCATCAAACGTCTGTGGATTGCGTCGGCAGATATGTCGCCTCGGATCCGCGCTGACTTCAACTTCAACGCCTGCTCGCCAGGCGGCCACCCCGATCGCCTCGGTCAACTTCTTCGCCAGAAGACACCAGCTCGATCCATGGCGAAAACTTGGGTCAGCCCGACCGACTCCTCCAAAATCGCTACCGCTTCTCGCCAGGCACCTGGACCTCTTTCACCGGCCAATTCGGTCGAGTCCTCACGATGACGCAGCTATAAATAAAAGACAACACAAGTTCCAGTGATAAACATTCTTTATCGTACACGAAGATTACAAGTGGCCTGGTCCATCGACCCCGCGGTTCAACCTATTACACGGCCCACTAACCTCGCCCCTCCACCTCCGCCCAACTTAATGGGTAGTCCAGAGCGCATTCTACTTAGTGGGATTTTCATCTTCGTAGGGCGCCCTTGTGAAGGTTTAGATGTGGTATATCCGAATGGATGTTCACATAAATGTAAGACGTACGTATGAAATACTCATTAGAAAAACAGATGTTTTATTAGACAAGTAAACGAAGATCGCACATCACCAAAACAATAGAAGGCTAACATGTCACGATCTAAAATCAAAGCTATGTAAATACCTCCTTAGATGAGTTATGTGCGTGTTGGGAATAAGTGCCCGGACAAAGGAAATGACTTATAGCCCGCTTTCTTGCCGAGGTCCTCGTGAACGCGGTGGGTCCTTCCCATGTCGGATCAAGCTTGTTAAGGCGCTTGGCTCGGCTTTTCATTATTCAGCAGACGAGGTCGCCCACTCGGAGTGTGGAGGCCTTTACTCTTTTGTTGTAGTAGCCGACACGGCTCTTGTACTTAGCCCGTTTATGAAGGCTCGCTTACTCCTCGAGGCGCCAAGGTTGGCCCGCGGTCTTCCTCGTTCGGCCTGGTTGAAGTGGAGAGTCACGAGGGCTTGGCGCGATCTCGGCGGTATGATGGCCTCGGTACCGTGACCCGTGCTAAAGGGTCTCCCGTCGCCGTCAGGGCGTGGTCTGTGGGACGAGAGGACTTGAGGAGATTTTCAGCCCATCGCCTTAGCGATCCAAATTCTTCAACCTTATGCGATCGTGCGGTTCGTCACCTCGGTCGACCATTTGCTTGCGGTGTGCGACCGAAGTGAAGCGTTGATCGATGTGAAGCTCTTCGCACCACTCCTTGAAGTTTTGTCGACTTAATTGAGTGCGTTGTCGAGACCGAGGATGTGCGGTATGCGGCGGCGGACTATATTTCTCCACAAAGGTTTGAATCATACGCTCGTGATGCTCGAAAGTGGCTCGGCCTCGACCCATTTGTGAAGTAGTCTATGGCCACGACTAAATATCGGGTGACACGGTGCTCGGTCGAGCAGACCAACAATGTCGATCCCCACCGCATGAAGGCCACGGACTCTGCGGTGCTCAAATCCGTCGAGGCGGCTTTTGGCGTGGAGTGGATCGGCACTTTGGGCACTTCTTGGCGAGCTCGGCGAATCTTTCACGGTGGGCGGTGGTATCCCGACCTCGGCGTCTTCTTTGAAAGTGCTCGCGACCGATGTGGCTTCCACAAGACCACCGGTGTATTTCGTTGAGCACATAGTCGAAACTTACGGCCCGGGGCATCTCGGGAGGGTTGAAGGTAAGACTTCGGTGAAACGCCTCACGCATGAGATATACGGGACTTTGCCATCATCTTTTTGGCTTCGAGCCGATCTGAAGGTAGTCCGTGTTCGGGTAGCCTTCGTGGGAGACATCGATTCGGCTCTATCTCGGTGATGATGCCGACGTGGGACTCCGCTTATGCTTCTCGAACGGATCTCCTCCGCTGGTGGACTTGTTGATGTGCAACTAGCTTCTTTGAGGGCGTCGACCGGTATTTTCCCTCGGGATTCGATGGATCTTGAAGTATCGACGAGGTCAGCATCTCTTTGCCTTGTCGGTATTGTTTCATTCGGTCCTCCTCGGCCTCGTATTTGCTTAACACACAGTTCACGACGACACGGGAATCGCCGAAAATTTGGATCTCCCCACCCCAGCTCCTTAGCGGGCGGAGTCCGGAGATTAGGGCCTCATACTCCACCTCGTTGTTGGTGGTGGGAAGGTAAACCGTCGTGGGTGACTTCATGCTCTGGACCGAGGAGAAGGATGCCCGCTCATTGCCGCTTTGCACGAGCTCCCGTCCACGTACATCCGCCAACAACCATCGGTGGATGAGGTCGGTTCCTCCGTGCGGGCCGGGATGACCGAGGTGGGCGTTAGAGGAGCTAATCTTAGCGATCGGACCGAGCTCGATAACTCGCTTGGCTACCAGAAATCGGTGAGCTTGCCTTTATGGCGGTGCCGGGGAGTGACGAGATATCGTGCTCGCCAAGCTCGAGGCCCACTGCTGTCGTCCCGATGACTCGGGTTTGATAAGACTTGCCTCGAGGCGGTCGGTCGATACACTGGATGGAGTGAGCTTTGAAAGTAGGGCGGGCCGTGCCGCTTAGCATTCACCGATGCAGTCTTTGCTTTTCGAGGCAGCGTACCTTGTCTCCGGCCCTTTGAGTCTCGGTGATGAAGTAAATAGGGAAGCGCCGTCCGACCTCGTCCCGCACCAAGATGCCGCACTGATTGCCTCGTCCGAGGCTGCCAGTCACAAGGAGAGTTCGCCTCTTTTGGGCGGTCAAGGTGGGCGGTCGGCAGTCTCACTCGAGGCTGTGTGAAGCGGTGATGCTCTTCCCGCCATGCGAATTCAGGGCCCTCCTCAAGATTTTAAAGAATGGGGCTGCTTCTGCGGCCGGGAGAGGAACCTCGAGGCGCAAGGCTAGGCACCGGTAAGTTTGTGGACCTCATGAATGGTTTTGGCACTTGCATTTCGAGCACCGTCTTTACCTTGGTGGGGTTCGCCTTCAAGCCTTCTTGGAAACCAGACCCCAAGAATTTCCCGTTTTACCATGAGCGTGCATTTTGGGGTTAAGTTTGAGGTTGGCCGACTGGCAGTTGGAGGATGGTGCCGAGGTCGTCGGCCGCGACTCTCCGTTTCGACTTTGACTACTATGTCGTCGGCGTAGACCTCGGCGATCTCCCGATGTGGTCTTTGAATGTTGCATCCACCATCCTCCGGTAGGTAGCCCGGCGTTCTTGAGGCGAATGGCATCTTCGATGCAAAAGGCGCGAAGTCGGTGATGAATGGGTCTTTGGTGCATCCTCCGGACTCATTAGGATTTGGTGGTACCCGCATGTATAGATCCGGAAGTTGAACATCTCGTGGCCCACCAAAGCCTCCACCTGCTTGTCAATATCGGGAGGGTAGCAATCTTTAGGCGATGCTTGTTGAGGTCGGTATAATCGGCGCGACATGCGCCACCCTCCGACTTCGACCACGATCGGATTAGCCATCCGGTCGGGTGTTGACCTCGAACAAGATCTTGGCTTTGAGTTGAGTCACCTCGTCCCTAATGACCGGGCGCTCGCCCACGAATATCCTTTCTTCCACGGACCGGCTTGGTGGCGGGTCGATGTTGAGGCGGTGAGTTATGAGCTCGGGCGACACCGGTCATATCGGCGGGGACCAAGCAAACACGTCCTATATTCTTTCGAAGTCGTTTGGCGTGCCGCGGACGTCCGCCGGGCCCAGGTGCCGACTGGATGACCTCGAGGATCGTCGTCGTATAGTTGGAGGTCCCGGTCGAGTCATCCCGGGTGTCGACCTCGGGGGCCGTTATGCTATGCACAGGGCGAGGCGCGTCACGAGTTGAGCCGTGGGCATTCTTTTCTGCCGTTTGGTCCCCTGGATCTTGAGCACTCCACCGGGTGGGAATCTTCTGATGAGGTGGTAGACCGAACAGACGGCCTGGTGGCGTCTGACCAATCTCTCCGAGGATAATGTTGTACGGAGGGGCCGGACCGGGAAGAATCGGATGGCCTTAGTGACCGACACAGGGAGCCGCCTACGGTGACCGGAAGGGTAATGACCCCTGGCCGGGGCGCTTCTTGGTGAAGCTCCGTGGGCGGGAGGCGGGAAGAACACGAATGCCTCCGACCTCAGCTTATCGAGCATACGGAAGATGATCTTGACGAGGCTCAATGTCGATATAGACCCGGTGGGCGTTTTGTTGCCCACCGCACTCAGTATGGTGATGGCGTCACAGTGCGGCATGATCACTCGCACGGGTCCTCGCGGAAACGTTATGTTCTCGCCATCCGAGTCGCTTGTTCTTGGCTCTTCCGGGCGGCCTCGGCGTCGTTCTTGATGGGCGACCTCGTCGTCCCGATGGGCGATCCGGTAACAACATAGACTGTTCCATGGCGTTGGGACCTTCGTCCTCGCCGTCTTGGGTTGGAGTCGCCACCGGGTCGACCGCGATTATTCCGCCTCCATTCTTCCTGCGCTTCTCTTCGGACCAGCTCGTCCGAGGTATTTTTGAGGCTCCACCTTTGACGAGCTCGTCGATCCGTGAGCCTGTGTTCTGCAGCCCTCGGTATCGTGACCATACCCTTGGTGGTAGTCGCAATACTGCCTCGTGGACCTCTTCTTGGATCCCCTTTCATGGGCGAGCTTGGGAAGAGCTCGGCGTGGGCTCGAATATTTCGCGCCTGATTTGGCGGGGCGCTGCGGCGGCGGGTTGGGCCGAGGTCCAGTCTGGACTCGTGCCCCTCTTTTGATTACTCGTCGAAGGCGCCTCTGCCGTCTGCACCTCGACTTGATCGTCCGGCTTTTTCTCTCGGACTTACGCTCGTCCCGGATCTCCGCTTCTTCCGATCCGACTCGTCTCCCTCGACGAAGTTATCCACGAGTTCAAAGCTTACTCGCCGTCTTTGGTTTCTCCCGGTGATTTCTTTGTTCGCCGCGGGCGGGATCCCGTTTTGAGCGCGTTGATGATGTAGAGATCGTTCTTTGTCGTCGATTTTGAGCGACTCTTTGATGAACCTCGAGGCGAAGTTTGACATCGTCTCGTCCATATGGCGGATTGTGAGCAGGTCGGAGGAAGGCTGCTGGGCGGCATCTTCGATAGAAGCGCCACTGAATCGATCCATGAGGTCCGGAAACGATGGATCTTTGTTCGGCGGAGGCGAGTGAACCAACGCCGTGCGTTGGAGATCGGCACCTCGGGAAGATTTTGCACATGTGAAAATCTTCCATCCTCGATCGCCATGTTGGTGGTGTGGCGAAAAGGAAGTCGGAGGGGTCTCCGAGGCCATCGTGGCGCTATGTTGGGTGCCCGATATCACGGGGGGCGGGCGTGTCTAGAATCTCCACGGAGAAAGGGAGATGATTCTCCGTAGCGGTCGAACCCCGGAGGTCGTTGCTTGTCTCTTCCGGAGGGTGGGGATCGATAGCGGCCTTGTCGTCCTCCGAGTGGGAGTTCGACTCGCCTTTCTTCCTTCGCTTCGCTCGACCCTCCGGGTCGGCATGACGAGTGGAGGCGGGCTGCGAATGGCGAGTGGGCGATGTTGGTGGCGGCTCGCCTGGGGAAGCTGCGCTGTGAATGAGGTCGGCTCGGCGCGGTGAGCGGCTCAGCGTCGGGCGCGATCGCGTTCTCGGCTATCACGCCGAGGTGGCCGACCGTTTAGAACGGGGAGCGCCTCGGGAGGCCGTGGTGTTCGATCGGGGGCCTAGAGGACCCGCCTTGGTCCTCTGGTTGAGGAAGCTTTGGAATTGCCGAAGATTGGCGTGGAGGAACTCGCTCACAGCTCGGCCGAGGACCTCGTGGGACGAATGAGTTGTTTGCTCGTCCTCGTTGAGGTCGACATCTTCCCTACGTTGGGGACGCGGTCCCGAGGTGTATGGAAGAGTTTACCATGTTGCCCTCGAGTGTGGGCGCCAAGGCGTCCGCGATCTCCTTTCATGACGGTGACCACTGGTTGTCCTCGGCCGGTTGTTGCCGGCGTGGGCGGCGGTTGTCGTGTTCTTGCCATTTAGTTGCGAGAGGAAGCGAAGCTTTCTTGTTCAGGTTCCCAGACAGGCGCGATGATGAATCTAGCTATGTGAATGTGCGAGATTTATAAAAGCGATAAAGAACACCTGTGCTTTTACGTGGTTCGATCGTTAATGAGATCTACGTCCACGGAGGAATGGTTCCTCAATACTTTTACTAGAGCTTTTCAGATACAGTATGGGTTCTGAGCTTTGTATTGATGAAATTGCTAACCTTCTAACATCGATTTTCCTTCTATTTATACTTGACTACTGTCACGAAGAGCGCCCGACCTCCATTGGTCGTTGCGTGACTCTTCCTCTGGCGTGCCTCCATTGGCGGGCGGGGACCTCTCGCCTTCGCGCCACGTGGAGGTGGCGCGCGACCTTGTTCATCTTCTCCATTGGCGGAGGTGGCGGTTCGGGGCTGGCGTTTTGGGCAATGATTGGGGGTACCGCGCGTGGGCACTGCTACCAACGTTAGGCCCAGCTCGCTTGGGCCATTGGTGGGCGGGTTGGTTGGGCCATATCCCATCACATGGCCCCTACCAAAGCTAAGAATCTAAGCTTTCACATGGTAAAAGGTGAATCTACATGACCCCCTGCCAGGCCTTTAAATAAAAGCTAAGGTCTGATGATGGTATTTATTTCCACGTTGGACCACACATCAAATATTAAAACAACATTAATTAGTATGAAATTCAAGTTTCCAGACAAACAAACAAATTTACTCCAGATCCTTACAATTCTGATAACGAATTCAGTTCATCAATCAACAGAAGTCAATACCCGAACCATACAGTATTTCTTGCTATCTTTGCCAAAAAAAAAGACTACGGCGCTAGCTCAGCAAGAAAAACCGACGATGGTGCGTTCTTGACTACCCATTTCCGAACGAACTAATCATGGTTGGATACGGCATGAGAAAATCGTCCCATGAGTAACGAGCCACCTTTTGAACTGCAAGGAGGTTCATTAGTAACAACAACACCAACAACAACAACGAGAGCACGTACAATTGCAACAATGAGTCATGTTCACTGCATTAACACTCCCCAACTAACCACAAATGCTGACGTGTACTGCCAGCATGGATGTCGACGTGGTGCCATCAGCAAGCAGTGGAGCAATTCAAGGCAGCCTTAATTTGGTGGATAGTGTTGCCAATGAGGTTGTTTACTGTGGTGACTGACTCTGGGCTAAGTCTTGCAGAGGGCAAGTTGCTGACGAGGATTTGAAACACCACTGTGATTAGCGATCCCGATGAGCCACCACCACCAATGCTGGTGGATGCACCATCAACTCCTCCGTCTTGGATGTGGTGGGCGGCCCTGCCATCGGGGGAAATAGTAAACCCCGATGGCAGTAAAGGGAAGTAGGAAGGGTCTTCCCCGCTCATGGCCATGTTGATGGCCGGTAGATCCACCGGGCAGTACACCACGAGTGAGCCCGATGAATCTACACAGCTCTCTTGGAGGATCAACATGTTGTTCTGGCTCGTGTTGAAAGCCTGTTTCACGGGTTAAGATGGTTAGTACAGAGCATGAAACAAACTAGAAATACGTAACTCGAGTTTTTACCCTTAGTACAGATATGCAGTTCCCCTGATGAGAGCCATTCACAATGTGGGCAACTTCTTGAACTGGGTTCTGATTTGAAAGCACATCCCACTACAGACATTGCAAGATTCAATTCACATTCAAAACTACAAGAATATTACTGGATATATAGTCTAAACCAACCATATACCTGTGGCCTACTTCTCTCATCCCTGAAGAAATTGAAGACACTAGTAGGAGGCAGCGGCAGCCAGATGGTAGCGGCTGCGCTGAGCACAACTCCACTTGGCTGGCCAGGATCAGTGCTCTTGTGCAGCGTTGCTCGCACCTCAAACTCATTCATACCAGAAAGTATGGTCCATTGCTGGCCATTGGCAGGGTTAATGCTTGCACAAAAACTGTTAACCATTCTTTGTGCAAGTTTCATCATGCTTCTTTTCCCCTCAGGTGATGATGGTATCACTGTCAAACACCCAACTTTTATCTCTCACCCCAAAAAAATGATCACACCATTTTAGGCCAAAAGTTAAGGCTAAACAATAATGTGAGTGACTTACCTCCTCCAAGATCATGAGTCGAGTTTCCAGACACCATCAAGCAAGCAAATCTCTCACACGCCCTTTGAAGAGTCGACAGCCATCTCTCTGCACCAAAGGCTAATCCACTGTGGATTAGGTCTCTGTAAAGCCTGTGAATTGGTGCCTTCTCTTCAACTTCCCAATGCTCAACCCAAGTTACCTGTATCATAAAAGATGAAAAATGCTAGTAAAATTACAGCCAAGTTCCGATTAATTTCATGAAAATGTATGGGTCATCAGATTAATTAGTCCACACACACACAACCTCAGAGTAGCCATTAGGCATCTCTTGGATTAAGCAGCCGGAGGGGAGCCTCTGCACTTTGCAGGAAGACGAAAACTGGGTATCTTGATGAGGAACATCATAGGATACGTCGACTACTGCCCATGAGCCTTGCTCAATCTGCTGGCAGAATCTGAGCACGTACAACTGCCTTGTTGGAACCAAGGCTGAAAGAACTTGCACTTCTTCATACATCTGTCATAATCACAGTCAGCGTAGCATCTACGAGACCATCAAGAACGCACAAGGCCTATAATAGTAAAATCCTCCTTACCAGTTGCAATGTGCCACTATGACTGCCTAGTATTCCAGATGATATCACCTCAATAGTTTTAGCTTTTGATACGATTGTAGGAAACAATTCCACCCATTTTTTCTGCCATTTTCACAAACAACATTACTAAACATATTCTGAAAACAAAATCATTCGTATAAGTCTAGAGGAAATTAATCAAACTAACCGCATCCATAAACATGTCGACTAATGCTAAGCTGTTCATTATCACAACACCAGAATCTCTCGAAGCCTCAATCCGAATACTAGGATTCTTCATGTGACTGTAAGGGCTTTGGAATATCCTCTCATAGCTCTCGAGATTGAGAGTCTCCCTTCCATCAGCAGCGCCCTTCATCCACAGCGGCTCGTTGCTCTGCAAGAGCCTAATCAGTTCATCCATGGCATTGGCTGCAACGTCAGCCATGAGGGACTTGTCCATATCAGAAATGGTCAATTGTGGGAAGGGCAAACTCGGAACCACAGACGACGAACTTCCATGGAGAAGATCAAGATCAAGAGAAGGGCCTGAAATCCCATGCCTATGCCCATGCCCTCCAAAACTAGCCATGGATAAATCTAGTGAAGAAACATGAATCGGCTGCACGGGTGGGAGCTGTGAAATAGGCCTGCCTGTGTATTTTGCAGAAACACTAGACACTCTGTCTAACTGCAAATCATTTGAAATTTTGTCAAAAAAAAGAAGAAGAAGATTGAATCAGGAAGAAAAGAGGTAAAGTGCAATGAGATTAGGCATTCAAGAACCTCCTCTTTCAAATGTGCGTTCTCTATTCGCAGTTTTTGCTCGTCAAAATACGGATCTTCTGAAGCAGGAGAGCTTCCACAGCTGGGGCAGATCACATTCTTGAGGGCCTCTCTGATTGCTATGTTTTCACATCTAATCTTATCGTTTTCTGCTCTCAAAGCAGAGTTATCCGCTCTCTCGTGTTGTGCCTATAATATTTACAGATTTTAGATTAGATCAATCCTAGAATCGAGGATAAGTTGTAAGAGACCTCACCTTCATTTGAGTTCTTCTGTTTTGAAACCAGAATTTGATCTGGCGAGGATGCAAATTCAACTCTCTGCTCAACTGATTTCTTGTCTTCTCATCTGGATGGGGGCACTCTTTAAACATCCTGAAGAAAACCCCCACACACAAAACTTAGCATCACAACAAAGAAAAAGGAAGAAAAATAAAAATCCTTTCTTGGAAGGAAGAAATCATTTTTATGTGCATGGAGAGAGAATCAAGAGATGCACTGACG
The DNA here is from genome assembly GCA_036937905.1 of Salvia rosmarinus. Taxonomy (NCBI): domain Eukaryota; kingdom Viridiplantae; phylum Streptophyta; class Magnoliopsida; order Lamiales; family Lamiaceae; genus Salvia; species Salvia rosmarinus. The sequence continues at coordinate 38,289,875 of CM072824.1, read as the reverse complement.
ATTCGAGTCGCTGGATTTGGTGGGCCGTGTGGCGATGGTAGCGCTTCTTCCCGCGGTGGGAATCGGGATGGTCGTCGCCGCCGCTGGAACCGCCGCCGCTGCTGAACTCCATCGGTGATGGTTTACCGGCGGGGTCACTAGCAAAAGGAGGGTGTGTGAATTATGTGGAAACGCATATAAATAGTCATGTACTGAAGAAAGTGTGGCAGATTACGAGCTATTCCCATAATACAACTGTAATAGCTGCTGTTACTATAATAATAAAATTAAAAGTGATGAAAAACACAACAGCGGAAAAGAAATAGCAGGGAAATTGATATAAATACGGGAAATGATATGGAATTTGGGGAGTGGAAATGGACTTGGAGCATGTCAAGTAACTAGTGTAGCGTTGGTCAACCATCCTTCCTTTTAATTTGCCATTCTATTCTACTACCTCCAACAACGTCTACTTACATGTGTATATATATATATATATACAGAGAGAGAGAGAGAGAGAGTGGTTGATGTTGGTGGAGAGAAGGAAATGGGAATGAAGAGAGATATTGGGAGGTGGGAGAGGAAGGTGTGGAACAATTAAGAGAAAAATAAGAGACGCAAAACCATTACAAACGTTACACTTTACACTTACCAAGTACACACACTAATTACTGCTGCACTAATATTTCTTCCAACTACTACACCCTATCTCTCTGTCTCTGTCTCTCTCTTTATCTATATATATATACTATACATAAACAATTATATGTATATACTGTAAGACAAAAACTTGGGTGAGCTCACCACATGTGAAATTCACTTGTTTTTGTTAAAATAATTATATATTAATTATGGTGAGTAAGGATAATTAGATTTTGTTAATATATAATTAAATTTATTAATTTTAATTATAATTTTAATTCAAAATTAGATTTTATTAATTCATAATCATGGTTTATTAATTCATAATTAATGTTTTTAATTCACAAGTAGGGTTTATTAATTCAAAGTTAGGGTTTATTAATTCATAATTAGGGTTTATTATTCAAAATTAGAGTTTATTATTTTCAATTAGGGTTTATTAATTCAAAGTTAGGGTTTATTAATTCAAAGTTAGGATTTATTATTCAAAATTATGGTTTATTATTTCCAATTAGGGTTTATTAATTCAAAGTTAGGGTTTATTAATTCCAAATAGGGTTTATTAATTCAAAACTAGGATTTATTAATTCACAATTAGGGGTTTATTATTTCACAATTAAAGTTTACTAATTCAAAATTAAGATATATTAATTCAAAATTATTATTTATTAATTTACAATTAAATTTTATTAAACTAGTTAAATTAAAATTAATTAATTAGAATTAATTAGAATTAATTAATTAGGATTAAAAATTAACTAATTAATTAATTAATTAAAGTTAATTAATTAAGGGTGGTCTCACTGTGCGCGCAGCGCGCACAGGAGACCATCCCATACTGTAATCATATTACATATATATAATATATGCATCTACGTATATATCACTACTCTGTGTGTGTGTGTGTGTGTTAACTTGTAACCGACGGATTTATGAGTTTGTGATCACACGGAGAGAGGGAGAGAGATGGTTTAGAATTAATGATTGTTTGGTGTAGATGTAATCTCGATCCAAATAAAGTGTCATCTAATAATTTCAAAGTGTTTGGTTTTAATTCTAATTATTTATCATATCTTAAGATTAAGTGCTTAAATAATAGCAAGTCTTTGCCATAAAAATTAATGTTCAACTCATTAATATGGTATAGTAATTATGAACGTAAAAGATAAAATATTGTACTGAAATTTATAGAAAATTTATTACTTTGAAGTTCCAATCCTCAAATAATTATAATAATAATAAAAAAAAGAATAATTCATATCAGGTTTGATATTGAATCTATGTTCTTCAACTCAAATAAGTTTCTTTTTTTTCGAGCCATGTATTACCAGTTAATAGATTGAAAAGTTTCACATCGCTCTAAAACATTAAAAGAAACATTGAATATATTCTTGAAAAAAAAATTCTATTTTAGTTTCTTTATTGGTTAATAATCAAAGCTACATGGAAAACCCCATCCCTCTTTTGAGCTAACTCATTTATTTCATGTAGAGAATATTAATTAGAATCGAAAAAAATAGAGATAAAAATGAAGAAATGGTAGTAGTTATTGGTGGTTACAAATTAATAATTGATGGCCATGCACTACACATTTTGAAGCTTTAAATTTAGGGATGGTATAAAACCGCCGGAAACAACTTAATTGCTGGTGGCGCGCCACCTGCCGGAGTAATTTCTGCGGCCATGCTGTATGAAACGACTAATATGCCCTCTTCGGCTTTCGTGCATAACCTCAAACAAGACTATTTACTTCCGACTATATTCTTATCAAGCATTCTAATTTAGTTATAAATTGTTGATTTTTGAGTCATTATAAGTGTTAACTATATATATATATAGAGTTTGGTTCAAATAAAACCATTCTTATCCTAAAAACTAAGAACCAATGAATTAGTTATGAAAGTTCTTGAATCAGTTGAAAGTTAATGAATTCAAAAATTCGAATTTTCACTCGGGTTCGAATCCCATAAGGGGCGAAAATTCTATTTTTGGATTCGATAACTTTTCCAATGGATTCATCAACTTTCACCGTGAAATTCTCATTTTTGGTTCTCACGCTCACGCTAAAATGGTTCTCACGTTAACCCTACCCTATATAGTTTGATTCAAATAAGAACCATTTTATCCTAAAACTAAAACCAAATGAATTAGTTATGAAAGTTGATGAATCTGTTGAGAAAGTTAATGAATTCAAAATTTAGAATTTTCACGGGTTCGAATCCATGAGGACGAAAATTCTATTTTTGGATTCGATAATTTTCCCAATGATTCATCAACTTCACTATGAATTCATCATTTTTGGTTCTCGTTCTCACAATAAAAATAGTTCTCACGTTAACCCTCCCCTATATATACGTGAGAACCATTTTATCGTGAGAACGTGAGAACTAAAAATGATGAATTCACAAAGAAAGTTGATGAATCCGTTGGGACGAGCTTCTTGAATCCAAAAATAGAATTTTCGACCCTCATGAGATTCGAACCGGTGAAAATTTCAATTTTGAATTCATTAACTTTCTCAACGATTCATCAAATTTCATAACAATTCATTTGGTTCTTAGTTTTTAGGATAAGAATGGTTCTTATTTGAACCAACTATATATATATATATAGAGAGATAGAGAATCACCTCTTAGATAAGAACTAAGAACCGATAAATCACCATTAGATTAAATAAGATCGGACGACTCATAATTATTTAATGATAAAAATAGTTAATCCCTAAATTTTTGCTATTTGGATATTTCATTATATTCTTCATTGTTCATATAATTCATATTATTGTTCATGTAATCGTAGTTCTTGTGCATGCTATACATTCTAATTCGTTGTTATATTCATGTAATTTATAGTGTTGTGCATGTAATTGTAATAATTGTGCATATGAGAATAATCACGAAAATCAATATATAAAATCTCTTGATTTTAGGGATAAACGGCTATCATTAAAATATGAGAATAATAAAATATTTATAATTAATCTTGACTGTTAGATTATAAAAATGAATGGACCACATTAGTTTTTAGTTCTCAAAAAAATTGGAGTTCTCATTTGATTCACTCCCTCCTTATATATGACGTATATGATTTCACTTGTATATTATATGATCTTGCAGAATATATTACAATAATTAATATAAAAGAAAATTGTGATAATTGCGAACGATATTGTTGTTGTAACACATTAAATTATTTATTTCCAATTACGCGTTACATTTATCGCGATAATAAGTGTAAATACTGTTATAATGTGACTACTGTGGAACCTCCATCAAGAAATACTCAATAAGTATACAACAATAGTAACATAGAAAAATAGCAATAGTAACATATAATTGTTTACGTAATCGTAACTGTGTTTAAAGATTAAATTATTACTCCCTAAATAAACCTTTTTTTGATCTGAAGCCTACTTATTCGTAGAAATTCAAATTTATAGTCTTACAAGATGTAATGTCTCAAGAACTTATAAGTTGTCAAAGTGGTTGAATAATTAAACTTATAAGCTAGATAAAGAATCATAAGTTAGAGAAAAAATCATAGTTAGAGCGAGTGATCAATTTGAATCCACGGGTATGTGTATTAGCCGATAAACATGCAACCTTTATGCAGTTACATTTCATAATAGAGCCCGATGAAATAAACTCGAATATAATGCTATTTTTATGTGTTACGTATCTTTTGGATCATATTACATTAGAATCTCAGCATAATTGAGCGAGTGTTCAATTCGAGTCAAAAACTAATGAAAATGCAGTAAATATTGTTATGCAGTGAACAAAATAATTAGTTAACAACAACTAACATCATTAAGCTTTTCTTTTAAATGTTGTGTGACGACCGACTTCTCGAGTAAGTGTGGATTAAGCGGATCGCCACTCATATGATAATACAATGGATACATATACAACTAAATCAATACAATTAACCATCAAACTACTCGTAAATGCATGAGCCGAAAGAAATAGATTGTTTCAATACAAACCCTAGTTATAGAAGGACTTGTCAAAAGATTCAATATCCAAATATAACCCAATTAGGGCGAAATTCAAAGAGCGAGTATGACCTCAAGTTCAATATGGAAGTGAATAACAGTTATAATCAAAAGACACAAAATATTATCAGAGTTTGGCAGCAATAAAGTATAGACATACATATGACGATGCTTGCCAAAGTTCTAGAAATCATTTCAAAATAACAATAAAACACTTGCCACTCTGCATCACCTTGCACTCATCGCCATCTCCTGCTCAACCTGCACATCAAAACGAATATGTATTGAGTACAAAAGTACTCAGTAAACACATTGTCGAAAATATTTTCTTTTAAAAAGTAATTGAACTACCCACAATAGCGTATGAGAGTTTTAGTTGGAAAGACCCATGCCAATCAAAATATTTTATTAATTTCAAATTGTTCGGCCGGACTATTTCATCCACGTTGTTCCATATCTGGTCATTCATTCATATGCGAACTATGGAGTGGCCATCTACACATAGTCACCGTGACCGGTCGGGTAGCTAACCTTAACGCACGACACACGTGTACACAATCGAGTTAGTCCTTAACTAAGTCGGATCGATCGTTACCATTTTTTAACTTTGGTGGACCAACACATTCTCATACCACGTTGGATATACCAACCTCAGATAGGATCATAACAAAACATAAACATTTGACAGTCAATAACAGTTCATGCAATAATATTTCATAAAACTTTTGTAAATCATGTTTTGAGGTATACATATAATTTTGTTTCAAGAGAGCCCACCTGCTAGTCCTGCGTTATATGTTCTAAGCAAAATAGGGTGTGGTTGTCCTTCCTCGACAACTACGTACGAACATGCCCTTTATAAGAAAATAGATTTTCTTAGATTCATTCTATTGATCGAGGGTCATTTATAAGTTACGACTTATAGTTTTCAATTAGGGTTTCTTTGTGATTTCATGTGATGGTTTTAAGATAATTTCTATTATCTTAAATTTTCAACTCTCAAACTATATTCCTTCATCATTCATAGATGAATCTCAACTTATGAGTCATATACTCCGAGTATAATCTCGACTCTAATCTTAGTGTTCTTCTAAACATTATTACGTTATAGATTATTAGAACCCAAGTTATGATTGGTATGTTAGGATATTCTCAAGCCACTAACTAGACTTAACAATTATGCCATGTTTGGTAGATAAGATAACCCCTAGATATGTAACATATCTTGCCTTATGTGTTTTTTTGGTACTTTAGATTGTTATCTGCCAAGCCCACTTTAATTTTAAGACCCGTTTTAATTTCACTATTCCGCTTTTGTAAAGTAACTACTGCAATTTGGGAGTTACCTAATCTAAACTGATTAGTGATACAGATATGAGGATGAAAGATAATACTACCCTCAATAATTTGAGATGTATTTGCAATTTTCAATTTTTCAAAAGGTTAAAATTGTAATTTATTGTTTAATCTAGATTTTAAACTAGTGTATCAAACGAGTAATTTATGTTATCTACATTTTATATCTTATTTATTAAACAACAAGATATGATACCAATCTCACATAATCTACGATACATATTTTGTTCCTTATAGTTATGTCCTAGTATGTTACGCTTGACGGCTTGTCGCATTAACACGACGAATAAAGGGAGTCTTGATTTAAGATTCAAGTTATCCCATACTATCACGTAAGTAAATACTTAGAGATTAACGAGTTCCTTGTGAATGCTAACTCGATCTTTGAGACTTAAGGATCGACATTTTATGTTTGAATCTTTTAGCCAACACTTTTCGACATTGTTTGTTTCTCGTAACTCGTCGGAGATTATGTAAGTTATATAATTGCTATTCGTATCGAGTTGTCATAACGCTCAATCTAATATCGTATTAGGTTGTCGTGGTTGAGTATTAACATTTGTAAGTCGGTTTTTGATTTCTTTAACTTAGGAACTCACGTTTGATGTAACAGCCCACTATTCCTAAGGACGGATTAGCTTGGACTATTACTTGGAATGAGAATTAAGAAGCGAAAAAGATAATGGGATATCGAATTGTGAGACATATATCAAGAAAACTTCTAGAAATTCAAAGCATTTAAGATTAAGCAAACATAATTTACATACGAGAAACTAGACCATCAGATCTTTAACAAAATCGTTCAACTGATCTGAAGGAATTTAGTTATCTGCTCAAAATATAACTTAGTGTTCTTGCAGTGGAAAACATGTGAAGTACACATATGAAGATATGCACTCAAGGTTCTAACTTTCAGCGACAAAAGATTCCTACTGCTCAACACTGTTCCATCGCATCACCAGCTCAACCTGCACATTTAAAAACAAACACGCAGGGCTGAAAACAAAGACTCAGTGGACTTATGCCAAAAATATTTATCATAACTTTGAATTACACTGCCCATCAGTAACACACGAGGTTTTATTTGAAATGCTCGTGCTTACTAAACATTTTCTGTCATTTTCCATAAACTTTATCTGGCCAGACATATTTTCTGTCTGTATGATCATGTAATATCCTGAAGTTTTAAAGCTAATTACGATAATTAAAATTCGTAAATTAGGGTTTCGCCGCGATAATTGAGTTAGTAATATATCGATTATTGATTTCGATTATTTATGATATAATAAATTCTTATATCATATTCACTAATGATTGTGAATTAAGGGATGTAGTTTATATAAATTATTTCGGCAGTAATATTTTAACGTCGATTGAATATCAATAGTTAATATTACGTAAATTATTCTAAGTAACGAAGCTTAGAATTTAATTCCCTTATTAATAAATGGATTAATAAAGTGATTACGACTTTATTACGAACTTTTTGAGATGGTTCGATTATTAACACTTTGAGACGTTTGACGTCAACGTTTAGAGACGAATCGAAAACTAAGTCTAACGATTGAGGAATTATAATATTTAAATTCCATGGTTATTTTATGTAATAAGAGCATTATTTATCATTAAAACAATGTTAGAGGATTAAGGAATAATTATTGAATAAGTATGAAATTTTGAAAACCCTAATTTTTGAAAATTAAGGTTTGACACATGAATCATTTTATTATTTTTCCTATGATTTAATTTATCATCTAAGACATATATTATGTTATATATCTATAAATAGCAAGAGAATAAAATGTTTAGCACTTAGAAAATGAAAGTGTCGTGGGTTTAGTATTGGAGGACTTATTGAATTCAAATTTTTGCTATCTTTCCATCATGTATTGTAGTAAATGTTATAATAGGATATTATTGCACATAAAACAAGAAATTAAATGGAGGATCATTTGGATTGTGCAAAGGCTTGAAGTAGCCGTGTATATTGACTAGATTGAGGTAGGAAGAAAGTTTGGAACTCTTGTGATGAATTGGCTTCCAAGTAGTAAATGCTTAGATATTATATTTTGGTATAGTACAAAAGAAATTAAAACTCCTACTTTGTGCAATGAGGATGACAAGTGCATGGATAAAAAAAGAGTAGGATTTTATTTTGTTTCATTCAATGTGTAAGATGCATTTACTATGGCTAAGTGATGACATACTATAGTGATGAGTCAAAAGTAAAAAAAAAATTTCTTGCCTTGTATGTGTGTGTTTGGACCGAGAGGAATGGTCGAGGAATTAAGTGTATTAGTCATTTTATTCCTCTTGCTTGTGTGTATATTAAGTGATAGTTAATAAAGCAAAATATCCTTCTCATTTCAAACACAAGTACCGTGAGTATTTAGAGAAAAAAGAGTGTTCTTCATTTTAATAGCCCAAACCTTGATACAAAAACCTTGCACTACAAATCGGCGGTTAAAAGGTCGAGAATCGAACGAGCTTTATATATACGTTAAAATTTTTGATTTCCAACCGTTGGATTTTAATATATATGCTTATGTTATTAATGCTACAAATATGAGAAATTATGTTATCATGTTTAGTGATTTGTTAATTATGTTTACTATGTTAAGAATGAACATATGTAGTGTTTTAATTAAAGGCTAAGCATGTTATAATTTTAATAGAAGTGATCGAAAATTTTAGTGATTAAATTGTTGATGGATTAATGATATATAATAGTAAAGGAGCTCATTGTGATTTATTAGAAATTTTTAGAAATCATATGTAATAGTTATGATATTACCGAATTTTTTTTGAAATTTATATGTTAATGTACAAATTATGTTTAAGTGATATTATAGCATATTATTGATCTATAGCCTTAATTAAGTGCTATGTGAATTTACTAGATTTTTTAAAAAAATGTATGTTCATATGTTGAGAAAAATCGAGAGGCCTAAGAGTTAGAATGTTGATATATGAATTGAAATTGTTGGATATTATGATGTATTAGTGATATATGATAATGATTAGGTATTGTGTGAATTTATAAAAAATTTAGAAAAATGTTTGGTTAATTTTTGAAAAAAAATCGAGAGCTATAGTGTATGAATAATGATGTCCAATTTTTCTATAGCTAATGTTATTACATATTAATGATCCTATGATAATATTGTGTAATATGTGAAATTATAAGAATTTTTGGAAAAAGTTTGAGAATTAATTGTATAAGGACCGTGAGCTTGTTTTAAGGAGTTAGGGTTTTAAATTCTTGTTATCAAGAAAAACCATATATTATATGCTTAGAATATATTTTAGACCTATTAAGAATTTATGGGATTTTAGAAATATAGTATACTATGTTTACGACGAAACGTTATGTTAAATGACGTTAGATATGAAAAATAATATGTAATGTACAAGTTAGATCACACTTTAGTAAAATATTGCTCATGTTTGTTGATTAACGTGAAAAATCGAGAATTAGGGTTATTTGATAAGAAATCGATTGGAAATCGATTTATATGGAAATTGGTTATCAAATATGGGAATAATTTGAAAAAAATGTTAAGAGAAGTAAAAAACGTTGACTTAAGATTAAACGTATGAAATACGTTAGTATGTGATCAATGTTGTGATATACGTTGAATAAATACACTAATATGTGTAAAACGTATTAAAATTATAAGAATATCTCTTTTGTGAGAAAAGATTCATAATTGAAATCATTTTATCGAAAGACGTTAGTATAAGTTCGACGTTTAACCTAAATGGTTGAAATGAGGCCGTAGATTATATTTCGCCTCTATCAAAGTACGATGAGTTATTAGTTAAGATATGTGATGAAACGACGTATTAATTTAGTTAAGGAATGCGAAATATTATATTAGAAAGTTATCAAAGTTTATTAAACTTTGACATTCTCGAAAAACTTGACCGACGTACTAAATTAGTTTTTACGTAAAGGTGGGACGCGGACGTGATCAATTGGAGTAGAAGGAAATCGATTAAAACAGTCTACAGTTTAGGTGGGCTTTACTATACTTTTAAATGATAAAATGCTTATCAAATGATTTATTTACGAGGCTTTATTTGCAAGAAATGATGATGAAATGATTTATTTAATTACCTACCCAAATGTTTATGTTTTTACGTATGTATCATATCCATGAGATGTTATGAATGTTGTTGGTTCGCTACCAACTTATGAATGAAATCGAATTCGGATCTATCTTGGAGGGTAAGTTTCTGCTATGGTTAACGTATATACAATAATGGTGATATTGTGTCTTTGAAAGGATAATTCTCGGCGGTCAAATGACATAGAAGGAGGCCTCGCTTCTACGGCGTTAATGGAAATGTTATGAGGAAAGGAAAGGATATGGATCATACATCTGAGGAAAATATATCCGCCGAGACAAATGTTTATGAAATGATCAAAATGTTTCGTAAGTACAAGGTCTTTTCAAATAAAACCTTTGTATCTTACTGTGATGGGGCAGTGTAGTTTAAATATGATAAAATATTTTGACATGAGTTCACTGAGTGCATTCTTGTACTCAGCCCTGCATGTTTGTTTTTAAATGTGCAGGTTGAGCAGATGATGGATGGAGGTGTGTTGAGCAGTCGAAATACTTTTTGTTGTTGATATGTATATGTTAGAACCTTGTTTACACATCATCATATGTGTATTCACATGCTTTTCCTCTACAATAGAAAACTAAGTTATGTTTTAAGTTGAAAGTTAAATACCTTCAGATCAGATGAATTCTTTTGGATCTGTTGGTCTAGTCTCACCTGTATATTATGTGTGTATTGTATATAATGGTTGAAGCTTCTTAGCTTACTTGTACGTCTTTCATGTCTCTTAATTACTGTTTCAAGTGATAGTGTAATACCCCGATTATTTAAACGCCTAATTACGATATTAATTTCGTAAATTAGAGTATTATTATGATAATTTGATTATTAAAATATCGAATAATGATTTCGATTATTGTTGGAATAATAAATTCCTATGATTTATTCACAAATGAATGTGAATTTAGAAATACGAATATGTGACGTATTTTAACAATATAATTTCAACGTCGATTACGTATCGATAATTGAAATTTCGTAATCTTTTCTAAGTTTTAAGCTTAGAATTTAATTCCATTATTATTGGAATGATTTAATAAAGTGATTACGACTTTATTACGACCATTTTGAGATGAGTCGATATTTAACGTTTTGAAACGTTTCAAACGTTAATGTTTTGAGACGACTTGAGAATCAAGTCTAACGATCAAGGAATTATGATATTTAAATTAAATTCCTATGATTATTTTATATAATTAGAATATTATTTTGGCATTGAATTAATGCTAGAAAATTTTGGAAATTATATTTGTGATTATTTAAGATTCTCGAAAACCCTAAATCGAGAATTAGGGTTTTCTACTTATGGATTGATTCCAATAATTTTTCCTATGATATAATTTATCATCTAGGATATATATTATGCTATATATCTACTTATAGCATGAAAATCAATGTTTTGGGCATTAAAAGGTTGAAAATGCCGTGAGTGGCTATGTGTATTAACATAGGATTATTTTATTTTTGATCATCCAATTTGTGATATTTCTTAAGTGTAGTATTAATACACACTTACCAAGTAAAATGTCTAGATGAAAAATACCATAGCATTTGGTTTTTATAAGAGCCGATTATTTTGACATTTTGTACACAAAATTGGATCTTGATTGCTATATTTGGGAAAGAGTGTATCTTATACACTTGAGAGTTACAACACCAAAAATCTGAAAAATATTTTCTCTCCTACCTCTACTGAAGTCGACGGCTACATATGCCATGCATGAGACAAGAATTAATTTTGCCTTCCCCAAAATCTTTATATAAAGCTTACCATGAGTTAATGAATGTGTAAGAGATATTTCTTCATGACATCACTTTGACCATTCCATTTTTTTTAATTGTGTCTTGATTCATTTGTTTTGAGAGAGCCGAGAGAGTACAAGGTTGTGTGCATTTCATTCTTTAATTACTTAAGTGTGTTTATTCTTTTGAACCACGTAACACACAACACTTTCATTCTCATTCCCTTTCTTCTCTCTCGTCAGTCACCTTCCTTAAGAAAACCAAATTTTCTTCTTCTTTCCTTCTCAATTTATTTGAGCTCTATTTATCCTACAACCGATCGACTCCGATAACGAGGTTAGATATCGAACATGCTTCGATAAAACCTAATTTTTTCAATAATCCTACGGTTTAAATTATTATTTTTAGCATGTATTAATTGTGTAATAAATCATGCTAGCATGTTATAAGCTTAGAAATTATGTTACATATGTTAATATGTGCATTGATAATTTATTTCTATAGCTAAGCAATTTATTTAAATTATTCTAGTGATGCTCGAATTTTGCTAGGTGTGATTTAAGGTTGGATTATTGATCTAAAGTGTTGTAGGAATGCATGATATTAATTTAGAAATTTTGGAAACCATTTGGGTAAAAATACCAAAAGCGCGAAAATGAAAGGAGTTGGAACCTTGTTGTATAATTTTATATGCTTGATATAATAGCATATTATTGATCTAGGGTATTGATTAGGTGTTGTAGGAATTTATTAGAATTTTTGGACTTATGTAGCTAATTTATTCCAAAATAGCCGAGAACTAGGTCCTTGGATTTAATAGTTTGTATTGTGTTATTATTTGATATTATGGTGTATTAAAGCTATATGATAGCATATAAGCATAGTGTGATTTTATAGGATTTTATAAAAATTGTTTGGTTTGAAAAGCCCTAAAGGGCCGTAAGCTATACCTTGATCATACTATGGTGTATAGTTTGATTTTATTAAACTTTAGGTTATAATTATGTTATATATTGATATTTGAGGCTTGTGTATAAATATTAGAATTTTTGAAAATTTATTGGTATTATTTTTATAAATACCGTGAGCCTATATAGTGATATAGGTGAGTTCCAAAATTTTTCTATATAGATATTAATACATATTAACGATCATAGTGTAGAATAATACACTATATGAATTTAGAGGAATTTTTGGAACAAGTTTGAAAATTTTACACAATAGCCGTGAGCTATGTGATGAAAATAAGGAATTTTAATTCCTTTTTAATCAAGAATAATAATTTATTATATGTCTAAAAATTATATTAGACATAATTGAATTTTCGAGAATTATTAAACATAGAATATTGTGTTTACGATGAAACGTTATATTAAATAACGTTAAAAGCATAAATAATGCTTAAAGTATTAAAAGATTAATATTGAAAGAAAATATTAATCAAGTTTATCGATTTGCGTGAAAAATCGAGTATTGAAAAGAAATCGATTGAAAATCGATTTATATTGATTTATACATTAAAAATGTATTTTATTTAAGATTTATAAAGAAAAGTCAAAATGGTTGACTTTCGAAATTGACGTACGAAATACGTTCATTAAATACGCTAATACGTGAAAAACGTATTACTTTTATCAGAATATCTCAATTGTGAGAAAAGATTTCATAATTAAAATCATTTTATTTAATAACGTTATTATACGTTAATTATTTAACCTAAAAGGTTAAAATGAGACTGTAGATCATATTACGTCTCACTCGAGATACGAAATTATTTTATTTAAATACGCGTTGAAATGACGTATTAAGATTATCAAAACTTGAATTATTATATTATTTATCAAAGTTGAATGAACTTTGAAAATCTCAAAAGCGTGCTGACGTGCTAGCGTAAATTTTGCGTAAGGTGGGACGTGAAGGCTCACACGCAACCGGAGGAGAACACAGCGTGTCGAAATTCAAAGTTCAAAAGTAAAGGTGGGCTTTACTATCCTCAAACCGGTAGAATTTACCAAATGATTTATTTATGATGCTTTATTGCAAGCAAATATTTATGAAATGATTTATTTAATTACCTGCCCAAAATGTTATGTTTTGTGTATGTATCCAATTCATGATTGTTGATGCATAATGTTGGGTAGCTCCCACTTTATGACATGCTTGAATTCGTATTCTTGGAAGTACCCCAAGGATGATGGAGAATTAGTATCTGTCTTTGAGATGGCTGGATTTTGTGCACTTGATTATTTGTATTGTGTCTTTGAAAGGGTACTCGGCGGTCGTGGCGTCGTGAGAGGAGGCCTCCTCCGTGAAATTATTGTTGGATGAATTATTGTGGTGGATATGGATCATACATACAAGGAAAATGTCTGTGAGACAATCTTTATGGAAAATGAAAGAAATTATTTAGTAAGCACGAGTATTTCAAATTAAAACCTCGTGTATTACCGTGATGGGCGAGTAATTTAAACTTGATAAATTATTTTTGCATGAGCCATCGAGTGCAAATCTTGTACTCGACCGCATGTTTGTTTTTAAATGTGCGAGTTGAGCGAGATGATGGATGGAGATGTGTCGGAGCGGTGGAACCCCTTATGAATCGATATATTAGAAACGCTTGAATACACATCGTCATATGTGTATTCACACGTTTTTCCGCTGCAATTGAATTAATTTATCTTATGATGTTGATTAGTTGAATACTTCTGAACATATGAGTCTTGTATATATATTGGATAAAGTTTCCTTAATTATTATTCCAAGTATTAGCCCTTCTAAATCGTACTTAGGATTTAGGGGCTGTTACAAAGTGGTATCAGAGCAGTTCGCTCTTGAAATCCAAAACCTCTTTTCAGAGTTAAGTCTAGATTGAGTCACTAGACTTCTAGAGATCAGCCGACACTGCTCGACACTCCATCACATCAAGCTCAACTGGAAAAAGGTAAATTATTTTATCATCTTTGAAAAGAAAAATTTGAGATTTATGAATTTGATTTGGTGTCGATAGAACATTATCGACCAATGATTTGGTGTCGATAGAACATTATCGACAAATGATTTATGAATTTGATTTGGTGTCGATAGAACATTATCGACAAATGAAATGAAAAAGGTTGTAAATAACCATGGATTATTGATTGAAATTTTTTTCGCAAGAAATGCGTATGTTTAAAACGAACTATGTTCGTCATATTGAAATTTTATTCTGCAATTCTCCATATTGTTTTGATTAATGACTATTGTCATCCCAAATGAAGTTATGAGAATTGATAATGAAAGTTGTTGGCTCGCCACCAATATATGATAATGTCATACGAGAATGTATTGACAATTTTTTTTTTTGGATAAAATGTTTGAATTCATGTAATTCAATAGAAATTTATTGATATGAATATTTGAAAATTTTATTTCAAATCCCAAAGATGTTTACAATGATGGGTATGTTATCCCAAAAGAACGTGGTATTTAAGACACATGATCCCAATTGCGAAGAACATAGGAAGATGGATTATTAGAATTTTATTCCATCCTGAGAATCTCGAATTGATAGACGAGAAGAAAATTCAAGCTCAGAATTGGAAAAGATGTCAAGATAGTGAATGTCACTATGCGATAAGTGACACAAGAATGATCTTTTTATTTGGAAGTTCACGCATGGCGGGACTCCAAATCATCTATGACTCTTCGTTGGAAACGAAGTGGAAATGTGATCAAAGAATTCGTGAGAGTCAATTAAAGACTGAACTCGCAATCATGCTCAGTCCGACCTCGGAAGTCTAGTCCAACCTTGGCAGTGCGACCTCGGTTGTCCACCTCGGCTTCGAGCTCGGCAGGTGCGACCTCGGCAGAAGCGAGCCCGGTGGGTATGAGCTCGGCCGACCTCGGCAGCGGCGGTGTGACATCCACCTCACCAATTTATCTTGACCTCGGTCAGATCACCTCCACCTCGGAAATCAACCTCGGCGTCGACACATGCGCCTTTGGCTTTGATGTCGGCATTATCATGTACGACTTCGGCGTTGACATATGCGCCCTCGATTACGGCGTCGATACCTTCAACTTCGGCTTTGAAGTCGGCTTTAATGACCGTCATTATGTCAATAACCTCGGCAATGACCTCGGCATTGGCAAATGACTTCGCAACAACCCGACATCGGTGTTACCCGACCTCGGTATCCCGAGCTCGACATCAGCAAAACTGTTTGCGCAATGTTTTGTTTTAGCCTGTTCTCCTTCGTTAGAGCTCCGATTCTGAACAGTTTTCGCCTCGTACTCCTATCACAGAGTACTATACTTCTTATGAAGAACCAAAGCCTGATTCCTTCACCAAAATTGACGAGAGTCAGTTGAAGTTAGTTTATAGTTTTATAGAGCGGAAATCTTGGTCTGAGTAGAATCTTAGAATGATACTAGAAAGTAGTATTCCCGATGAGTACAAGAGGCGCTATGACATATAGAGGAACCTTTGATGATGACCTATAATGTGTATATAAAGTTTTAAATTCTATTCATTACCTAATTTATGTCATTGAGTTTAACTCTATGACTAGTTCAAATTGAGAAATCACATGAGTTTCTCACTTTTTCGAAGAAAATTTCAACCCAAGAATTTACAAAATGTTCCTTTGAAACCAAATCCTTGTGTGACCGAGAAAATATTTGTGACGGTCCGCCACCCCATATGACCAAAGAAATCTCGATGATCGTCAATCGGTCTTGGACCTAGATCCTAAATTATTCAATTCAAAGAATATATGGATTCGAATCGTAAAATATGTTATCTTGAATCATGAACCCATATCTTTGAAAGTTGACATGATGCAATTTCTTCAACTCAGACCAATAAGTAAGATAAAGATTGACTTATCTTGTCGCCTAAGTTTTGAATTAGTAAAGTGACAAACATCAGGTACGATGTAGGTTGACTTATTTTGGATAACCTAAAAGTTTCAGATCAGTAGAATGATAGACATCAAGAAGATATGATGTAAATAAGATCTCGATGAGACGAGATATTTTCCCTATGATGTACATGGATGCAATGACCCCTGATGGGCTTACCAGATTTTAATAACAGTGAAGTTATGTCTTCATGTGACTGTTATGATAATGAAATGTTATGAATAAGATACACTTTAGCATAGAATGCAAGAGTTGAAGTAAAGGGAAGTGCATGATATCCTTGGGGTATAATTTCCCCTTATTATGACATAACGAGAGATTACAACTTATCTTTAAGATAGTTGATTGTCCTTAAAACCTCCTTAGTAGGTTGGACATGTATAAAGAATGGAGATGCACGATATTCTTTTCAAAGGATATATATGTAAAGCGATAGCATCTCGGATAACGAATCTCTCGTTTATACCTCGATCAATGAAATTATGTTGAGCATAATCAATTCCAAGTAATTGAGACTTGGTTAAACCAATGATAACGAGATTGAGGAATCATAATCATTGAGATGTGTGAACAGCTAGGATAGCCCTAGCATGTAAAACAAGTATGGAGAAATATCTCCACAATGAAGACGAACACAAGGAACACCTCAGGACAGTGCTGCAAACTTTGAGAGATGAACAATCTTTGCTAAGTTTAGCAAATGTGAATTTTGGCTAAAGGAAGTAATGTTCCTTGGACACATTGTGTCAGCCGAAGGGATTAAAGTTGATCCGGCCAAAGTAGAAGCAGTCCAAGAATGGAAATTGCCAAAGACACAAAATGAGGTTTGAAGTTCTTGGGATTAGCAGGTTACTATCGGAGATTCATTGAAGGATTCTCAAAGATAGCAAGACCAATAACCCAACTACTCGAAAAGGAATTAAATTCACTTGGGTGATGAATGTGGGCGAATTTCAGGCGCTCAAGGAAAAGTTAACCATCGCCTGTATTGGCGATTCGGAAGCGATAAAGAGTACGTGGTCTATCAGATGCTTCCAAAATGGATTAGGTGTGTGTTAATGCAAAGTGAAAAAGTGATAGCCTATGCATCTCGACAACCGAGACCGCATGAATTGAATTACCCAACACATGATGTGGAACTAGCGGCGATGAGTACATGCCCTAAAGATATGGAGGCATCATCTCTACGAGTAAGATGTGAAATCTTTACCGATCACAAAAGTTTGAAATACTTTTTCGACGGAGAGATTTGAACATGAGACAAATGAGATGCTTGGAATATAAGTTATAGTGTACAAATGTACTACCTTAGCAAGCTATATGACAATAATGACGGTTCTAGTCCTGAGAGTAAGAACCGAAGTATAATGAAAGTAATATTACTTTCTGACACCATGCTCAAGAAAAAGGGACAAAAGTCAAAAATAGATGAAGAAATTATGAGCTATACAATATGAGATAGCCACAACATGAGATAAGATTCAGCAATGTTAGGACTTCTATAAGTAAAGTAATTCCTTTGAAGTAAAGAAGCTGAGAAAGAAACAGATTCATTTTTTTGAAATGGATCTTAGTACTCTAAATTGTATTGACACAAAATGCTTGTCGTGTGTCTTAGAAATTAACAAGCAAGATAACTTCTTTAGACTTTTGCAAAGGAAATGTTTTCAAGAGAACGAATGAAAAGATTCACATGGAAGAATCTTAAGGTGAATCTAATTGTAAATCTTACCCCTCATACTTTTGTGACGATCAATAAAGTGGAATATTAAGTATCTCTGACATGGGAATGAAGCAATCATTAAATGGCGAGAAATTGGTAAAGATATTTGACGTCAAGGCAAAAGTATAATAAGTCCCTAGCGGACAAAGGATATTTATCCCATGCGAAATTGCATGATGAATCTATAAAGATTAAGAAGAAATGACGTATATCCTGAAAGGATACTACAAACGATGGCACTAAATGCCAGTACAAGAACCTTCTCTGGAAAAGAGTTTAAAGTAAGGATATATGAGAGATATATTCCTAAGATTGATAAAGTGAAAAGGAGAATTTAATCATTCATACTGGATCGGAAATGAATGATAGTGTCAGGAACATCACGATCTCTACAATGAGATCAAGATATCAAGATATTAATATCAAGGATAGGTCGATATAAACCTAACCACAGAATGCTATTGATAAAAGCATAATAGTACCGACAACTCGTGAAGGATATGATTAACAGTAACGAAGGCCATAGCAAAAAGCATAATGTCCCAAGGAAAGGACAATGATGTATGAAATAGATGTTTATTTGAGCAGGCGAGAACACCGTAGACTAGAGCCTATATTTTGCACGAATACAGATCAATGTAAATCGAAGGCCCGATATATATGAGAAAATTTCTCGAATACCTATAATTTTTCTGCTTCGATATAGGTGCTTGGTTTTCTAATATCGCACAAGTATGAGTAGAAACGATAGAACCCAATTCAGGTAAGCGATCGAGAAATGAAAATCTCTTCACCTATACGAGAATTATGGCCATCGCGGTATTGCTCGAGTTTAGAATTGGACCTATGATCGCCAAGGTTCTAACAAATGAGTTAGATCATAATATCTATGTGGAGCGTAGATATAATTCAAGAAATGTAAGTTTCAAAAATGGATGTCACTCACGTGATTAGAAGCACGGGCATAGCCTATCCATTTGAAATTCTATGCAATGGGATTTTGAATCCACAATTGCTTTAATTTAAGATTGGCTCATCTAGAAATATCTGTCTATAGATGGTAAGAAAAGAGAGTCCGACAAGTAGAAGGTTAATCCCAAGGCCTACAAGTTAGAGTTCATACAGAAGTATCGACTCTCTTATTATAAACTGGGCATGACTTGGGACAGTTTTTGGAAGAATTTCTACATCTTGGATGAATGCTAGTAACTATGGAGAGATGGATCGGATGACATCCAATAACTTATCCATCGTTTGCCAATAGATTGGCAGAATCTTGCAAAAGAAGTATCAAGAAAATATCTTCTCCAAGTAGAAAATTCCAAGACTTGGGCAGACTTACCAAGATTCGTCAACAGGCTCAAGTATACATATAATGCGTAGGGAACGGCACCTACGGGTACTTATCCTGGTCTTGGCAAGTTACACAGTAGGTATAAAGGAATGGTTGTACCCTGATGTTCCAAATGCCGCCTCACGTCCTGTGCCGTCTATTATACCAGAAAGAGACGAGAATGACAAAAGGACAGGATCTTATCGCCCTCGAAAATCAGAGGAATTACCGTTATCAAATCGACCTTACTTTCTGATAAAAGTAACACACACTTCTGGAATAAAAAAAAAAAAAAGTGTGAGGGCGATGTGACCCACAGCTCTTTGAAGAGAGAGATCGTCGGATATATGAGGTAAAAACGTACTTGGAAATAGCCAAGTTTCTAAGCGAAATGTACGATTCCGACGAAGGCCACTCAGAGACATAGAGTCCTACGATAATATGAGACTCATAGGTAAATGGTGGCTTATGTGTAAATGGTATCGATGTACGAAAGCAAAATTGTTCGAATAAGATATGGTTACTATGAGATTATAGTCATGCCATTCGAACAAGCTAGTACACCACCCTATTCATGAACCTCAAATCTGAGTTCCATATCTACTTAGACAATTTTGTCTAAATCCTTATGAATGATGTTCTTATCCATATGAAGGACGAGAAAGAACATAAAGAACATCGAATGACGTATTATGGACTTTTAGAGTCGAGCAAAATTTTGCCAAGTTTAATATATGAATTTCGCTTAAAGAAAGAATATTCCTGAGACACATGATGTCTTCCGAAGAATCAAATTTATATGGACAAATGAATGTGAGGCCACTTATTAAAGTGAGAAAGATAATAGTCAAAGCACCACGATGACTTAGACCTCACGAATAGAATCACCCAACTCATGACTTGAAATAGCAACGGTGTCGTGCAAAAAATTTTGGAGACATTTCTATATGGAATAAGTTGTGAGATCTTCACAAACCATAAAGTTGAATTATTTCTTGAGCAAGAGGCTTAAAAATGAGATAGAAAAGATGGCTCGAATCAGTAAAAGATTCCAATTGTGATATAAACTATCACCTATGAAGGGCTGAAGGGTTTTTAAAGAGGCGCCTGACAATGTGATATTGTCTAAGAAAAGTTCATATATATTTCAAGCAATAATAAGCTTAGAAATGAAATCATGAATGAAGCTCATGATATTCCTCATACCGCCCACCCAAGAAGCATTAAAGTATATTATGATTTACGAGAAAAAAATTAGATAGTAAAGAATGAAATGAGCTATAACCTCATTGACGAGCATTGTCTCGGTTATAAGAGGTGAAGGCATTGTATCAATGACCTTATAGGAGGTTATAATCTTTGATGAGATACAAATGAAAATGAAATGACATAGCAATGGATTTTTATGACAGGTTTCTCCACAGTCATAAAGAAATAACACTACTATATGGGTAGTAGTGGATTGACTCACCAAATATGCTTATCTCTGCCTATCCAGATGAATCAGAGATCTGAAAATTTTATCTCAGTCGTACAAAAAGGGGGTATCAAAACCTATCACTTCAGATAAAAATTCCAAGTTTACCCCTAGATTTTGAGCTAGCTCACCAAAAAGGGAGTTATGCACGATATTGAACCTTATCGTAGATGTCCCCTCACGTACATATGGGCGATAAAAAGGATAATATGAATATTTAAAGATACGATGAGAACATACATGTTAAATCAAGATGCAAGTGGGAACATGTTTTACCACTTATTAAGTTTACGTACGACTATAACTGTCAAGCAACGATTGACATAGCCACATGTGGCATTATATGGAAAGAAATATCGACCACCACTTTATTGTAATAAAGTAGGTGAGAGAAAGTATAAGGTCTTGACAACGTAAATGAAATGATTAAGATATTTGCCAAATAAGGCAAAGACTGAGAAAAGCTCAGTACAGACAAAAGTCTTACGCTAGTACGCGTAGATCAGAACCGCATTTTGAATGCGAAAATGAAGTTCATGAGATTTCTCCATGGGGAAATTATAAAGTTAAAGTGCAAGGAATGTCGAGATCACGTTTTATAGGACCTTACGAGGATCCTAGAAATAAAAGGCCCGATAGCTATAGATTGGTACTTCCACCAAAATTTGGGAATGCACATAATGATTTCCACGTGTCACGCCTAAAGAAATGTGAATATGACCCAAATCACGTAATTCTTCATAATGACGTGATCTTTAACTCAGATCTGAGTTGTGATGAACATCTCGACAATTTGATCGTATGATTAAATGATTAAGAATTTAATTGGGTCTTTGATGAAAGTCGATGGAGAAACCATGGACAAAAGAAAATCACGTGAAATTTAAGATGTTATGGTGCTAAGATGCCCCATACTTTTGATGTATGTAAATTTGGGACGAAATTTCTTTAAGGGGTGGAATGTAATACCCGATTATTTAAACGCTAATTACGATATTAATTTCATAAATTAGAGTATTATTATGATAATTTGATTATTAAAATATCGAATAATGATTTCGATTATTGTTGGAATAATAAATTCCTATGATTTATTCACAAATGAATGTGAATTTAGAAATACGAATATGTGGCGTATTTTAACAAAGATAATTTCAACGTCGATTACGTATCGATAATTGAAATTTCGTAATCTTTCTAAGTTTTAAGCTTAGAATTTAATTCCATTATTATTGGAATGATTTAATAAAGTGATTACGACTTTATTACGACCATTTTGAGATGAGTCGATATTTAACGTTTTGAAACGTTTCAAACGTTAATGTTTTGAGACGACTTGAGAATCAAGTCTAACGATCAAGGAATTATGATATTTAAATTAAATTCCTATGATTATTTTATATAATTAGAATATTATTTTGGCATTGAATTAATCTAGAAAATTTTGAAATTATATTTGTGATTATTTAAGATTCTCGAAAACCTAAATCGAGAATTAGGGTTTTCTACTTATGGATTGATTCCAATAATTTTTCCTATGATATAATTTATCATCTAGGATATATATTATGCTATATATCTACTTATAGCATGAAAATCAATGTTTTGGGCATTAAAAGGTTGAAAATGCCGTGAGTGGCTATGTGTATTAACATAGGATTATTTTATTTTGATCATCCAATTTGTGATATTTCTTAAGTGTAGTATTAATACACACTTACCAAGTAAAATGTCTAGATGAAAATACCATAGCATTTGGTTTTATAAGAGCCGATTATTTTGACATTTTGTACACAAAATTGGATCTTGATTGCTATATTTGGGAAAGAGTGTATCTTATACACTTGAGAGTTACAACACCAAAAATCTGAAAAATATTTTCTCTCCTACCTCTACTGAAGTCGATGGCTACATATGCAATGCATGAGACAAGAATTAATTTTGCCTTCCCCAAAATCTTTATATAAAGCTTACCATGAGTTAATGAATGTGTAAGAGATATTTCTTCATGACATCACTTTGACCATTCCATTTTTTTTAATTGTGTCTTGATTCATTTGTTTTGAGAGAGCCGAGAGAGTACAAGGTTGTGTGCATTTCATTCTTTAATTACTTAAGTGTGTTTATTCTTTTGAACCACAGAACACACAACACTTTCATTCTCATTCCTCTTTCTTCTCTCTGCCGTGCACCTTCCTTAAGAAAACCAAATTTTTCTTCTTCTTTCCTTCTCAATTTATTTGAACTCTATTTATCCTACAACCGATCGACTCCGATAACGAGGTTAGATATCGAACAAGCTTCGATAAAACCTAATTTTTTCAATAATCCTATACGGTTTAAATTATTATTTTTAGCATGTATTAATTGTGTAATAAATCATGCTAGCATGTTATAAGCTTAGAAATTATGTTACATATGTTAATATGTGCATTGATAATTTATTTCTATAGCTAAGCAATTTATTTAAATTATTCTAGTGATGCTCGAATTTTGCTAGGTATGATTTAAGGTTGGATTATTGATCTAATGTGTTGTAGGAATGCATGATATTAATTTAGAAATTTTTGGAAACCATTTGGGTAAAAATACCAAAACTGCCGAAAATGAAAGGAGTTGGAACCTTGTTGTATAATTTTTATATGCTTGATATAATAGCATATTATTGATCTAGGGTATTGATTAGGTGTAGTAGGAATTTATTAGAATTTTTGGACTTATGTAGCTAATTTATTCCAAAATAGCCGAGAACTAGGTCCTTGGATTTAATAGTTTGTATTGTGTTATTATTTGATATTATGGTGTATTAATGCTATATGATAGCATATAAGCATAGTGTGATTTTATAGGATTTTATAAAAATTATTTGGTTTGAAAAGCCCTAAAGGGCCGTGAGCTATACCTTGATCATACTATGGTGTATAGTTTGATTTTATTAAACTTTAGGTTATAATTATGTTATTTATTGATATTTGAGGCTTGTGTATAAATATTAGAATTTTTGGAAATTTATTGGTATTATTTTTATAAATACCGTGAGCCTATATAGTGATATAGGTGAGTTCAAAATTTTCTATATAGATATTAATACATATTAACGATCATAGTGTAGAATAATACACTATATGAATTTAGAGGAATTTTGGAACAAGTTTGAAAATTTTACACAATAGTCGTGAGCTATGTGATGAAAATAAGGAATTTTAATTCCTTTTAATCAAGAATAATAATTTATTATATGTCTAAAATTATATTAGACATAATTAAATTTTCGAGAATTATTAAACATAGAATATTATGTTTACGATGAAACGTTATATTAAATAACGTTAAAAGCATAAATAATGCTTAAAGTATTAAAAGATTAATATTGAAAGAAAATATTAATCAAGTTTATCGATTTGCGTGAAAAATCGAGTATTGAAAAGAAATCGATTGAAAATCGATTTATATTGATTATACATTAAAATGTATTTTATTTAAGATTTATAAAGAAAAGTCAAAATGGTTGACTTTCAAATTGACGTCTGAAATCGTTCATTAAATACGCTAATCGTGAAAAGCGTGTTACTTTTATCTGAATATCTCAATTGTGAGAAAAGATTTCATAATTGAAATCATTTTATTTAATAACGTTATTATACGTTAATTATTTAACCTAAAAGGTTAAAATGAGACTGTAGATCATATTACGTCTCTCTCGAGATACGAGAATTATTTTATTTAAATACGCGTTGAAACGACGTATTAAGATTATCAAAACTTCGAATTATTATATTATTTATCAAAGTTGAATGAACTTTGAAAATCTCAAAAAGCGTGCCAACGTGCTAAACGTAAATTTTTGCGTAAAGGTGGGACGTGAAGGCTCACACGCAACAAGAGGAGAACACGCGTATCGAAATTCGAAGTTCAAAAGTAAAGGTGGGCTTTACTATACTCAAACTGGTAGAATTTACCAAATGATTTATTTATGATGCTTTATTGCAAGCAAATATTTATGAAATGATTTATTTAATTACCTGCCCAAAATGTTATGTTTTGTGTATGTATCCAATTCATGATTGTTGATGCATAATGTTGGGTAGCTCCCACTTTATGACATGCTTGAATTCGTATTCTTGGAAGTACCCCCAAGGATGATGGAGAATTCGTATCCTGTGCTGAGATGGCCTGGATTTTGTGCACTGATTATTTGTGACTGTGTCTTGGAAAGGGTGCTCGGCGGTCATGGCGTCTGTGAGAGGAGGCCTCCTCTCCAGCGCGGAAATTATTGTTGGATGAATTATTGTGGTGGATATGGATCATACATACAAGGAAAATGTCTGCGCAGACGAATCTTTATGGAAAATGAAAGAAATTATTTAGTAAGCACGAGTATTTCAAATTAAAACCTCGTGTGTTACTGTGATGGGGCAGAGTAATTTAAACTTGATAAATTATTTTGGCATGAGCCACTGAGTGCAAATCTTGTACTCAGCCCTTCATGTTTGTTTTTAAATGTGCATGTTGAGCAGATGATAGATGGAGATGTGTCGGAGCAGTCGGAACCCCTTATGAATACGATATATTAGAAACCTTGAATACACATCGTCATATGTGTATTCACACGTTTTTCCGCTGCAATTGAATTAATTTATCTTATGATGTTGATTAGTTGAATACTTCTGAACATATGAGTCTTGTATATATATTGGATAAAGTTTCCTTAATTATTATTCCAAGTATTAGCCCTGCTAAATCGTACTTAGGATTTAGGGGCTGTTACAGATAGTCCCTACTAATCCGTCATTAGTAGTAGTGGGCTGTTACAGATCCATATCCCATCTCATCTTGCGCCGTAGAATGAGGCCTCCTTCCACGGACGCCGTGATCGGCCGAGCAAACATTTCCGCACACAGTCACCATAACTGACTGAGCAAACCTTTCAGCAAGTACAGTTACCTTAGTGTACACGTTAATCTTTGTTAGGAATTCTCCCTCTAGCATAGGATCCGAATTCGATTAAACTTATGTTGGCGAACCAACACTGATAGGATCCATACATAAATCATAAACATTTTGGGCAGGTAATTAAATAATAACATTTCATCATCGTTTCTCAAAAGAAAGCATCGTAAAAAAAACATTTATCATTTTATTTTATCTTTGAGGAAAAAAACCAACCTGGTATATTCTGCTTCTCAAAACGGTTTCCTTCTTACTTTAGCGTTCACTTTCGCGTTCCACCTTTACGTAAGAAACTAATTTAGTACGTCGATCGTATTTTTGAAAATCATCAATAGCTAATAAAACTCGATGATTTTAAATCTTATTAAGATTTATTAACTAAATATAAACCTTCTACATACTTTGTATCTTTTAACCAATTTAGTACGTCTTTTGATCGAATATTCTAACTTATAACTTCTCGTTTTTAAACTGAGACGAAACCTTGCTTCAGACCACATACTAATAAATTAGGTCAATTGTTGACTCATAATAACTATTTTTCGATAAAATGATTTCAATTATGAAATCGATTTTTATAAAAAGATATTCTTATATCTCTAATGCATCTCACACGTCCTAGTATATCTATTCGAGAAACTCATATTTGTACTAGGCGTAAAACATAATTCGTATGTTAAACATAACTCTACTCACGCACTAACATACTTCATACATTCCTACTTTTATCAAGTCATTTTGACTTCAAAACATGCATTTCTCAACATTCATATTTAGAACTATTAACTTACATATACATACTCTAATTCTAATAGATTCCTATTCACATTTCCATAAGTCTCGATTTTCACTATAACAATCAATCATGTCCAAATATACATATATATGAAACTAACTTAAGCATAACACTTTATATTTCAAAATCTTCGTCACTTAACAAAACGTTTCAACGTAAAAATATTATACCTCATCTTAAAATCACATAAATTCATAGTATGTCTTAAACATATTTTGGTACTAAATATGTGATCACATTTAATAAAATAAATTTGAAACTCTAGCTTCCCACTTTTAATATTTTGGCCCTTTGAAATATTTTCAAAACTTACCCATAAATTCCTATAAATTCACATAACACACTATATTAACATAGGATCAATAATATCAAATAACATTAGACAAAAAAAAAAATTTTACATCAAAACCCTACACCTATAGTTCTCGATTTTTTTTGAAAAATCAAATAAACAATTTTTCAAAAATTCTAATTACTTCACACAACACATTATTATCATCATAAATCAACAATATACCATAATATACATCATACAAAAATCACACATCAATATATCATACCCTATGGTTTTCGAATTTATTTTTGAAATAATAGACAGTATTTTCCTAAAATTATGAATTAATTCATACATGCTTAAACAAAATAAACTATTATCAATTCATGCTCAAAACAACAATCAAAATTCATTATCACCAACATATAATTCTCATATATCTCAACTTTAATAAGAAAAATTCTAACGTGCTCAACTTTGTACCAAATTCATAATACATGCTTACAAACATCATATAAACATATTTAATTAACAACTTAAACATTTAACAAAAATTCTCAAATTTCACATAAAATAACCAAAGCATATAACTTAAATTTTCATGGATTGATTTCTAATATTTTTGCATATATAAGAAACTTATACAATTTCTAACATGTTAATCTGAGTTGATCCTCGAAGAAATCGATTTTCTAACTTAAGATTTGAAGAAAATTTGAAGAACTCTCTTTTTTTTCTCTCAAGGTTTCGGTCCTAATGGTGGGAGAATGAAGTGATTTTCATTTTTGATGATATAATACATTAATCATGCTTGGGAAAATATCTAAAAAAGTCGACAAAATACACTTCCTTATCTCTTAAAATCCTACACCCTCACTACCAAACAAATAACACCTTATCACTCATTAAATAATCATCTTATCTTATACATAAATTAAATACCTTTCATTTTCAACATAATTAACTATCACTATCAACAAAATTTAAATTTTCTTCCTTTCACATTATACCAACATTTTCGCCATCACCCCAAAATAATCTTATCACTTCATTTATTAATAATTCATCTTATCTCTACATTAATAACCTCTCATTATCATAATAAATACACATCACTATCACAAAAGATGATAATTTTCTTCCTTTCACACCTATACCAAAATTTTCGTCCACTATGAGGTAATATGCTACATATCTCATTTTTTCTATTAAAAGACAATATGATATAATATAGGTCTAAGATGATGAAATAAATCATAAGAAAAATAAATAAGAATAATTCTATGTTCTAATTGGAATTTTCGAACCATAGCTAGAAAATAGGAATAAATTGTCCAGTCTTCATTTCTTAAATAAATAAAATTATTTTGGTGAAGGAATATATATAAAAAAATACTCTTGTTTCATAAAATAATCATAGGACTTTCAAAATTACAATTCTTTAAACAATATACTAAAATTTTCGAATCGTCTCAAAAACGTTGATACTATAGTCGTAATCACCATATTAGTTCTTCGTTAACAAGGGAATAAATTCTAAACTTCGTCGTTTAGAAAATAATGTAAGACTAACTATTAAAAATTAATCGACGTTGGAAATACGCTCTCGAAGGAATAATATATATATATATATATATATATATATATATATATATATATATATATTGTTTATGGATATAATATGAAACTTCTCGTATTATGGATAATCGAAATTGAGCTTGATAAATTACTATCTTGATTAACGAAACAAAAACCCTAATTAACAACTTGTATTATCGTAACCTAGTTTTAAAACTTTGGGATATTACATTCTAACCCCTTAAAAAAAATTTCGTCCCGAAATTTGCATACCTTAGAAAATTCTGGGATATCTTTCCTTCATAGCATCCTCAAGTTTCCACATGGCTTCTTCTTTTCCATGCTGTCTCAATAGGACTTTCACTAAAGGTATAGACTTGTTTCTTAGCTGTTGAACTTTACGATCTAAGATAGTCGTAGGTTCTTCCTCATAACTCATATCTGGGTTAAGGATAATGTCATCATGATGGATCATGTGTTTTGGATCATACACGTACTTTCTTAACTGTGACACGTGGAAAACATTATGTACATTCCCCAGACTTGGCGGAAGTGCCAATCTATAGGCTACTGGGCCTATTCTTTCTAGGATCTCGTAAGGTCCTATAAAACATGGTCTCAACTTGCCTTTTACTCCGAACCTTATAATTCCTCTCAATGGAGAGACCTTAAGAAAAACTTTATCTCCGCACTCAAATTGCAGCTCAGATCTGTGCGTATCAGAGTAAGATTTATGTCTATCCTGAGCTTCTTTTATCCTTTGTCTGATCTGGCGGACAATCTCAATCATCTCACTTACTGTGTCAGGCCCTAAAATTTTCCTCTCACCTACTTCATCCCAATAAAGCGGTGATCGACACTTCTTTCCATACAATGCCTCATATGGGGCCATATCGATCGTTGCTTGATAGCTATTATTGTAGGCAAACTCAATAAGTGGTAAAACGTGTACCCAACTTGCACCTCGATCTAACACTACTGTCCTCAACATATGCTCAAGTGTTTTTGTCTTGTTCTTTCTGACTGTCCATCTGTCTGTGGGTGGAAAGCTGTGTTAAAGTTCAACTTCGTGCTCAACTCTTTTTGTAAGCTAATCCAAAATCTAGAAGTGAACTTGGAATCTCTATCCGATGTGATGGATTTTGGTACCCCATTTCGGAGTACGATTTCTCTTATGTACAACTGAGCTAACTTATCAGATCCATGAGTAATCTGAATTGGCAGAAAATATGCGCATTTCGTGAGTCGATCCACTACTACCCATATAGCAGTGTTACCTCTCTTTGCCTTTGGCAGCCCTGTCACAAAATCCATTGCTATGTCATTCCATTTCCATTTGGGTATCTCTAGAGGCTATAACTTTCCATAAGGTTGCTGATGCAATGCTTTCACTTGCTAGCAAATGAGGCAGCGCTCGACAAATGAGGCTACATCTCGTTTCATTCCTTCCCACCAAAACTTTTCTCGTAAATCCTGATACATCTTAGTGCTGCCTGGGTAAGCGGCATAAGGATTATCATGAGCTTCACTCATGATTTCATTTCTAAGTTCATTATTGTTTGGAATGCATAACCTTTCCTCAAAGAATATAGCATTGTCAGGCGCTTCTTTAAAATCCTTGACCCTTCAAATCCTTATTTTTACCCGTATTCTTTCCAATTTTTCATCTTTTCTCTGTTACTCCTATTATCCTTTCCCTCAAATCAGATGTCACCGTGAGTATGGCAATACGACTCATGATCGTCTCTGGTTGCTCGACTATTTCTATCTTCATTTTCTTAAACTCTTCAATGAGTTTTTCTTCTCTTGTAAAGAGGCATCCCAATTTGGACTGATTTTTACGACTTAAGGCATCAGCTACTACATTTACCTTTCCTGGGTGATAATTTATACCACAGTCGTAATCTTTTACTAATTCGAGCCATCTTCTCTGTCTCATGTTCAAGTCTTTTTGCTCGAAGAAGTATTTCAAACTTTTGTGATCTGTGAAAATTTCACACCTCACTCCATAGAGGTGATATCTCCAAATCTTTAGTGCATGTACTACTGCTGCTAGTTCCAAGTCGTGAGTTGGGTAGTTCAATTCATGTGGTCTAAGTTGTCGTGATGCATAGGCTATCACCTTTCCCTCTTGCATTATCACACAACCTAGTCCGTTTTTGGAAGCATCAGTATAGACCACATACTCTTTGTTTGATTCTGGAACTGCTAGTACTGGTGAACTAGTTAGTTTTTCCTTGAGTTTTTGGAAACTTGCCTCACATTCATCATTCCATGTAAATTTGATTCCTTTTCGGAGTAGCTGTGTCATCGGCCTTGCTATCTTAGAGAATCCTTCAATGAATCTCCGATGGTAGCCAGCTAATCCTAAGAAACTCCTGATTTCATTTTGGGTCGTTGGCGACTTCCATTCTGGCACCACTTCAACCTTTGCTGGATCTACTTTAATTCCTTCTGAAGACACGATGTGCCCAAGGAACATTACTTCTTTAAGTCAAAATTCATATACGCTAAACTTGGCAAAATGTCGTTCGGCTCTTAATGTCTGCAAGACAGTCCTCAAATGTTCTTTATGTTCTGCCTCGTTCTTCGAATAAATAAGGATATCATCTATGAAGACTAAGACAATTTTTTCTAAGTACGGGTGGAACACTCTATTCATGAGATCCATGAATACGGCTGGTGCATTTGTTAGTCCGAATGGCATAACTATAAACTCATAATGGTCATATCTTGTTCGGAAAGCCGTTTTAGGTACATCATCTGATCGCACGTTGA
This sequence comes from Salvia rosmarinus, assembly GCA_036937905.1. NCBI lineage: Eukaryota > Viridiplantae > Streptophyta > Magnoliopsida > Lamiales > Lamiaceae > Salvia > Salvia rosmarinus. Next base: position 38,258,219 of record CM072824.1, on the reverse strand, counting down.
GTTGATGGTAGCTTGTTTTGAGGTCGATCTTCGAGAACAAACTCGCTCCTTTTAACTAATCGAACAAATCATCTATCATTGGCAGTGGATATTTGTTCTTAAGTGTCAGCTTATTCAGTTCTCGATAATCTATGCACATTCTCAATGAGTCATCTTTCTTTTTGACAAACAAGACAGGTGCTCCCAAAGGCGATACACTAGGTCTGATAAAACCTAGATCCAACAACTCTTGAATTTGAATTTTTAGTTCTTCCAGTTCCTTTGGAGCCATTCAATACGACGCTTTCAACACCGGAGCTGACCCTGGTTCCAGGTCGATAGTGAATTCTAGCTGCTTGTCAGGGGGTAATCCTGGTAAATTATCAGGGAAAACGTCTTGAAATTCCCGAACAATTTCCACATCTTCTACTTTTATTTCAGCTTTCTCTTCTCCGTTTAGTTAGACAAGAAATGCTCGACATCCTTTCTTGTTCATCATTCGCCTTGCCTGTAGTGCGGATATAATTGGTACCTTCTTCTCCATGTTGATTCCGTGGAAACTTGTAGCTTCTTTTCTAGGAAATTGGAATGAAATCTTCCTCTCCTTGCACAGGATTGTGGAATAGTTTTCGGCTAACCAATCCATTCCTAGAATTATATCTACGTCCCCCATAGGTATTATGTTCAAGTGTTTGCTAGAACCTTAAGTGATCCTATGTTCAACTCTAAGTTCGAGCAAACATGTGTGACAATCATAATTCCTCATATGGGTGAAGAGATTCTCATTTCCTGATTTGCTTGTTCTGATATCTACACATGCTTTTGTGATGAAAGAATGTGATGCACCCGTATCGAGCAAAAGTAGTATAGGTATGTTGAGAAGTTTTCCCATACCTGCCAGGTTTCCCTGGTTTTGTTCGTTCTGCCTTCGGTGTAGAGCATAAGCTCTACTTTGTCTTTGGGTGTGGTGATGGGGTGGTTGTCGTTCTTGATCTTATTATTCTTTGCCGCGCATTTCTTCTTTGTTGTTGTTGTTGTGGCTGCTTCGGGGGCTGATATTGTATGGTCCTAAGTGGTTGGGCGTAGCCTGACTGATTTGGCCTTCCCATTCCTCCCGGGAGTACTCCTGGGCATTCTTTTGCATAGTGGCCCCTCAAACCACATTTATAACAACCATCACTGCCCGATAAGCACATACCCTTGTATAGTTTATTACATTTCGGGCAAGGAGGAGTCCTTATTTGCTCATGTTAGCCTCCCGTCTGTGTGGAAAATATTGGTCCTTTCCATCCTTGCCCTTGTGGCGCCATATTTCCTTACCATGGCCTCTTGTTTCCCAGATTTCTATAGTTTCCTTGATTGTAGTTGTTGAAGTTTCCTTCCCACTTTCTCTTTCCTTTGTCACTAACATTATGTGACTGAGTCTGTGTCGGCTTATCTTCAGGCATTGCTGCCTCAATATCCATAGCCCGGCTGAGAGCTTCAATATAAGTCAAGTCACCCTGACAGCAAGAGACATTCTTATCTCATGCTTTAAGCCAGATCGAAATTTCTCTGACATGTTCATGTCAGTATTCACTTGATCTGGAGCATATCTAGACATATCGCAAAAGATGCGATCGTATTCCGTTACCGTCATTCGTTCCTGTTTCAGGCTGTAGAACTCATTTTCCTTTTTCTTTCTATAACTCTTAGGGATGTACTTTTCATACATCTCTGTCTTGAAGTCCTTCCAAGAGAAATAGTCCATTTGTTCCTGTGTCATTGCTTTCTTTCTAGCCTCCCAACAGAAATCCGTAGGTCCTGAAAGTTGAAATGTGACACAAGATAGCTCTTGTTTTGTCGTATGGGAGAAAATAAAAAATCCTCTCCATTGCTCTTACCCACTACTCAGCATCATCAGGGCTCCATTTGCCGTTAAAAGCAGGTGGGTTTTGTCTAAGAAAAAACTCCTCAATTCTTCGATCAGGTGGAGGTGGGGGTGGCAATGGTATATCTTCACCTTCGGGTAGTGGAATTCTGTCCGTTCCCCTACCTCTTCCTCTGCCTCTTCCTCTTCCTCTTCCCCTAATTCCCTGCTCAGGTTCTTGTCTAGGCGACATTCTGCTGTTTTAAATATGTAATTAGTATCCGCACATTGTTTATCAAAATTTACACATACATAGCACTTTTATATGATCTCATCACAAAACAGACTTTAGTAAAACAATTCATCATTTTCATACTCATTTTGCCGCATAAGCCCATCTAGGGTCATCATATATATATATATATAGGAAAATGCCTCGAAGATGACTGTTATGTACAAGTCATCAGACTCAAAAGAAAGTCAAGAACATAGCGATATGCTTTCTCTAACTATAACCATCATCATCTGACGTACTTGATCACATAGCGTTACAAAAAGAAATGTGTCTTTGTATCTACTACTATAACATAACTAAACACACTACACACATACTATTCATATACTACTCCAAGACTTAATATTCCATCACGTCTATCACTCATGATTCGGTACCATAAGCTTCTTTGTCAAACTCGTCGTTCTCACCATCCTCCATATCCTTATCTGGGCCCTTATCATCCTCCGGATTCTCTTCCGGATCCTCATCTATATCCGGATCCTCTTCCGGATCTTCATCCTTCTCCGGGTGTTCATCATCCTCTGGATCCTCCTCACCGGCATATGTGCGAGAAGGTCCTGCTCCTTCGTCTCCTATAGCAAACACATCACGTACAGGGACATAGTCATCTCGTGGGTCAGATACCCTAATACGTGCCGTTTACAGGTATGGCTCTGCTGGAGGTGGTGGTGCCGACATCGGTGGCAAGACAGGAAGGGGTGGTCGGGTCGGATGTCCAACTGAAAGTGGAGGAAAAACCTGCATTCCCAATGCCCTCGGTCGTGATGCCCTATCCACATGTGTAGGTCGGTCCTCTTCCTCTAGATACCTCGATACTACTGGATCGACTTCTCGGGGAACCTCCAGATATAGCCACTCTGGTGAGACATCGTGCCATGTGTACTCTCATGGTGGAAGATATGGTCCTCTGGGTGCAGCCCGGTAGACACTGTAAACATATCTCAAATGGCAGATGAACCTAGGCAGGTCTGCAATCAGATCAAAGTTACCATCCGCACGGTATATATGAACCCGATATCTCTGTAGCATATCCTTCCCAGTCACAGGGTAGTCGGGTCAGAAGACGCTTGACGCCGTCAAAGTCAGTCACGCCGTGCTCGTGAGCGGCAATCCAGTGGCGGAGGTAATGTGTCAAAAATTCCCCGACACTATCGCCCCACACCATCTTGTATGTACGGTATGCCCGGATAATCTCCTCTGGTGTAGCTCGTGGTCCTAACCTCCTATTTTCTGTATATCGAGTCCTCGCCATCTAAAACAGACAGTACTAGGATAAATCAATCTGAACACATCTGATAAGCAGATAAAGCAATATGAACATATCTGTTAAGCAGATAAATCAATCTTAACATATCTGATAAGCAGATAAATCTTAAAAAGCAAAGGTTCTTACATACTACACACATCATATCTCTACTTGTATTACTGGAGAACCTTACTCTCAAATAGCATTCTATGATTTCTATCACACTGTGGATCTCTCATTCTATGTAAATCACAAGACTAGCCTCAACTGATTCTTTGATCACATTTCTATTTCGATTCTAACGAAAAAGTCATAGTCAATTTGGAGTTCCGTCGAGCGTGAACATCCAAAGAAAAGACTATACTCATGTCACTATCGCATAGTGACATTAATCATCTCAAAATCATTCTTCAATTGTCGCCATCATCATTTCCATCTCGATCCTTTGGTTTTCTTAGCTCTGTTTTCGTTGTTCTCGTCTGTCAACTCGTATTACTCTCATTTCATCTTCGCTTTTGTTCTCATTCCCATCTTTGCTTTTGTTCTCATGATGGAATAAAGTTCTCAAAATTCATACTTCTATGTTCTTTCGCAATAAGGGATCATGCGTCTTATACAGTCTATGTTCTTTTGGGATAACATATCCATTGTCATAAACAACTTGAAATTGGAATAAGAATTTTAAACATTAATAACATAACTCATTTATCACAATATATCTCTTTGATTTTCAAGAATTCAAACATATCACTTTTGACACATCAATGTCAATACCATTTTCAACCATTTTCCATAACTTTCATTTCATTTAAAACATCATTTCAATCCCTTTCCACTTTTAAACTTTTCATTTCCAAACTGAGAAAAATCCATTTACCTCATTCTGGTTGAGCTTGATGTGATGGAGTGTTGAGCATAGTCGACTGACCTCTTACAAGTCTAGTGACTCGATCTAGACTTGATTTAACTTGAAGGAAGTTTTGGGTTCAAGGAAAACGAACTGCGCTGATACCACTTTGTAACAGCCCACTATTCCTAAGGACGGATTCGCTGGGACTATTACTTGGAATGAGAATTAAGAAGCGGAAAAGATAATGGGATATCGAATTGTGAGACATATATCACGAAAACTTCTAGAACTTCAAAACATTTAAGATTAAGCAAACATAATTTACATACGAGAAACTAGACCATCAGATCTTTAACAAAAGGGTTCAACTGATCTGAAGGAATTTAATTCTTGCTCAAAATATAACTTAGTGTTCTTGCAGTGGAAACACATGTGAAGTACACATATGAAGATATGCACTCAAGGTTCTAACTTTCAGCGACAAAAGATTCCTACTGCTCAACACTGATCCATCGCATCACCAGCTCAACCTGCACATTTAAAAACAAACATGTAGGGCTAAGTACAAAGACTTAGTGGACTTATGCCAAAAATATTTATCATAACTTTGAATTACACTGCTCCATCAGTAACACACGAGGTTTTGTTTGAAATGCTCGTGCTTACTAAACATTTTCTGTCATTTTCCATAAACTTTGTCTGGCCAGACATATTTTCTGTCTGTATGATCCATATCCCATCTCATCTTGCGCCGTAGAAGGAGGCCTCATTCCACGGACGCCGTAACCGGCCGAACAAACCTTTCAGCACACAGTTACCGTAACTGACTGAGCAAATCTTTCAGCAAGTACAGTTACCTTAGTGTACACTTTAATCTTTGCTAGGAATTCTTCCTCTAGCATAGGATTCGAATTCGATTAAATTTACGTTGGAGAACCAACACTGATAGGATCCATACATAAAACATAAACATTTTGGGCAGGTAATTAACTAGCATTTCATCATCGTTTCTCATAAGAAAGCATCGTAAATAAAACATTTATCATTTTATTTTATCTTTGAGGAGTGATGAGCCCGCTTTTCGTGCTCTTTTTGGGGTAGTCCTTGCGTTAGAAAGAGTGCATTTTTTTGTGTTCTTTGTGTGTGTCTGTGTCTGGGAGGACACTCTTTGGGGTGCTGCAGGTTGAGATGGACCTTGGGCAAGATCAGGCCACATCCTGTGAGAGAGACAAAATCCTGAAGATTACCTTGGCAAGGCATTCTGACATATTGCCAAGACACGGTACCGTGCGGGAGCTGACCCTGATCAACGAGCTGACATGAAGCCAAGAGAATGATCGAGACAAGGTAGAACGGGAAAAGAGATGGGGAATGGCGTAGGGGATAGAGGGTGAACTCAGAATGCAGCTGGGAGACACAGACAAGAACTCTGGCAGACTTACACGCAAATGGGAAGATTCTGGGCAAGGTCCTTCTCTGCCGCCTGTTTGATTTTTACCGAAAAGGAAAGATCAAAGCTGTGGTGGTTGAGATGAGACAAATCCATCCAGCTAAAGCCAGAGGAGTCTCCATCGATGGTCCGGACCCGAGCCAGCTGTTGACCTCAGGACCTGTTGCCTTGAGATACGCACGACTAAGACAAAGAGGAGTACACTTAGGCTCCCAACAACAAAAAACTTCACACATTATCGGTTGGAGAGTGGAAGCATCAAGTCCTTAGTTCTCACTGCACTTTTCTCTTTCATTTACCTTTGGTTTTCATGAGTGATTGGTGAGAAAGAAAAACAAGTCCTACGGGCAACCTTTATATTAATGTATTTTGTTATCTCTGCTCGAGCAACTGCTTGGCAGAGACTGTTTTACCTTTGCATTTGATTTCATATTCAAGTATGGTTTCGTTTATGTTCTTGTTTGTTGCTTTTATGTTTATGTCGATTATGCGTGAGTAGTCGGTTTGGTTGGGCTCGGGGTGAAGCACGTTGAGTCGAGGTCATGAGAGTCGTGAGGTCTAAACGTCCTTAGAACCTTGAGTGGGTGTTTCCGAAGCTCTAGGCCTTGATACCTATGTTATTCCTTTCCTTGAGCGTTAACTTGGCAGGTAGCCTTGAGGGGAGGGGTAGGTACAAACAATAGCCGGAGTAAGACATCGAGTGTCTCCTTATCCCGGGAAGTGCGGCTAGAGTGGGTGATTGTAGCCGTCGGCCTTGGGCAAAGGGCTGCGAGCCACTCCCTTGGACCGGCTGTGGCTAGTTGGGCTGTCTAGTGAGTCAAGTTGTTGGGGCGGGATACCTTAGTGAAGTGTCTTCCTAGGGAGAGCGTCTTGGCAAGGGGGCAAGGCAGGGGGTCTCTGTATTTCGTCCTAAAACCTATGGGCAAGCTGGGGCTGGGGGCCTGGTGTACGTGACGACCAAAAATGGGCACCTACCCCTTGGTACCTTTAACCAACGACATACACTCGTGGTGAAAACCCTTGAACCTATGATCGATATCTTGACCAGTATCTCAATGTGCGGAACCCTTGGTCCAACTACTTGTTATTTAACTTTTATCTAGTGTTTAGTTTTCAGTTTACTTTCTGCTCAAGATCTATCTCTCAGTATATTTCTACTCAGACCGTCAGCCTGATTGACACCTTGCCCTCTGGGCAATCTCCTACTCAAACTATGACAACTCGAGTAACAACACAACCAGCTCTCTTGGGTTCGACCCCTTAACTTGCCATATACGGAACTATGTGTTTGATTGCTCACTTTTCTAACATGAAAACATGCAAGTATAAAGGTAAGTCGAGTATCGTATCCACAGGGATTGTATCACGAAAACACAGAAGCTAACTCAAATACAATTCATCATTATCCAAGAACAGATTTGATTTATAAAGGTTTTAGGGCTTCGAATATTAAATCCAAAGCAAGGGTAACAACTTCAAAATAAATGAAAACAATAAACACTCAAAGATTATAATAAGATAGAAAAACTAACCCTAGGGATGCATTAATCCTACCCACAACGTATGTTTATCCTGCTTACTATTAACCAATTTTAATCCATACAAGATGGAAGATCACATATGTAACCAACAATTTCAGTTACGACAATTGTGGCAGTTGATTACTAATTTTCCTATTCATTATTCGTCTCTAGGTGAAAATAAGCAACTCCAAAAGGATCACAAAGAATATGCATCCTACGAATGTTCATATCTCAACTACGACTAAAGGCTTATTCGTATTATGCATTCAAGATCGATTGACAATTAAAGCGGTTAAGTAATTAGCGGCAACTAGATATGCATCAAGATTGATCGAAATTAACACATATAATTAAGCACCAAGAATCATAAATCAATGCACGGAAGGTAAATAGCAATAGCGAGAATCACAACATTTAGGATAGAATCATGCAAACCCTAGGATTAGAACTGAAATTAGCTAGACATAATAAACGGAATAAAATACGAAATAAACATAGAAATAGAATTTATATAGATAAAACTCGTAATGTGGTGTCTGAAGAACAATCGTTGGGTTCGTATCCCAACCTCAGCGAAAAACGGGAAAAAGATGGAATTTGTTCGGACAAAAGCGTTCCAAAGCGTTAACAAATCGTAGAACTAATGTAAAACAATGTAAAAACTAATGCTAGATGGATCCAAATCAAAGCTAGAGTGTAAAAATAGGAAAAACTATGAAAAACTGAGTAAAAACGTGCTGGAGAGGTCTGGGGGCGCGGGAGCAAGTTTGGGGATATATATAGGTGCAAGAAAACCCTAATTTTGTGCCCAGCCACCTCGCCTCGCGGCCTGGCTCGCGTCCGCGAGCTCGGTCGCGAGCTTCTGGGCGTTCTGGATGATTTCTCGCGGCCGCGAGGCACGGCCACGAGCTCGGTCGCTAGCTCCTGCGCGACTTCACTGTTTCGCTCTGTTCTCTCTCGTCCGAACTCTGAATTGCGATCCGTTTGGGCCTATGGACTCCTATCGAGATGATATTTAACATTGTAAAATTTTAACATCCATATGTTTTATATCCATTTCATCATCTTTGGTTACATCTTTGCCTGTGCATCGATTATCACCTGAAAAGAGTACAAAACACCAAAGAGAAACCCCAAGAGCAGTATCTTCCAAAAATAACTAAAAGCATAAAGATCGAATCTATAAACGCACTTAATAGATCTAGAATCATCTAAATATATCATCAATAAATGGGTAAAAAACGCGTTTATCACATCCCCAAACTTGAAGCATTGTTTGTCCTCAAACAAAACAGAACAAACGAAAGACAACAAAACGAAAGGGAATGAGTCGAACGACAACAGCAATAACGCCTCAAAGTAATGACCAACAAAAGATTCACATCAATGAATCAAATCACAACATCTTCGTTCAACTACACGGCATATAATAACCATAAGCACAAGCCTTCTCAAACTTTAATCATCACGGCATGGATATATATATAAGAATCTCAAACACTCAAATGTATCAATGAGGATGTGTATACTCTCAAAGTTTAAAAACACACGTAATCTACCATAAGCTTGCAAATCGTCTAATTCTCCATTGCTCAAATATGTGCTCAAGAACCAAGATAAAAAGGTCTTTATAACAGGTTATAATGTAGGCTCTTTGGTAAGGTAGGATATATTTAGGCTAAGTGACTCATAATCCCATAATGAAAACACCATAAATATCATAAGACACAATTCCCAACTTTTCACAATTCATTTCAATACTCCACATCAAAGAGTTATTTTTCTCTTAAGAACATCACACTAATAAGTTATTTTTCTCTTAAGAACATTTCAATACTCAAGCACTAGCTACTTACCCATTTATGTTTTTTTTCCACACACTCCTGTCAATTTTTTTTTCTTTTCTTTTCTTTTCGAACTTATATGGGTAAGCAACTATTTTTGATTATCACTTTTCATCATCTATTTCTTTTTCTTTTCTTTCTTTTTCTCAACCCTCAATTCTCGCAACCAAAAATCATACTATCTACATAACCCGACCCACGGCTATATGAAAGAATAAGGTAGGCTCAAACGGGCTCATCAAAGGATAATATGAATAACAGGTTAGTGTTTGGATAGTATATAGGCTAAGAAAAGAATGTTTAATATCATCTTCCAATTCTTAAGCACATCAATGCAACCTCGAAAAGATCCGAGCAAGTTATAGAAAACACATGCTAATTCAAACTATTCACACAGAAAAACAAGACGCAAATATATGACGATCAAAGCTCAAGTCTCACATGTTTCAAAAATGTGATCAAGTTCTCAAAGGCTCAATACTTACAATAATCATAACATGCTTCGTCTTACAAAATCAGTTGCAATAAATTTTCTAATAAAAACAATTCTCATCATCGGCTGCTTGTCAATCACCTCAAACCCACAACAGACACAAAACAAAACAGACACGAAAGCCAAAACAAAACAAAACAAAACAAAACAAAACAAAACAACGAAAAACATTGGGTTACCTCCCAACAAGTGCTTAATTTAACGTCTTTAGCTAGACCATCACATAACCTCGATCAATCCGATTTTCTGGCAACTGACCTCTTTCCACACTTGTGCTTGTCCTTATACTTAGCATTCACCGCAGACCACCACTGAGTGTGGAAGTGCCCCCCTCCAAACTTGAACGAGTCACTCGAAGTTCCATGCCGAGTCCATTTCTTCTTTGTAGTATCCTCATCGACTGGTCGGTTGACATTCAAGCGCAAGACTTGTCTAGCTGTGGCAGTGGTGATTGAATATCACTTCTCATGCTCTGAACTATCGTGTAGCTTGATAGCATCATATATTGAAATTTTCAGCTCCTCATCGTTGACATGAAATGTGAGATCACCTTCCTGCACATCAATTAAAGCACGACCAGTGTCTAGCAAAGGCCGACCCAAGATTAGTGGTTGATTTTTAAATTCGGGAATGTCTAAAATAACAAAGTCAGTAGGAAAAACAAAGTCCCAAATTTTTACCAACACGTCTTCAACTATTTCCTTAAAATATGCGACTGACCTGTCAGCCATCATTAATGAAATTTTAGTTGACTTCAACTTTCCAAGCCCCAGACGATTGAATACAGATAAGGGCATCAGATTGATGCTCTCTCCCAAATCACATAACACGTTGGGGAATGTATGCTCAGCAATCTCGCACTCCAATGTGAAGCTCCCGGATCCTTCTGTTTCAGTGGCAACTTTCTCTGTAAGATAGCACTGCATTCTTCTGATAGGTTAATTTTTTCAAATTTACCCAACTTCTTCTTGCTTGCCAATGCATCTTTGAGAAATTTAACATATCCGGTATTTTTCTGAGCGCATTAAAGAGAGGTAAATTGATGTCAACTTTCTGAAATATCTCTTTGAATCGGGCGTACTCCTCGTCATATTTTGACTGAGCTAGGTAACTTGGGAAAGGAATGGGATGAGTATAAGTTGGATAATTCTTCTTCACGTCCTCCTCCCGTCCACCCTCACGACCGCTAGGGTGGTCGCGAGCTCCTGGAGCCGTATCTGTCTTGTTCATCACGGCCGGGCTAGCGGTCGCTAGCTCGATCGCTAGCTCTTCTTTAGAGCTCTCTGGACATTTCCTCGCGGCCGGCCTAGCGGTCGCTAGGCGATCGCTAGCTTCTCAGGCAACCGTTCTGCCTCTTTCCTCGCAGTCGGGCTAGTGGTCGCTAGCTCGGTCGCAAGCTCCTCCTCGTTCAGCGCATGTCCTTCTTCTCGCTCGGGATGGTTCTTGCACTGTTTCCCACTCCTCAACTGGATGGCAAAACACTGATTCTTCGGGTTTACCTCGGTAGTGCTAGGAAATTGGTCCGACTTTTGTTGCGCATTCAGTTGTGCGGCTATTTGACTGATTTAGCTGAAACATCATCTTCATGTGCTTCCCCATAGCCATCACAGTGGACTCGGATGAGTTATCCTCTGACCGGTGCTACTGATAAAGGCGTTATGCTGAGTTACCAATTGTTGGTTGCTCTCAACCAACTGTTACATCATATCCTCTAAGCTCTGCTTTTTCGGCTCCTGAATCATCCCATTCTGCACTGCGAAGCCTGCTGGAGGTTGTTGGAAGTTGTTGGGGTTGGCATATGATAATTTAGGATGATTCCTATTGTTAGGATGGTACGCCGGATTTTTCCCAGGGCGGTTTCTCTGATTTATAAAATTAACTCCCTCCGTCTCGAACTGACTTTTCAAAAGAGTAAACTTCTCCATGAGATCGTCGTATCTCGAGTCACTCTCTATAGCAGCTGCTTTAACCACAGGCATTCTCTCCATCGGCCATTGATAGCTATTGGCAGCCATCTCTTCTATGATTCTGCTGGCCTCCTCCACTCGTCGATTCAATAGGCATCCTCCTGCCGATGCATCCACAATGCTCCTCGTGTGAAGTGTCAACCCACTGTAGAATTGCGTGATCTGCTGCTCTTTGGAGAATCCATGCTGATGGCATTTTCTTAATAGGCCCCTGAATCTCTCCCATGCCTCGAATAATGATTCATCTCCTTGTTGGCAGAAATGGGAGATCTCGGCTATGATCTTCTGCGCTTTAGCCGGCGGAAAATATTTTGAAAGAAACCTCTCGCAAAGTTTCCCCCAACTAATAATTCCAGTTCGATCCAGGCTCTTAAACCAATCCTTCGCCTGGTTGCGCAGAGAAAATCCGAACATGCGCATCCGGATCGTATCTTGTGGCACCCCATTTTGCTTGATGGTGTCACATATGTCGAGGTATGTCTCGAGATGGGCATTCGGGTCTTCTGTCACTCCTCCTCCGAACTGTTCTCCTTGTACCATGCTGATCAGGGCCGGCTTTAACTCAAAATTATTTGCATTCACTTCCGGGCCCCATCCACCTCCTTGGAATTGCTCCGTTGGTGGTCGGTACATGTAATTCAATGGTCTCGTCTCTGGAGTAGGGACAAGGAGTCCCATGTTCACCATTTGGCGCTGCATCTCAGTAAATTCTATCAGAAGACGTGTAGCTTGCTCAGGAGGTACACCCCGTTGGTCGGATTCGCTGCCATTTCTTGCTCTCTCATTTCTCGTCTCCTTCTTCTCTGAGTGCTTTCAATCTCGGGATCTAAATATTTTTCAGGAGGTCCCTGAGATCTTGTAATCATATACTACCTGGAGAAAGAGAGAGAACTCATCTCTGACAAAAAAAAATAAAAAAATAAAATACAACTTGAATTAATAATTCCAAATCGTCAAGTGATTCCGATATAATCTAAACAATCCCCGGCAATGACGCCAAAATTTGATCGCTCATTTTTCTAACATGAAAACGTGCAAGTATAAAGGTAAGTCGAGTATCGTATCCACAGGGATTGTATCACGAAAACAAAGAAGCTAACTCAACAACAATTCATCATTATCCAAGAACAGATTTGATTTATAAAGGTTTTAGGGCTTCGAATATTAAATCCAAAGCAAAGGATAACACTTCAAAATAAATGAAGACAATAAACACTCAAAGATGATAATAAGATAGAAAAACTAACCCTAGGGATCCATTAATCCTACCCACAATGTATGTTTATCCTTCTTACTATTAGCCAATTTTAATCCAGACAAGATGGAAGATCACATATGTAACCAACAATTTCAGTTACGACAATTGTGGCAGTTGATTACTAATTTTCCCTATTACTGTTACGTTTCTAGGTGAAAATAAGCAACTCCAAAAGGATCACAAAGAATATGCTTCCTACTAATGTTCCTATCTCGACCACGACTCGAGCGCTTATTCAGATTATGCATTCAAGATCGATTGACAATTAAAGCGGTTAAGTAATTAATCGGCAACTAGATATGCATCAAGATTGATCAGAAATTAACACATATAATTAAGCACCAAGAATCATAAATTAATGCCTGGAAGGTAAATAGCAATAGCAGGAATCACAACATTTAGGATAGAATCATGCAAACCCTAGGATTAGAACGGAAATTAGCTAGACATAATAAACGGAATAAAATACGAAATAAACATAGAAATAGAATTTATATAGATAAAACCCGTAATGTGGCATCTGAAGAACAATCGTTGGGTTCGTATCCCAACCTCAGCAGAAAACGGGAAAAAGATGGAATTTGTTCGGACAAAAGCGTTCCAAAGCGTTAACAAATCGTAGAACTAATGTAAAAAAAATGAAAAAACTAATGCTAGATGGATCCAAATCAAAGCTAGAGTGTAAAAATAGGAAAAACTATGAAAAACTGAGTAAAAACGTGTTGGAGAGGTCTGGGGGCGCGGGAGCAAGATTGGGGATATATATAGGTGCAAGAAAACCCTAATTTTGTGCCTAGCCGCCTCGCCTCGGGGCTGGCTCGCGTCCGCGAGCTCGGTCGCGAGCTTCTGGGCGTTCTGGACGATTTCTCGCGGCCGCGAGCTCGGTCGCTAGCTCCTGCGCGACTTCACTATTTCGCTCCGTTCTCTCGCGTCCGAACTCCGAATTGCGATCCGTTTGTGCCTATGGACTCCTATCGAGATGATCTTTAACATTGTAAACTTTTCACATCCATATTTGTCATATCCATTTCATCATCTTTGGTTACATCTTTGCCTTGTGCATCGATTATCACCTGAAAAGCCTACAAAACACCAAAGAGAAACCCAAGAGCAGTATCTTCCAAAAATAGCTAAAAGCATGAAGATCGACTCTATAAAAACACTTAATAGATCTAGAATTATCTAAATATATCATCAATAAACGGGTAAAAAGTGCGTTTATCAGTGTTCAAGTTGGAGGAGATTATAAATAGTATCTTGACGCGCCTAGAAACTTTGACGACGGGTTTTAGGCGGGCGTCAGATTGGCGCCGTTGCCGGGGAGCTGCGCTATTCTAGTGTTGTTACTCTCTTTTATTATCTTTTAATTTTTGGTTGGTTTTTGCATGCTCCGACCTAATCTTGTAGGCGAGGACGGAGAGCTCTTGTTTGACCCAGAGATTGAGAGAACCATTCGGAGAAGGAGAGGCAGGCCGAGGAGAAACGCTCCCGTCTTGAGGAGGCACGTACTGAGGTAAGACAATATGGAAGAGAGGAATCCACAAAATCCACCACCTCCAGAAGAGCAGACGCTGCGGGAGATGATGTTTCCAAACAACAATAGTCTCCGGCCTTTAGGCATTACTTTGCCCAAGATCGAGGATAACTGGGAGCTGAGGCACTCTTTCATGCAGATCTTGCCAAGCTTCAGCGATATGCCGGGAGAGGACCCCCAGTGCCATCTCCAGGACTTCGAAATGGTGTGTAGTACCATAAGGTATGCGGATGAAGTCAAGAAGGAGTACATCCGACTCATATCCTTTCCATTCACTCTCCACGACGGTGCTCGAGAGTGGTTGTACACTTTGCCTACGGGTAGTGTCACTACTTGGGCAGGGCTTCAACAGAAGTTCCTTGAGAGATACTATCCCATCTCAAGGATATAAAGCATGAGGAAAAGGATGAGTTCCCTCCAGATGGGGAATGGTGAGACGGTATACGACTATTGGTGTCGTTTCAAGTCTATTTTGGCAAAATGTCCCAACCATCAAATCTCTGATCAAGATTTGATTTAATACTATGTGAATGGCTTGAGGCCGAATCAGAGGCAGCTCGTGAGTGCTGCGTGCGGAGCTTCCATCCTCAACAAACAACCCAGCGAGGCATTCAAACTACTCGCAGACTTGGCTGAAGAGTCTCGAGATGATGCCAACGCAATGGTCAAGACGATGCCCAGCCAAGAAGCTACTACTTCGGACGGATCCGACATAAAGGATATGAAGGTCATGATGAAACAAATGATGGATCTGTTGAGGCCCACTATGGCCAAGAAGAATGTCAAAGCGTGTCAGCTTTGCTTTGCCACCGCCCACAACACGGACGAATGTCTACAAGTAGCCGAAGAAGAAGAGGTGAATGCCTTTGGGCATGTCAACAACGGTGGTGGAGGTAACGCTCAAGGTCAGAAGCCCCGCTTCGACCTGTACAACCCACCGTGGAAGAATCATGAGAACTTGAGGTACGGAGGCACACACTATCAAGCACCTCCTGGGCAGAACCCACCTCAAGCTCGACCATCTTTAGCCGAGATAGTGCACAGACAAAGAGGTACACAAGAAAGGATAGTGCAAGACCTCGACAAGTTCAAAACAGAGACAAGAGGAGTCCTGCAATCTGTACTGACCCAGCTGAACACCTTGACGCAAGAGATCTCAAAGATCAACCAAAAACAAGGGACACTTCCTGCTCAAGTGCAAGTCCAACCCAATGCGCATGTCAACGCAATCAACTTGAGGAGCGGCAAGAACTTGCCAAGCAGGGAAGAAGCCCCAGTCAAGGAGACAGTCGAGATAGAAGACATAACCGAGGAAGTCGAGGACTTGGTCAAGGAACCTGAACCCGAGGAGAAGGCTTCCTTACCCAAGGTAGCAGACAAGACAGAGATCAAGATCAGACCTCCCTTTCTAGGAAGGTTGGCAAGGAACAAAGAAGCTGAAGAGACGAATGAGATGATTAAGATCTTTAAAAAGGTAGAGATCAACATACCTTTGATCACTGCTTTGACCTCGATGCCGAGGTGTGCCAAGTTCCTCAAAGAGTTGTGTACCTAGAGAGTCAAGTACACGGACGATGCCAAGTTCCAGATGGGGAAGAATGTCTCAGCTGTGCTTAAGTGAGACCTCCCAATCAAGTGTACCGATCCCAGAATGTTCTATATACCTTGTGTGATTGGGACAACGAGGATAAACCAAGCTATGCTCGATCTCGGGGCATCAATCAATGTGATGCCCCTATCTATCTATCTATAATCTATCTATCTATCTATCTATCTATCTATCTATCTATCTATCTATCTATCTATCTATCTATCTATCTATCTATCTATCTATCTATCTATCTCTATCGATCTATCTATCGATCTATCTATCGATCTCGGGACTACTCCGACCGTCTTGTGTTGAGATTCAGCTGGCAGACAAGTCAAGTGTCTATCCTGCGATACGGGGAAGCTCAAGATGCTACTAGGCATGTCGTTTCTCAAGATGGCCCGCACATTAATCGACTACGATACGGGGAAGCTCACATGCCAATTCGCTGGGGAGACGGTCACCTTTGAAATCTACAAAATCGAGCAATTTTCGATCGACACTGAGATGGTGGACTTCGTCAGTCTCACTGAGAAGGATGTAGAGAGATACTCTGTCAACATGGTGATCAAGGACGTGTATGATAGAGTCATCCAAGGACACACTGAAGACCTAGAGTATCTCGACAAGAAGGAGATCGAGGCAACCGAAGTGCTTGAGATAGAAGCCAACCAAAGCGGGGACGATCAACCAAGCTATTGATCACAACTAGTGCATGGCAAGGAAATGATACAACCTGCCTTGAAGAAAGCCCCCAAGCTAGAGCTCAAACACCTGCCGAAGCACTTGAAGTACATCTACCTCGGAGCCAACGAGACGTTGCCAGTAATCATAAGCTCCGAGCTGACGATCAAAGAAGAAGAAGAGATAAGAGCTGTCTTGAGCAAGTATAAGGAGGCCATCGGCTGGACCTTAGCCGACCTTAAGGGCATCAGCCCTACTGTTTGCCAACACTACATCTTGCTCGAGGATGATGCCATACCGGTCAGAGACCCCCAGAGGAAGCTCAATCTGGTGATGAAAGAAGTTGTCAAGGCGGAAATACTCAAACTCCTTGAGTTGGGCCTCATTTACCCCTCTCTCGCACACCGGTGGGTCACCGATCCACGTCGTGCCAAAGAAATCCGGTGTATAGGTGATCGAGAATGGGCAAGGAACTGGTCGCGATGAGACTCCAGACAGGCTGGAGGGTTTGCATCGACTAGAGAAAGCTCAACAAGGTGACCAGGAAGGACCACTTCTCCCTACCGTTCATTGACCAGATCCTTGAGAGACTCGCCGGGAATAGGTATTTCTGTTTTCTTGATGGCTACTCTGGATATATGCAAATATATGTGGCATTAGAAGATCAATATAAGACCACATTCACTTGCCCGTTTGGCACATTTGCATATCTCGTATGCCATTTGGTTTATGCAATGCCCCTGTGACATTTCAAAGATGCATGATGAGTATATTTTTGATTTGCTTGAGCAATGCATTGGAGTTACATTTCAAAGATGCGTGATGAGTATATTTTTGATTTGCTTGAGCAATGCATTGAGGTGTTCATGGATGATTTTATTATATGTTTATGGCAAGGCGTTTAACGGATATTTATATATAAAAATACATAGAGCATCTTGAGTTAGTTAATAAATAAATAATATATTTTATAAATATTATATATCGATATAATAGGGAGAGAGAGAGAAATAATAGGATTAAGGATATTGTGGAGAAGGACCTTGTCTTTTAACCGAATTATGAAATGCCACTTCGTGGTCGAGGAGGAGGAAATTATCCTTGGGCATGTGATCTCTGAAGGGCATTGAGGTAGACAAAGCCAAGGTGGAGATCATAGCCAAGCTACCTTATCCCACCAACATCAAGCAGCTGTGAGGATTCCTTGGCCACACTGGATTCTATCGGCGGTTTGTCAAGGACTTCGCCAAGATAGCACAACCGATGCACTGCCTCCTCTAGAACGATGTACCATGGGAGTTCGACGATGCATGTAAAGAAGCCTTCCAGATATTGAAGGAGCACCTTGTCACAGCGCCCATCATAAGGCCACCCGAATGGGGCATGCCTTTTGAGCTGATGTGCGACACTAGCGGATATGCTATTGGCGCGGTGCTTGGGCAGAAAATTGGGAAGGAAAGCTTCGTCATCTACTATGCATCGAAGACCTTCACTAGGCCGCAGATCAACTACATAACCACGGAGAAGGAGCTTCTTGCCGTGGTGTTTGCCTTAGAAATTTCGCTTCTATCTCTTTGGGAGTAAGACTGTGGTCTACACTGACCATGCTGCCTTAAAAATATCTCATGGCAAAGAAGGATACAAAGCCAAGACTCATACGGTGGATATTCCTCCTCCAGAGTTCGACGTTGAGTTCAAAGACAAGAGTGGATCTCAAAATCAAGTGGCCGACCACTTGAGCAAAATTTTGAGAAAGGATGAAAGAGATCTAATCCGAGCAATGTTTCCAGACGAGGAGCTACTCGACATCTATACCAAGGAGCCGTGGTACGCGGACTTGATGAACTAAATCATGATCGGAGTGTTGCCCGTGGGGATGCCAACACACCAGAGGAACAAACTCAAGAAGGAGAGTCGATAATACATATGGGATGACCCATACTTGTGGAAGCAATGCTCAAACTTGATCTTGAGGAGATGCGTTCCGAAAGGTGAGCAAACAAGCATCCTTGAGCACTACCATGAGAAGAAGTGCGGAGGACATTTTGGGCACAAGAGAACGGCAAGGAAGATCCTGATTGTGGGTTCTACTGGCCCACTATCTTCAAGGATACCTACGAGAAATGCCGAGGCTATGATAAGTGCCAACGCGAGGTAATGTCTCAAGGAGGAATGAGATGCCCTTGGTACTTATCTTGCCAGTGGAAGTATTCGACGTATGGGGCATGGATTTCATGGGCCCCTTGCCGAACTCTAAGGGGAATCAATACATACTCCTAGCAGTGGACTACGTGTCAAAATGGGTAGAAGCCAAGGCCACAGCCGCGCCGGATGCAAGGACCGTAGCCATTTTCCTCAAGTCGAACATTTTTAGCCGGTTCGGTGTGCCAAGAGCCATAATCAGTGATCAGGGCACCCACTTCTACAATGCCACCATTGGAAGCTTACTCAAGAAGTATGGGGTGCATCACCGGATGTCCACCGCCTACCATCCTCAAGCCAATGGCCAAGCTGAGCTCTCAAACCGCATTGTGAAGACTATCTTGAGGAAGGACTTGGGAGAGAGCAAGAAGGAGTGGAGCACTCACCTCGACGATGCACTATGGGCATAGCGGACAGCCTTCAAAACGTCATTTGGAATGTCTCCCTACCGGATGGTGTTTGGCAAGATGTGTCACTTGCCTGTCGAGCTGGAACACAAGGCATACTGGGCAATCCGCAAGCTCAACTTTGACTAGGATGAGGCAGGAGAGAAGCGCAAGCTTGACATACAAGAGCTCGAGGAGATTCCCCTCGAAGCTTATGACAATGCCGCCATATACAAAGATAGGCTCAAGAGAGCCCATGATCTTTTGATCAAGGAAAAGAAGTTCGAAAATGGGCAAGTGGTGCTACTCTATCAAAATAGGTTCCACTATGCCTTTGGCAAGCTAACCACCAAGTGGGTGGGACCTTACATTGTGCACGCCCAACATCCGAATGGAGCCGTGGAGATAAGCGACTTAGACGGCAAGAAAGTGTTCAAGGTGAACGGAAGCAGACTCAAGACCTACTATGGGTACGACCGAAGTCTCAGAGAATGGGACGCTGAGCAAGATGAACTTCCCGAGGTCCCTCAAGAGGATCCTCAAGACGCCTAAGCTGGAGGAATACGTCGAGCTAATGACGTTAAACAACAGTGCTTCCCGGGAGACAACTGATCGAGCTAAAAACACACTCAAATTTACTCGCAATCGTACGAGGTAATTGTAGCGTGATAAGTTAACCCAAGTCGTCTCTCAAGGAAAACTTAACAGGGCTATTGTTCGTGTCGCGCACAGGAAGCAATTAAAACCTAAACATTCTAATACCAACGAGAGGTTTGAAACATACGAGAATTGAAATACGAAAAATAAAAGAAACCTAAGCAAGGGGTTGTCAATCCCGAGCTAAACTAATAAAGCAATAAATCTAAACCAGAGGTTGTCAATCCCTAGTTGATAAACTACGAAAGCAGTAAAACGAAAACAATAAACAAAAGCAATAGCAATCCTATTCATAGGGTTTGTCAAGCCCTAATCTGAATCTAATTGCAAATAAACCATAATTATCAATCATCCAACAAGAACATGAATTAATCGAAAGCGAAATCATTAAGCAATATAAATCAAGGAACATGAAATTGAGGCAATCGATGAAACGAATAGATTAATCCAACAGCGTAAAACGATAAACTAAATTATTCAATCTAAGAAATAAAAGACATGAATTAAAACTAAGACTGTATTTGTGTTGTTGCCTGAAGAAATCCCGGAAGAAAACTGAAGAGCAGCGCCGCGGCTGCGTGAGATCAAAACTGAGAACTGAGTATCGAGAGCCGCCTTTTCTTTAGACCTAAGCGCTATAGATATATAAATTAAAGAGTGAGCACCGACTATAGATAGCGCTCGCTCAAAAATCATTATGTATTGAAAGCGAGCGCCGGTTGGTGAAGAGGTCGAGCGCCGGATGGAGGGGTAGTGCCGGGTGGAGTGCTGGCGATGCGAGTGAGCGTTCGGTCTTGAGCGTCGGGTGAGGGGCGCTGGAGTTGTGCACGCGCTTGGAGCTGGAGCAAGGCGAGTGAGCGGGCTCTGAGTTCCAGCACGCAGGAGACGCACGCTGGACACCTAGTGCCGGACTGAATACGCTATGCGGGTACATGGAACGAGCGTGAGCGGAGACACGCGGGTGAGTGCGGCCGAGGCTGGGGCACGGCGAATTTAGCTGAACGCGTGCTAGCGCCACGCGCCAATCTGTGGGGCGCTGAGGGGTGAACACTGGGTGCGAGGTGAGTCTTGGGCCGGGCGAAGAACGGCGCGGATGGGCGTGAGCGGCGTTGCGGGAGAAATGGGTGTTGGGCGAGCTGGAGCGGGAGCGGGCGCTGGCCATCCAGCGCCGGACGGGCAAGGCATGGGGTGAGCGAGCGTTGCGGAGACATGGGCGTTGGGCGAGCTGGAGCGGGAGCTGGCATCGCCACTCAGCGCCGGACGGGCAATGCATGGGGTGAGCGAGCGTTCAGGCCGAACGCGCGAGTTAAATTGGTGAACGCGCACGTTGGATGTGAGCCGGCGCTGGGTGGGCGCATTTCGACGCGCGAACGAGGCGTGCGGGGTGAGCTCGGTGTGCGGGCGAGCTCGACGGGGCGAGCTCGGTGTGCAGGCGAGGTGCCAGACTCTCTGGGCGAGTTGGGCGTACGTGCGCGACTTTGATGTTTCACTCCGTTCTCTCGCATTCGAGCTCCGAATTGCAAACCGTTTTCGCCTATGAACTCCTATCGTAATGCTCTTCAATAAAATTGATTCTTGGTAGTTCCAATAAACTTGATTCTTGGCAGTTCCAATTCATCCAATTTTAATGACGTTTCTCTACAAAACATCAAAACAAACGAGGTAAGTCCGAATCGAGAAATATTAATCAAACCAACGGCATAAATAGGACAAACCACTGAAAATGACATGTAAAAAAATACCAAGAATAAGCACAAATTCATACCAAACAACTCCCCCACACTTATCCATTTGCTTGTCCTCAAGCAAACTCTATACCAATAAGAATAGGGAAGATAATTCATGCAACTTCACTCTTAGTCTAATCAATCAAACTTTATTGCTTTTCCCCCACACTTGGTGTTTACGTATTCAAAGATAATGAGAAATAAATCTAGGTAGGCAATTGATTTCCCATAAATAAAAGGGTAAACTCTGCTAAGACCCAACTCTCCGTTAGGGGTGAACTAACTAATGTGGTCACCTTTAGCAACAAGTTTCTTTGATAACATAGAAAGCATTAACAGATTTTGGAACAATGTTCGAAAGGTGAATTCTCGATAAACTCGAGTCGCCTATCGTGGTTTCCCATGCCCATTTCTCAATTTACGAGAAAGAGGGGCAGAATCCCATCCTCCATTTATACAATCTCAACAAAAAATTGGAGTTTCATTCTCCTTCTTTTCTCTTCTTTTTCACACCTTTTTTTTTTTTTATTTTTATATTAAGAAACAAGTATATAGATGGCCACAATGTTAACACTACCCCTAACATTAGTCGGACAAATCACATCAATTCCCCCCTATTCATTTTCTATCAATCACAATCTCGTCAATTCACATTACACTCAAATCATAAATCACCAAAAGTCTCAGAAATTCAAAATCAGTTTGACCAATACCACAGAGTTCAGATGCAACAATCAAAATCCCAACCTTACGAGCACAGAATAAAACTTGATTCCAAAATCATCATCACAAAACACCAACAATCATCACAACAATCATCATACAACAAACTCATCCCCCACACTTAATTCGAGCACTGTCCTCAGTGCTCTAAACAATGAAAGCACAAAATATAAGAGGATGAGAACTTTCCTGAAGAAATATGGCGAAAACAGGGCTGGAGTATCACGGCTGACGACGTTCCAATTTCGAGCAAAACTAACACAGAGACAACAGATAGATCAAAGAACAACGAAACAAAACAAAAAAGGAAGAAAGAAAAAGAAAATAAAAATCTGTGGGTAAACTCCCACGTAGTACTCAGTTTAACGTCGTGAGCCCGACGTATTCCGGTCAACAACGGACAATCCATAGTCCTTTACCTGCAGGAATACCATCTCAGCCAGAGCATCAGTAGTAACCAGAAAAAAATAGAGGACAGTAAAGAAAGCAAATAATGCATCATTTAAGCTCAAATCAAACATCCTATTCTCAAAGAAAAATAGATAATTTTAATTCCCAAAGCACAGTACTTTGGTGAATTAGGATGTTGACAAATTATGGATGTTACCTCAACCTTTGTTCTCACTTTGTCCTCCTCTGGGAACACGTACTTCAATTGTTGAGGCAGTCCTTTCACTTCCAGAGTGGGTTTTGGTATTCTAGTAACTTCAAGTGCCCACTCTTTCTTCATCCTCTCTTCATCTTCCTCCACGTGTTTGGGTAGTTCTTTCACCTCCAGAGTGGGTTTTGGCGTGTCATCAATTTCATGTACCCACTCTTCCTCGTCAGCCATCCTGGTAACAACTTCCTCGTGGCTTTGATCCTGCTTCTCATCCTCACGTGCCCATTCTTCCTCAATTTCAACCTTCTCAGGCTGCAGCGACTCGTCAGGTGTCTCTCCCACCCAATTCTCAACAATTGGGTCACTTTCTAGAATAGTGACCGCCTGGACCTGATTGGATTGGTTTGGAAGTTCCCTCCATTGCTGCACCAGCTCATTAACCAGGCTATTAACATGTCCCACTTGAATCTCCAAACGCTGAAGTGAGGCGTCATAAGCATCCAAACTTTTGACGAACTTATCATCCCAAGCTGGCATTTGAAGTGGATGTGGCTGCTGCGGGTAAGAATACTGAGGTGGAGGTGGTTGTTGTGAGTACGGATACTGCGACGGAGGTGGTTGATCCCAGTACGGATTGTAGGATTGATCCTCATAGTGCGGCGGAGGTGGTTGATCCCAGTATGGATTGTAGGCTTGATCCTCGTACTGCGGTGGAGGTGGTTGGTCCCAGTAGGGATCATAGGCTTGTTGCTCAGGGTAGGGATCGTGGGCTTGATACTCATGGTTTGACGGGTATCCCTCAGAATAGTCGAACCGGGCTCCTTCTTCGTAAGAAGAATTTGCCCAATACGACGAACTTTCCTCCCCCCAGCCTGTTTGACCACATTCATACAGCTGATACCCCTGCATTAACAGACACCAGCAACACAAACAAGATCACACACACCGGGGGGAGAAAATAACCAAACAAAACGAAAAGAAACACAGAAAACAAACAACACAAATAATATGCCTAAAGTTTTCCCCGGCAACGGCGCTAAAAGCACAATCAAATTTACTCAATATCGTACGAGGTAATTGTAGCGTGATAAGTTAACCCAAGTCGACTCTCAAGGAAAACTTAACAGGGCTATTGTTCGTGTCGCGCATAGGAAGCAATTAAAACCAAAACATTCTAATACCAACGAGAGGTTTGAAACATACGAGAATTGAAATACGAGAAATAAAAGCAACCTAAGCTAGGGGTTGTTAATCCCGAGCTAAACTAATAAAGCAATAAATCTAAACCAGAGGTTGTCAATCCCTAGTTGATAAACTACGAAACCAGTAAAACGAAAACAATAAACAAAAGCAATAGCAATCCTATTCATAGGGTTTGTCAAGCCCTAATCTGAATCTAATTGCAAATAAACCATAATTATCAATCATCCAACAAGAACATGAATTAATCGAAAGCAGGAAATCATTAAGCAATGTAAATCGAAGGAACATGACATTCAATAATAGCAATCGATGAAACGAACAGATTAATCCAACAGCGTAAAACGATAAACTAAATTATTCAATCTAAGAAATAAAAGACATGAATTAAAACTAAGACTGTATCTGTGTTGTTGTCTGAAGAAATCCCGGAAGAAAACTGAAGAGCAGCGCCGCGGCTGCGTGAGATCAAAACTGAGAACTGAGTATCGAGAGCCGCCTTTTCTTTAGACCTAAGCGCTATAGATATATAAATTAAAGAGTGAGCACCAGCTGTAGATGAGCGCTCGCTCAAAAATCATTCTGTATTGAAAGCGAGTGCCGGCTGAGGGTGAGCGCCGGTTGGTGAAGAGGTCGAGCGTCGGATGGTGGGGTAGCGTCGGGTGGAGTGCTGGCGATGCGAGTGGGCGTTCGGTCTTGAGCACCATCTGAGGGGCACTGGAGTTGTGCGCACGCTTGGAGCTGGAGCAAGGCGAGTGAGTGGCCGAGTTCCGTGCATCGGGAGACGTCTTGTTGGACACCCGCTGGCCGGATGGAATCGCTACGCGAGCACGTAGAACGAAGTGCAGCGGAGACGCACGGGCGAGTGTGGCCGAGGCTGGGGCGCAGCAAATTTAGCTGAACGCGCGCTAGCGCTTCAGCGGATCTGTGAGGGCGGGCACCGAGGTGAACGCCGGTGCGGTGGCCCGGGCGCCGGGCGGCTGCGCGGATGGAGCGCGAGGCGAGCGCTGCGGGAGACATGGGTGTTGGGCGAGTTGGAGCGGGAGCGGGCGCTGGCCACCCAGTGCTGGATGGGCAAGGCATGGGGTGAGCGAGCGTTCAGGCCGAACGCGCGAGTTAAATTTGTGAATGCGCGCTGGATGTGAGCCGGCGCTGGGCGGGTGCATTACGATGCACGAGCGAGGCGTGCGGGGTGAGCTCGGTGTGCGGGCGAGCTCGGCGGGGTTAGCGAGCTCGGTGGGGCGAGCTTGGTGTGCAGGCGAGGTGCCGGACTCGCTGGGCGAGTTGGGTGCACGTGCGCTACTTTGATGTTTCACTCCGTTCTCTCGCATCCGAGCTCCGAATTGCAAACTGTTTTCGCCTATGAACTCCTATCGTAATGCTCTTTAATAAACTTGATTCTTGGCAGATCCAATTCATCCAATTTTAATTCCGTTTCTCTACAAAACATCGAAACAAACGAGGTAAGTCCAAATCGAGAAATATTAATCAAACCAACGGCATAAATAGGACAAACCACTGAAAATGACATGTAAAACAATACCAAGAATAAGCACAAATTCATACCAAACAACAACACGGTGTGGTATGATTTTAATCGCTTATCTTCTATTCCCTTTTGTCAAGGGGGTGGTCTTGACCACTTTTAACACTTTGCCTCAAGCAAAGTGTGTAAGTGGGAAAACCCACCCTCGTTATTTTGACCTGCTCCTTGAGAGGACTGTTTCTTCCTCGTGGAGTGTATTTTCTTAACTGCAGGTCTGGAAGGAACTCAAGGTGAGGCGAAATGAAGGCGCTGCAGCTGGTAAGGCGACAGCCTTGGCCAAGACAAGGGACACGAGGCGGCGTCTGAATCTCTACAGGCTGATGCAGGAAACGTCCCATCAATCAGCCCACTACCCTATAACCGCCTCAACCCACGTCCCAATTAACCCCTCATTTTACCTACCCACCTTCCCACATTCAAACCTCACCCCAAAAACTTCCCCAAATCAAAGCACAAAACCCTAACCTTCCCTCCATGGTTCATACATGTCCAAAGAAAAAGCTCCCGAAACAAGCCTCGAAGAAGACCGTCGCCCGCCGCATCAAAATGGAGAAATCATCAGCCAAGTCTGCCGCCGAGGGGAGCCTGTCGTCCGGCGACGGAGCCTTTCTCACTGACTTCACCGCCGGAGCAGAAGAAACACCCACTCTCCACGATATCCACATGGAGGTAGACGCCTACGAAGAGGGACTACCCCCGATCGAGAAGACGCCGGAGAAGAAGAAAGGAGAGTCCTCCTTCACCGGAAAGAAAAAGTCCAAGGAGACTCCTACCACCTCCTCCTCGAAGAAGACACCGCAGTCTCCTCTCATACTGAGTTCGCCGGCACGAAACCAAGGTAGTTGAGGAGAATGAGGTCTCCGAGGAAGGAAGCTCCGACGACGTGCTCGGTGAAGGAGAAGAAGAAGATGAATGGAACAACCAAGTGGCAGGGAAGGAGGAAGACGACGTCCTTTTCACCGAAGAACGGCCGACGAAGAAAGCTAAAATGGCGACACACTCATCGAAGAGGGGAAGGCTTACACTGTCAACGCCAAGGAGCTCGCAAAGAATAAGGAGATGGTGGTGCCCAAGTGATTGGAGCCTGAACTCCTCAAGCGACTACGTGTCAAGGAGGACGTCGAGCGGCTGTTCAAAGGAATCGGATGGGGAAAGTTTCTTGAGTGGGATATCACAGTCTACGCGCCATTGGTGAAGGAATTCTACGGAGATCTTGACATCGACCACGACAAGGGAGTGCCAGAGGGCATACAATTCATACTCCTCGGGGAGCGGAGAGAGTTCACGGTTGACGAGCTCAACCAAGCTCTCAAGATGGTTACGTTGATGGAGGCCCAGAGTGCAAGCTACAAAGGAGTAGTCAAGGTGGTGCCCAGCTTCACTGATGAAAAATGGTCGGGGATCTGGGCAAAGCTGATAGGAAAAGATGGCGCATAATTCAAATCTTGTGACGCCAAGGGAACCGCCCTCAAGGTTCCAGCCATGCAGGTGTGCCACCGGATCCTCTCCTACAACCTTTTTGGGCAAGAAGGACAGCAGCGCGATAATATCAAAAAGCAAACTGTACATCCTCTGGGCAATGCACGAGAAGACAAGGCTAAACTTCTCAGCCTTCGCAATTTCGCACATGAAGAGCATCATGGGGCAGGGAGCAGCAGAGACTATCCTTGTGCCACTTGCCAACCAACTTAGCCAAGGAGAACGATCTACTCGGCCCGACTTTACCATGACCCCCGAGAGAGAAGACACCTTTGACCTGAAGGCACTCAAGAAGATGCTCAAGATCGTTGAAGACGAGGATGGCAAGCTTACCATACTGCAGGAGCTTGAGAAGCCAGTTGCCAAGCCAGCACGCTCAAAGGCCAAGGCAAGAGCAGACCTTCAAGAACACCGAGCACGCCTAAGATGACACTCAAGCCGCCCTCGCGAGATTGCAAGAGACCTCGATCGAGATCCAGATCGCATACTCGCGTTTTCGCCCATCAAGGATTTAGGTATCCACCTGCATCCCCCTAAGCTTTTCCTTCCTTTTGTTTGTGTTTTTTGTTTTTGTGTTTTTTTTTTTTTTGTTTGTTTGTTGTGTGTTTGTGTTTTTCGGGGACCCTAATTAGTCTAACACTTTGCCACGAGCAAAGTGTGTGAGTGGGGAGGGCCCTCTGTTTCTTGTTGTGTGTGTTGACCAGCACGTTTGAGATGAGCATGATGATTATGACCTTGGCATAGGCTTTGTAATACATGTTTAGCTTGTTTCAATGAGGTTAGTATGACGAAAAAGGGGCATAGCATGCACACATGTGAGAAATTGATCCTATATGCTTTATCATTGCAAGCATGATTTCTATTCTGTGTGTTATTCGGATGTTTGACTTGGTTGTGCTAGAATTTGCCTGCCGTCTTGATCAAAACCTAACTGCTGTAGGTCTAAGTGGTCTAGATGATTTAGGCTTTATTTTCGTAGCCATGGTCAACAATGAACATAAACCCAGATATATGTATCATTTGCTAGCCCCTTTCAGCTGTTCGTTTTCTTTTGAATTACCTTGTGCTCTTCCCTGACCTGGGGATTGAGAGAGGAAGAATAGGGGAGAGATATGTGTGTCTTGGGCATCATTCTGGGCAAAACACAAACATTAGATGCCTTGGCCTTCGGCCGGGCATAATGAGCTTAAATTCAAATTGTGTAGAAAAAGAAAAAGGGTGGGGGAACAACGTATAAAAAATATATATAAAGAGAAAAAGAAGTTTCCCCCAAAAATATAAAGTGTGCTCAGGCCCGTAAGTATCTTACCAAGGGAAATGGGAAAACATTCTGCCCAAGACCTAAGTCAAGACAACCTTACCCAAATCTTAAATAATTCCTACTTTGCCAAGAAGACACTCAATACAACCCTAAAAGACTTAAGGATAGAGAACTTAGACCAAGGTACATGGTAGAGATAATAGACGGCAGGCAAGCCTATGGCACTTTCTTGATCAAGTCATCACTGAGCGTGAAACCCTAAAGACAGAGAGTTTGAGTGCTTGAGAGGAACTTCCACAAACTTGCTTTGCCCCGATCTTGATTAACCTTGATACATAGCTGTATTAATCGCCTATGCTGGATTATCTTTGTTGTGTTTCATCTTATCCTTGTTGGTTTTTTGTGTGTGTTGTTTGTGTGTTTTTTTTCCCTTTTGGGCAAGGAATGCTTGCATGCTTGAGGACAACCGTGGTTCAAGTGTGTGAGTGTGACGAGCCCGCTTTTCATGCTATTTTTTGGGGTAGTCGCCGCCTTAGAAAGAGTGCATTTTTTTATGTTCTTTGTGTGTGTGTGTGTCGTGTCTGGGAGGACACGCTTTGGGGTGCTGCAGGTTGAGACGGACATTGGCAAGATCAGGCCCCCTCCTGTGAGAGAGGCAAAATCCCGAAGATTACATTGGCAATGCATTCTGACATCTTGCTAAGACACGGTACCGCCGGGGCTGACCCTGATCAACGAGCTGAAATGAAGCCAAGAGAATGATCGAGACAAGGAAGAGCGGGAAAAAGGACGAGGAATGGCGTAGGGGACAGAGGGTGAACTCAGAATGCAGCTGAGAGATGCATACAAGAACTCTGGCAGACTTGCACGCAAATGGGAAGATTCTGGGCAAGGTCCTTCTCTGCTGCCTGTTTGATTTTTGCTGAAAAGGGAAAGGTCAAAGCTATGGTGGTTGAGATGAGACAAATTCGTCCAGCTGAAGCCAGAGGAGTCTCCATCGATGGTCCAGGACCCGAGCCAGCTGCTGACCTCAAGACATGTTGCCTTGAGATGCGTGCACTGACTAAGACAAAGAGGAGTACACTTAGGCTCCCAACAACAAAAAACTTCACACATTATCGGTTGGAGAGTGGAAGCATCAAGTCCTTAGTTCTCTCTGCATTTTTCTCTTTCATTTACCTTTGGTTTTCATGAGTGATTGGTGATGAAGAAAAACAAGTCCTATGGGAACCTTTATATTCATGTATTTTGTTATCTCTGCTCGAGCAACTGCTTGCCAGAGACTGTTTTACCTTTGCATTTGATTTCATATTCAAGTATGGTTTCGTTTATGTTCTTGTTTGTTGCTTTTGTGTTTATGTCGATTATGCGTGAGTAGTCGGTTTGGTTAGGATCGGGGGTGAAGCACGTTGAGTCGAGGTCATGAGAGTCGTGAGGTCTAAACGCCCTAGAACCTCGAGGGTGTTCCCAAGCTCAGGCCTCGATACCCATGTTATTCCTTTCCTTGAGAGTTAACTCGGCAAGTAGCCTTGAGGGGAGGGGTAGCTACAAGCAATAGCCGGAGTAAGACATCAAGTGTCTCCTTGTCCCGGGAAGTACGGCTGGAGTGGGTGATTGTAGCCGTCGGCCTTGGGCAAAGGGCTGCGAGCCACTCCCTTGGACCGGCTGTGGCTAGTTGGGCTGTCTAGTGAGTCAAGTTGTTGGGGCGGGATACCTTAGTGAAGTGTCTTCCTAGGGAGAGCATCTTGGAAAGGGGCAAGGTAAGCGGTCTCCGTACTTCGTCCTAAAACCTAAGGGCAAGCTGGGGCTGGGGGGCCTGGTGTACGTGACGACTAAAAATGGGTGCCTACCCCTTGGTACCTTTAATCAATGACATACACTCGTGGTGAAAACACTTGAACCTATGACCGACATCTTGACCAGTATCTCAACGTGCGGAACCCTTGGTCCAACTACTTGTTATTTAACTTTTATCTTGTGTTTAGTTTTAAGTTTACTTTCTACTCAAGATCTATCTCTGAGTACATTTCTACTGAGATCGTCAGCCGGATTAACACCTTGCCCTCTGGGTAACCTCCTACTCAAATTGTGACAACTCGAGTAACAACACAACCAGCTCTCTTGGGTTCGACCCCTTAACTTGCCATATACGAAACTATGTGTTCAAGTTGAAGGAGATTATAAATAGTATCTAGACGCGCCTAGGACCTTTGACGACGGGTTTTAGGCGGGCGTCAAGGAGAAAAAGCCCACCTGGTATATTCTGCTTCTTAAAACGGTTTCCTTCTTACTTCAGCGTTCACTTTCGCGTTCCACCTTTACGTAAGAAACTAATTTAGTACGTCGATCGCATTTTTGAAAATCGTCAAAATCTAATAAAACTCGATGATTTTTAAATCTTATTAAGATTTATTAACTAAATATAAACCTTCTACATACTTTGTGTCACGCCCCAATTCCCGAGGGAAGGCACGGATGCCGGGGTGTGATTAGGGGTGGGGGTTAAGAAACGGGGAAGAAGGGGATACATATAACATACACGATAAGAAGATGTGACCATGAAATCGGGCATCATCTCCTCTATAACTAGGACATATCTTAAAGGGGAGGGGTGCGCAAATAATCCACCAACATAATAATATCGATATCATAACCTCAAAGAACATGATCTTGGTTCATAACACGTAATGCAAGAAAGCAAAATAGCATTACACCCTGTTGACTAGACCGGTCAACCACATAGCATGCTCATATCGAGACTCACATCATAATAACATAATGAATCTTGTTCCCAATCAGAAAGCAAAATAAGGGACAAGAATACGCCAACATCAGAGTACACATATATATAAGATAACAACATCACGGAAGCAGGTAGCTTGAAAGGAAACGCAGCTCAACCAGCTCAACCCCTCAGCGTCGTCCGTTCAGCCCTCCTCCATCTGTGAAAACATTTTGAAAAGAGTTTGGGGTGAGTACTAGCGCACTCAGCTGGGGTTTTATCATAAATCAAAAGAATCATGATGCCGTGTTCAGAGCACTTACCTTAGAAGGTTTTAAAGCGTAAATCCACTTCTAAGTAAGCAAAATAGATTTTCATTTTTCGAACCGATCCGTTCACATTCCCATCATAGAACCAAGAACCACGGCTCGGAACGTATCCCGCCAGCCCATCACATCTCATTCATTCGGCCCGGAACATATCCAGTCGGCCCATGCCCGGAACGTATCCAGCCGGCTAACTCGATGTGGACTTCAGGGGTCAAATCCCCGTCAGAACCATAACCACCTCATTACCATTTCCGTGTGGACTTCCGGGGTCTATCCCCTTCAGAACCATAACCACGTGTTCGGGGTCTATCCCCTTACGATCAATACTCAAGATGGTGATCAATCCACCGAATAGAGATCCGTGCACAACCATGATAGAACCATATCTCGGATCAGAGAACAGTAATAACTTCACCAAAACATTTTACGGCGCACATGTTTTATTTTGAAATATCAGAGTAAATAACTCAAAATAAGCATATATAACCCAACCTGAACAGACGAAAACGTTAACCGGGAGGTATCTACGGATCCGATGACTTCACGGATTGCACTGGTAGGTACTTGGTAACAAGACGGAACAAATTTTGGGGTCACATCCCACAAAGCAAATCAACATCGTGATCCAAACGAAGATCGAAGCAAAACTAGGGTTTTCGACTTTCTGAACCCACATTTGGCACTCTCCGGATTTTTAAATCAACTCGATGCAGAAGGGAAATATATTCAAGGCATCAAGACCTAAATATGGTACTTTCAAAATATGCATACATGCAAGTCGACTCAAATCTTAGCGGTGAAGAAGCTTCAAAATCGATGCCTATCCTCGATCTAGGATAAACCATCCAAAATCGATGCATGAAAATGGAAACATAAGCAATATGCATAACGATTTAACATGGAATGACAAACTATGTTGAAAATGGATAACCCTGGGCATATACTTCCTTTAGAAAACTCAAGCAACGGAAAACATCCCGACATGCGAAACGCGAAAAAGCGAAAACGGAATCGGTACTTTAGTAGAATGCATAGCCCGAACTCAAAACCTAAAGGACCAGAGCTGGGGTGGCCTGTCGGCCACCAATCGGCGGCCAACAAGCTCACGGCGGCGTGAGTGGGGGCGGCGGTCTTGGCCAAATCGGCCGGCCTCCGGCCGTTTTCCCGCCTCGTCCCTTTAGAATCCCGAGTTCTATGCTATACGATCTACTAAAAGGCGGAATCAAAACAAGAAAAGGACAAAAACAGAAAACGGGCTGCCCGGGAGGTTGATCGGCGGTGGTGGCTCGGCAGCAGCGCAATGGCGCCGCCGCTGAGCCTCCCCGGCTCGATCCCCATTCCTCCAACGCTTCCGCAGCGTGCACTGAGCTGCTCGGCTCTTCCGTAAACACGTAGAGACGAAGGAAAATGAACGTTGAAAATGAAGGCTCTAGCCTCCTATTTATAGGAAAGAGGCTCATCATTTCTTGCATAGCGACCCTTTCTCAAAACGCAAAAAGCGACGTAACTTTTGCAAACGGACTCAAATTTAGCAAACTTAGTACCCATGGACACGAAATAAAATACGGACACAAGGACTATAAACAAGATATGCTTTTAAAGACCAATGAAAAGTCCGGTTTTCGATAACTTCCCCAGAGTGCCAAACCTTCATGGGTGGTCGAAAACCTGCATACTTAGTGTTTATGAATTCGTCATAAGACACTTTTCACAATGCCTGAGGTTTCGTGACGGTCGCATCACCGAAACAAAAAGTCAACCTTTTGACATTTTCTCAAAAAATGTGCCATGCAAAACAAAAGTGTAAAAAGGACGGGGTATCCCATCCCTCCCTCCTTAGAAAAATTTCGTCCCCGAAATTTCAAACACATGGAGAAAACAACTCGTGTTATCGAGCCCTGAACTTGTCTTCCAACTCCCACGTAGCTTCCTCCTCTCCGTGGTGATTCCACAACACCTTCACCAACGGAATCGCTTGTTCCTCAACTCCTTCACTTCGCTCCAAGATAGCCACCGGTCTCTCCTCGTAACTCGGATCCCGAGCAAGAACCACTTGTCATGCTTGATCACGTGTTTTGGGTCGAACACGTACTTTCTCAACTGAGAAACGTGGAACACGTCGTGCACATCTTCGATGCTAGGCGGCAAACCTAACCTATAGGCAACGGGGCCTATCCTCTCGAGAACTTCGAAAGGTCCAACGAACCTCGGTCGCAACTTACCTCGTTTCCCAAAACGAACGACTCCTCTCGTTGGGGAAACCTTAAAGAAAACACGATCTCCGATCATGAACTAAAGATCCGTACGACGCTTGTCCGCATAGGACTTTTGCCTGTCCTGAGCTTCCTTGATCCTTCGCTTGATCTGATCGATAACCTCGACCGTCTCACGAACCATCTCTCGTCCTAACATCTTTCTCTCGCCCACTTTTTCCCAATAAAGTGGCGATCGACACTTCCTTCCGCATAACGCTCATGGGAGCCATTCCTATGGTGGCTCGATAACTGCTGTTATAGGCAAACTCCACCAAAGGTAGTATCTCTTCCTAATTTCCTCCGCTATCGCCACGATCGCCATGACATATCTTCCAAGACCAGAATCGCCCTTTCCGATCGACCGTCCATTTGAGGATGGAATGTTGTACTAAGATTAAGCTTGGTCCCCACGGCTTCCTCAGAGACTCCTCCAAAACCTCGACGTGAACCTCGGGTCACGATCCGACGTAATCGATACCGCACGCCATGTAACCGCATTTCTCTCTAACGTAAAGTCGAGCAAGCTTATCTAACCCGCACGTCATCCGAATCGGTAAGAAATGAGCTGACTTCGTTAGTCTATCGACGACAACCCATATAGCGGTGTTTCCTCTTGCTGACCTTGGAAAACTCACCACAAAATCCATACCGATATGATCCCATTTCCACTTTGGGATTGGTAGCGGTTGCAAAAAACCTGACAGACGTTGGTGTACAGCTTTCACTTGCTGACAAACCAAACGTTCCACAAACGCGGCTACATCCTTTTTCATTCCTTCCCACCAAAAGTTTCTTTTAAGGTCTCTGTACATTTTGGTGCTTCCTGGATGAGCTGTATATAGTGCCTCATGAGCTTCACTCATGATCTTATCCCTCAATTCCCTATTGAGTGGCACACATAACCTTCCTTGGAATAGTAGCGCGTTGTCTTTCGCTTCCGTGAACCCCTTGCTATCTTCTAGCCTTGCTTTCAGACGCATCCTTTCCAAGAATTCATCTCCTCGCTGCATGCTCACGATCGCTTCTCATCGACCCATCCTTCTTCTTGACGAACAGAACTGGCGCTCCCCACGGCGACACGCTAGGCTGAATAAAACCTATTCCAACAAATCCTGCAACTGCGCTTTCAGTTCTTGCAATTCCTTAGGTGCCATTCTGTATGGTGCCTTTGATACTGGTGCTGCTCCTGGTTCTAGATCAATAGTGAATTTCACTTGTCTATCAGGCGGTAAACTTGGCAAGTCCTCTGAAACACGTCCGGATATTCACACACCATCGCTCCTCTTGAATCGCTTGCATTGTTCAGCGCTGCCTCGCGAACTCACTAAGAAAGTCTGACAGCTTCCCTTCCTGATCATCCTCACTGCCTTCAGTGCTGAGATCATAGGCACGCAAACACCCATCCTTATGCCGTGGAAACAAACTTCCACTCCTTCGGCTGTTCGAAAAGCAACTTCTCTCTCGAGACAACGTATAGTTGCCATGTGCTTTTCCAACCAATCTATGCCAAAGATGACATCGAAATCTTCCATTCCGATGACATGCAAATTGACAAAGACCTTCTGCTCACAGATTTCTACCTCCGGTTCGGCAAAATCTCTTTCGCTTTTAGCACTTCCGACGGGATGCTAATTTCGTGGTACTGTGATTTCTTGGGTACCAAACCCAACCTCTCACACGCGATTCTCGAAACGAAAGAATGTGAGGCTCTGATCAAACAAAGTGAAAATGGGTATATCACTCATATGGATTATACCGCAAGATTTTCGAGCTCGAGCTGTCACGCTAATTCAAGGCGTACACCCTTGCTTGCCGCGGTGGCCTTTGGTTTGTCGGCCTAGGGTGACCTCCTCGCTCCGTTGTTTGTCCTCGGCGAGCCTCGATTACGCCTCTGAGTGGATGCCGCCATCGGCGGCGCATTGTCGGCCTCCTAACGGACAATCTCGAGCATAATGTCCGGATTTTACAACGATAGCACTCGGTGCTACCTTGCTCGCACTCGCCGAAATGATTCCTTTGGCATTTACGCACCAAGGTTTTTCCACACCGCCCTCATCGCCGCATGGGTTGGAAATTCCTTCCCAAGGTTGCTTTTCTCTCACTTGAACGCCTTGATTCCTCGAATCACTGACCACCTGGTTCCTCGAACACCGATTGCCTTTCCTCGATCTTCCTATTTCCTCTTACCTCTTCCTCCATCACCGGCTGTCCGGTGGCATCGTTTTTTCCTGCCGCAACATTGATTCAATGTTTAAAGCCCGGTTCAAGGATCGCGCATCGCCGATCTCCCCGATCGACGAGCGAAATTCGATCTCGGCCTGAGTCCTCTCCGAACTCGTCGCCTGGCAACCTCGGTGACCGACAGTACGTAGCATAACGCGATGCATTTAATTGAACGAGCGATCGCATTTCGGTGATCGTCCTTCCTCGACGAAGATTCCGTAACTCGTTTTGCCTTCTCTGCTAAACGCCAGCACGCATTTTCCATGAGTTCTTCCTGAAATCTTCCCACGATACCTTCCCCATCGCCCCGATGTTAGAGTCCTTCTCACGTATTCCCACCGTAAATCAGCCTCACCGGTTAGTCAAAGATCGCGCAATTCAGCTTTTTCGCTTCTTCGCACCGATGTATTCAAGATCCTTTCGTGGATCGATCCAGCTTCGCGGCCGATCGGTTCGCCGAGACCGTCGAATGTAGGGGATTACGCCACGAAAACTCTCGATCGCATCTCATTGAACCAAAGGTGGTTCTTGGGCTTCTTCCACGTTATTGTTTATCCGGTTCCTTGTTCTCGGCATTCGTATCGACGTTGAAACATTAGAAACACGCTCGCATAGATAACCGGTATCATCGCATAACATATATCATCTCCCCCATATATCATCACATATATCACATATCATCACATCATAATCATGCAATCCTCGTTAACATATCATCGTTATGCATCTCACATAACATCACCACATACCACATAGATCATATATCATCATCACATAGCTCATATCACATATAAGCATCAAACGTAAACATCCCGTCATAGATGCTAGTAGTATCGAATATTCGGGTCCATGAAGGACCACAAAATACAAGATTCAAGGTATGTCACCAAAAGGGTTAGATATGAGCAAAAGAATTTGACCCTATTCATCGCCAAAAGATGCCGCTGTCCATGCTTCTAGCAGACTCTGCGAGTGTCACCGCACACACCGACTACCTAGATCTCTGCCCTCCATATCCGCCCACTATTCTCCGTTCGCCTCGCCGGTTCCATTCTCGCCTCTTCTCATCCTCTCTTCCTTCCTATCGTGGCTTGAATTGGCCGCCGCTTGTAAAAGCGACCCCACATGGAAGCAAGCCTCGTGGGTATGATCCCATCCAAGCCGTACTCGATTGCTCGAGTATCGTGAAAGCATGCTCGAGTCCCTGCTCTGGCGCTGCCCTTCACCAACATGCCCGACCTCATTAGAGTCATCGCTATCCGATCACCGGTCCTCCGAGTCCTCACCGTCCTCCTCATCCTCCTCCGGGTTTTTCTCCTCCTGAGTCTCCTTCCCTCGATGCCAACTCGACACTGCCGGTGGCATGAAGATCCCGATCCAGGCTTCTTCCCCGCCACCGCCGGATGGACAATCTCTCGCCCGAGAGGTTCCTACCTCAAAATCGTTCCGGTCCTTCTGGAAGGTAATGATCATCGATGGAGGTGTAGTGACCGTGTATCCTCGATGCACGGTGATCGCTCGAGCGATGGTCGCCTCCCAAAGGCTCTTCGGGAACATCATCCCTATCATCGATCCGATCGGTCCTCGAACATGCCTCGCTATCACGCCCGCCTCGATGGTATGCTCGATGATCGGTCCACCGCTCCATACTCGAGCAAATAACTCAAGAAAATCCAAGGTAAGGTGCCTGTGATAGGATCCCGACGAACATCACGCACTCGCTTTCTCGCCCACGGTTGCCAACCCGTCGGCAGCCTTCTCTCGTCATTCGATAGTAAGCCTCGTACTCGATACTTTCCCACTATCTCGGATCTTTCTCCATAATCCAACAAATCTCCCGTAAATACTCCCAACGGCTCATGGACATTCCCCGGTACATTCCCCGAATTTACTTGATATGCTCATCCATCCCGTGAGATCTTAACCAACGTTGTCGGGCCATCAATATCCATAAACCTACATGTTAGTTCATCAAAATAACAACAAATATTCACGCTCCTTTTTCTCGCCTACTATCCGGGTAATCATGTCTCAAACACATGTTCATTTCAACACATATCAATATCAATATGGATATTCATAACAATAATCACGTAAACAATTACATGATTCACTTACAAACACTCGTTTATCAAAATAAACAAGATTTTCAATCAACAACATATTTCTATGTAAACACATAGATTCACATCATCTATTTGTGATCATATCAATCACATCATACCACATCAATGGTTCCCATATCAAAGCCACACAGGCCTTTTCGTCTCATCGACAATCACTTCCACATCCACATCACCATCAAACCATATCTCATCCACATCACGTTTACATCACGTAAACTCTTACTAGGCCAAAACACATGAAACCAAGATCATATCAAGCTCACATAGCCACATAAAGCACCAACAAATAAACACATACCTCATCCCCTTTTTTTTGAAAGGAGGTGGACTGACGGTGAGCTGAGGGTAGCTGTACCTGATGAATAGTTTAGAAGGACAAGTTCTAAACACTCAATTTCAAGAACGCACATGATATAAAGCAAATAAACTGCTTTGATATCGGATAACAAAGCTAGAGGTCAAAGCCAAGAACCATTGCTCTGATACCAAGCTGTCACGCCCCAATTCCCGAGGGAAGGCACGGATGTCGGGGTGTGATTAGGGGTGGGGGTTAAGAAGCGGGGAAGAAGGGGGATACATATAACATACACGATAAGAAGATGTGACCATGAAATCGGGCAGCATCTCCTCTATAACTAGGACATATCCGGGACATATCCTCAGGGAGGGGTGTGCAAACAATCCACCAATGTAATAATATCGATATCATAACCTCAAAGAACATGATTCGTTCATAACACGTAATGCAAGAAAGCAAAATAGATTACACCCCGCCGACTAGACCGTCAACCACATAGCATGCTCATATCGAGACTCACGAATAATAACATAATGAATCTTGTTCCCAATCGAGAAAGCAAAATAAGGGACAAGAATACGCCAACATCGTAGTACACATATATATAAGATAACAACATCAGGAAGTTAGTAGCTTGAAAGGAAACGCAGCTCAACCAACTCAACCCCTCGGTCGTCGTCTGCTCACCCTCCTCCATCTGTGAAAACATTTTGAAAAGAGTTTATGGTGAGTACTAGCGCACTCAGCGGGTTTTATCATAAATCAAAAGAATCATGATGCCGTGTTCAGGGCACTTACCTTAGAAGGTTTTAAAATGTAAATCGACTTCTAAGTAAGCAAAATAGATTTTTCATTTTTCGATACCTGATCCGTTACTATTACTCCCATCATAGAACCAAGAACCACGGCTCGGGACGTATCCCGCCAGCCCATCACATCTCATTCATTCGCCCGAACATATCCAGTCAGCCCATGCCCTAACGTATCCACCGGCTAACTCGGTGTGGACTTCGGGTCAAACCCATCGTAACCATAACCACCTCATTACCATTTCCGTGTGGACTTCCGGTCTATCCCTTCGTAACCATAACCACGTGTTCGGGTCTATCCCCACGATCAATACTCAAGACGGTGATCAACCCACCGAATAAAGATCCGCACAACCATGATAGAACCATATCTCTGATCGTAGAACAAGAATAACTTCACCAAAACATTTTACGGCGCACATGTTTTATTTTGAAATATCGTAGTAAATAACTCAAAATAAGCATATATAACCCAACCTCGAATGCATTTAAAACGTTAACCGAGATCTACGGATCTGATGACTTCACCGATTGCACTGGTAGGTACCTGGTAACATGACGGAACAACTTTTGGGGTCACATCTCACAAAGCAAAGCAACATCGTGATCCAAACGAAGATCGAACCAAAACTAGGGTTTTCGACTTTCTGAACCCACATTTAGCACTCTCCGGGTTTTCAAATCAACTCGATGCAGAAGGAAAATATATTCAGGGCATCAAGACTTATAATAGGGTACTTTCAAAATATGCATGCATGCAAGATGACTCAAATCTTAGCAGCGAAGAAGCTTCAAAAATCGATGCCTATCCTCAGATCTAGGATAAACCATCCAAAATCGATGCATGAAAATGGAAACATAAGCAATATGCATAACGACGAACATGGAATGACAAACTATGTTGAAAATGGATAACCCGGCATGTACTTCCTTTAGAAAACTCAAGCAACGGAAAACATCCCGACATGCGTAAACGCTAAAACCGAAAAACGAATCGGTACTTTAGTAGAATGCATAGCTCGGAACTCAAAACCTAAAGGACCCGTAGCTGGTGGCCGTCTTGACACCAATCGGCGGCCAACAAGCTCACGGTGGGGCGGGCGGCGGTCTTAGCAAATCGGCCCTCGGTCTTTTCCGCCTCGTCCTTTAGAATCCCGAGATCTATGCTATACGATCTACTAAAAGGCGGAATCAAAACAAGAAAAGGACAAAACAAAAACGGGGCTGCCCGTGAGGTTGATCGGCGGTGGTGGCTCGGCGGCGCAATGGCGCGCACCGAGCCTCCCGGCCGATCCCCACTCCTCCGCTGCTTCAGCGGCACTGAGCTGCTCGGCTCTTCCGTAAACACGAGAGACGAAGGAAAATGAACGTTGAAAATGAGGCCCTAGCCTCCTATTTATAGGAAAGCAGGTCACAGCAATGTTACAAGCAAGCGACTTCTTTTCGAAAACGCAAAAGCGACGCAACTTTTGTAAACGGACTCCAAATTTAGCAAACTTAGTACCCATGGACACGAAATAAAATACCGGACACAACGACTATAAACAAGATATGCTTTTAAAGACCAATGAAAAGTTCGGTTTTTCGATAACTTCCCTGAGTTCCAAACCTTCATGGGTGGTCGAAACTCAGATACTTAGTGTCTATGAATTCGTTATAAGACACTCTTCACAACGCCTGAGGTTTCGTGACGGTCGCATCACCGAAACAAAAAGTCAACATTTTGACCTTTTCTCGAAAAACGTGCCATGCAAAACAGAAGCTTAAAAAGGATGGGGTAAGATTATCTTTTAACCAATTTAGTACGTCTTTTGATCGAATATTCTAACTTATAACTTCTCGTTTTTAAACTGAGAAGAAACCTTGCTTCAGACCACATACTAATAAATTAGGTCAATTGTTGACTCATATTAACTATTTTCCGATAAAATGATTTCAATTTTGAAATCGATTCTTATAAAAGAGATATTCTTATATCTCTAATGCATCTCACACGTCCTAGTATATCTATTCAGAAAAACCCATATTTGTACTCGGCATAAAACATAACTCTGTACGTTAAACATAACTCTACTCACGCACTAACATACTTCATACATTCCTACTTTTATCAAGTCATTTTTTACTTCAAAAACATGCATTTCTCAACATTCATATTTAGAACTATTAACTTACATACACA
The DNA here is from genome assembly GCA_036937905.1 of Salvia rosmarinus. Lineage (NCBI taxonomy): Eukaryota > Viridiplantae > Streptophyta > Magnoliopsida > Lamiales > Lamiaceae > Salvia > Salvia rosmarinus. The sequence goes on along the minus strand of CM072824.1, from coordinate 38,216,927 downwards.
TACTCTAATTCTAATAGATTCCTATTCACATTTCCATAAGTGTCGATTTTTCACTATAACAATAATCATGTCCAAATATACATATATATGAAACTAACTTAAGCATAACACTTTATATTTCAAAATCTTACGTCACTTAACAAAACGTTTCAATGTAAAAATATTATACCTTGTTTTAAAAATCACATAAATTCATAGTATGTCTTAAACATATTTTTGGGACTAAATATATGATCACATTTAATAAAATAAGTTTGAAACTCTAGCTTCCCACTTTTAATATTTTCGGCCCCTTTGGAAATATTTTCAAAACTTACCCATAAATTCCTATAAATTCATATAACACACTATATTAACATAGGATCAATAATATCAAATAACATTAGACAAAGAAAAATTTGACATCAAAACCCTACACCTATAGTTCTCGAATTTTTTTTAAAAATAAAATAAACAATTTTCAAAAATTCTAATTAATTCACACAACACATTATTATCATCATAAATCAACAATATAGCATAATATCCATCATACACAAATCACACATCAATATATCATACCCTATGGTTTTCGAATTTATTTTTGAAATAATAGACAATATTTTCCTAAAATTATGAATTAATTCATACATGCTTAAACAATATTAACTATTATCAATTCATGCTCAAAACAACAATCAAAATTCATTATCACCAACATATAATTCTCATATATCTCAACTTTAATAAGAAAAATTCTAACGTGCTCAACTTTGTACCAAATTCATAATACATGCTTACAAACATCATATAAACATATTTAATTAACAACTTAAACATTTAACAAAATTTCTCAAATTTCACATAAAATAACAAAAGCATATAACTTAAATTTTCATGGATGGATTTCTAATATTTTTGCATATATAAGAAGCTTATACAATTTCTAACCTTTTAATCTGAGTCGATCGACAAAGAAATCGATTTTCTAAAACAAAACGAAAAGAAAACAAGAACAAAACATAAAGAAACGTGGGTTGCCTCCCACAAAGCGCTAGTTTTACCATCACTAGCCCGACCATTAATCCTTCATTCTAAAACTGCTTCTTGGAGTCTTATCGACTCAGTCTCCATCACATTCGGTGCTCCTTCAATGTACAACTTTACACGTTGTCCATTGACTTGGAAAGACTTATTCTCATCACGATTATACAATTTCACCGTTCGAATGGAAACACTTTTTCTATCTCGTAGGGACCACTCCACCTACTCCGAAGCTTCCCGGGAAACAGTCTCAACTGTGAATTAAAAAGAAGCAATTTCATTCTAGGTTGAAGATCTTTTCACACCAATTTCTTAACATGGATTCTCTTAACCTTTTCCTTATAAATTCAAGCATTCTCATAAGCTTCATCATGCAGTTCTTCAAGCTCAAAAAACTGTAAAGTCCACTCTTTTCCAGCTTGAGACAAATCCCAATTCATGTTCCTAATTGCCCAATATGCTTTATGTTCAATCTCAACCGGAAGGTGACACGACTTACCATAGACCAACTTATAGGGACTCATCCCCAACACAGTTTTGTAAGCCGTTCGATATGCCCATAGAGCCTCATTCAGTTTAGTTGCCCAATCTTTTCTCGATGGCTTCATCATTTTCTCCAAGATCCACTTGATTTGCTTGTTGCTCGTCTTAGCCTGTCCTGAAGTTTGAGGATGATATGGTGTTGCTATTTTGTGAGAAACTTCATTCTTCTTCATCAATTTCTCAAATGATTTATTACAGAAATGTTTCCCCCTATCACTAATTATAGCTCGAGGAAATCCAAACCTGCAAAGAATATTATCCTGCACAAACTTGATGACAATATTAGCATCACATGTCCAGGTAAGAATTGCTTCCACCCATTTGGGCACATAATCTACTGCAAGAAGAATATACTCGTTTCCACAAGACTTTGGAAAAGGACCCATAAAATCAATGCCCCACACATCAAAAATTTCAACAGGTAAATTAGCATTAAGAGGCATCTCATTTCTAACTCCTATCACACCAACCAGTTGACACCTATCACATGCTAAGAAGAAATTATGTGCATCCTTAAAGATCGACGGTCAATAAAATCCAGATCGAAGAACCTTAAAGGCGGTCTTACGATCCCCAAAATGTCCTCCACAATGCGAAGCATGACACAACGTCAAGATCTTTGGCTGCTCCTCTGTTGGAATGCATCTTCTGATAACCTCATCCTTACCAAGGCGAAAAAGATAAGGATCATCCCAATAGTAGTTCCTACAAGACGACAAAAACCTTTTCTTCTCTTGAGGAGAAATATCAGGACGTAATTTTTCACTTGCAAGATAATTGCATATATCAGCATACCAAGGAATAACAGAAGTCTCAAATGTATACTCAAAGGAAACTCATCACTAATGCCAGATTGATGTAAATCATCCGATTAGAGGTTAAAGGGAAGACGAGATAAATGATCAGCTACTGCATTCTCACTACCCTTTCTATCTTTAATCTCAACATCGAATTCTTGCAGCAATAAAATCCACCTAATCAATCTAGGTTTGGCTTGAGGTTTAGCCATCAAGTATCGAAGATCTGCATGATCACTGTATACAATTGTTTTAGATCCTAGAATATAAGATCTAAACTTGTCTAAAGCAAAAACCACAGCTAAAAGCTCTTTTTCTAAAGTCGTGTAATTTCCTTGTGCAGAATTAAGAGTTAAACTTACATAGTAAATCACACACAACATTTTGTCAATACGTTGACCTTGGATAACTCCTACTGTAGTGTTCGATGCATCACACATAATCTTAAAGGGCAACGACCAATCGGGGGCAACAATAGGTGCAGAGATAAGTTTTTCTTTCAAAGTATAGAAAACATGCAAGCAACTTTCATCAAACAGAAAAGGAACATCTTGGGCAAGCAATTTGCATAATGGTTGACTTATTTTAGAAAAATCCTTAATAAATCGTCTATAAAAACCTGCATGCCCTAAGAAACTTCTAATTCCTCTAACATCAATTGGCGGTGGTAATTTTTCAATTACATCGATTTTTGCCTTATCAACTTGGATCCCCTTTATAGATACCACATGTCCTAATACAATCCCACTTGTCACCATAAAATGACTCTTTTCGCAGCTTAAAGTAAGATTGCATTCAATGCAACGTGCAAGAACCACATCTAACTTCATAAGACAATCATGAAAAGATAATCCAAAAACTGAAAAATCATCCATAAATACCTCAATGAAATTACCAATCATTTCTGAAAAGATAGAAGTCATGCATCTTTGAAACGTTCCAGGGGCATTGCACAAACCAAACGGCATCCTCCTCCATGCGAAAGTGCCAAACGGACAAGTGAAAGTTGTTTTGGCTTGATCCTCCGGAGCAATTGCTACCTGATAATAACCAGACAAACCATCAAGAAAACAATAATATTCATGTCCAGCTAGCTTATTTAACATTTGATCAATAAATGGAAGAGGAAACGATCCTTTCTAGTGGTGGTATTCAATTTTTTGTAGTCGATGCACATCCTCCATCCAGTGGTGGTCCTTGTTGGCACAAGCTCTCCTTTATAATTTTTTACCATAGTGATGCTACCTTTCTTGGGTACCACGTGAACTGGACTGACCCACTGAATGTCTGCTACGGGATAGATGAGTCCTTCTACAAGGAGCTTTAGAATCTCCTTCTTGACTACCTCCATAAGGTTAGGATTTAACCTTCGTTGTCCTTCTCGAATTGGCCTAGTCCCTTCCTCAAGTACTATCCGATGCATACACATAGCTGGGCTTATCCCTCAAATATCGAACATACTCCATCCAAGATCTAGTTTATTCTTTCTCAACACCTCAATGAGTTGTTCTTCCTCTACCTTGTTGAGCCCGGCAAATATTATGACAGGTTTCTGCTCACCCTCCTCGAGATAGACATATTTCAGGTGTTCGGGTAACTCTTTGAGGTCTGGTTTCCCTTGCGGAGGTAATCTTTCCACTTCTATCTTTCGGTTTTCCTCCACAATATTACTCTCTCCAGACAGAGCTTCTCTTCCTTTTCATCAAAAACTGCAAGAAAGGTTTTTATGCGATCTTCCTGCAATACACATGTCTCGACCAAAAAGCAATCAATAGCATCTATGTAAGAACAATTATCAATCACATCAGAAGATGGTACTATAGTGCTATCTATAACAGAAAAGGACGCAGTTTCTCCCAACACTTTCATTTTCAATACTCCAATTTTAACATCAATCAACGTGTTGGTGGTAGCCATAAAAGGTCTACCTAAAAGAATTGTGTGATCTCTACCATTTTTCTTAACGTCACCCACATCAAGAACAACGAAATCAACAGAAATAATCAACCCACCCACTCTGACTAATATGTCCTCGATAATCCCCTTAGGATAACGAATTGATCTATCAGCTAACTGTAGACACATGCGAGTAGGTTTTTATTCCCCTAATTCTAGTTGATCAAAAATAGAGTAAGGCATTAAATTTATACATGCACCTAGGTCGAGCAAGCCTGTAGCTTCCTTTCCATTTCCCAAAGCAATCTTTATCACAAAACTTCTGGATCGCGCTGCTTGGGTGGCAATTGATGTTGAAAAATAGCACTAGCAACCTCGAATACAATCACCTTCTCGTCATCTGCAAACTTTCTCTTTTTCGATGCCAACTCCTTGAAGAATTTGACATATGCTGGCACATTTCGAATAACATCTAGGAGAGGCAAGTTCACATTCACCTTAGAGAGCATCTTGTAGAACTCTAAGAACTGTTGATCCTTCTTTTCACTTCTCAACCTGCTCGGAAAGGAAATTGGAGGTTGATACGGATTCTCAGCTTTGTGAAGCCTCGGATGTCTCTTCTCTTCCTCATCTGTGCTTTCCTTTTGCATTTCCTCAGTCACCTTAGTCGATCCGATTTCCTCTAGTGGAATTTCCACTATATTGTCAATCGTTTTCCCACTCCTGAGAACCGTGATTGCTTGAGCTTGTTCAGACTGACTAGGCAGTTTCCCTTATTGTCCTTGTTGTGCCAATTCTCCAACGGTCCCAGCCAACTATCCTACTTGAGTCTCTATTGTTTTCATTGATGCTTCCACAGAATCAAATCTCTAATGACTTACCTGGATAAAAGTCTGTAGAGAATCCTCAAGCGTTGGCTTCCTGTGCGCCCCTTTCTTTGTTGGGTTTGTGGAGGTGGTGCTTCTTCTTTGGCCGCCTTCTGAGGAGGTTGTCTCTCGAATCGAGTTCCCTGACTAGATCCCTCTTGATTTTAACTCCAGGAGAAATTAGGATGATCTCTCCAGCCAGGATTGTAAGAATTTGAAAAGGGATCGTATTTAGGCCTCGGTTGATAGCCTTGCTGATTGCCTCTTTGGAACCCTTGTTGGAACCCTTGCATAGCATTAACTTGCACTTCTTCATATGCCATCTCATTGGCTCTTTGGCACATGTTGGCTCCGTGCCCCGCTTCACCACAAATACCACAAGTTTCCATTGACATCACTTGTTGCTGTTGGAATTGAGGTGGGGTTTGAGACTCGTTCGCTCTCAATAGATGTACTTGGCGAGTGAGCTCCGGTAATTGTTGTGTCACTTAAAAGCTAGGCATTAGTTCATTTGCTGCAGCATGCCTTCGTCTTGCGCTTCTCCTTTGCGAATTTGCAGCTAACGTCTCCAAAATTTCGATAATATCATCGGCAGTATAATTACCAATGTCTCCTCTAGCTGCATTATCTATCATATATTGGAAGTCCAACATCAATCCATCATAGAAAAACTGATTAAGGAGTTCAGCTGGGTAATGGTGTTGCGGGCATTGCTGCTGTAGCGACTTGAAATGATCCCATGCCTCATGAAGAGGTTCTCCAGCCATCTGCTTGAAGGTAGCTATCTTATCTCTCAGCTCTTGCGTTTTCTGGTTCGAGTAGTATTTTCCCATGAATTTATCATATATTGCTTGCCAACTTGTCAATGAACCAGGCTGTAGAGACATCAACCATGTCTTGGCTCTATCCTTTAAGGTGTAAGGAAAACACCTCATTCTCAGAGTATCTTCTGTGAGCCCGTTCAACGGAAAAGTGTGAACCACTGCATAGAACTCCCGGATGAAGTTCAAAGCATCCTTGCTTGGCATCTCATAGAATGACGGTAGAAGGTTGAAGTGAATGGGCTTTAACTCATAGTTTCGGGCTGGATCCCCGAGGACTATGCATGACGTTGTCATCCCAATGACGGGTCGAGCAAAGTCACTCATCGGCCGATTTCCTTCCTCATTGGTTCCTCTATTTGCTGTCATTTCTTCTGGTAAGAATTCCTCACTCGGAGATCTAGTCTCCAAATTCTCGTGCTCAACTGTCACTGAACTCGTCTCACTTTCAGACGAGCTTTCTTCTTCCGAGTTCGAAAGATTAAAATCTCTCACCCTGTGAATGTTGTCTATCACCGGTGCAACCTTCCTTTTAGGACTTCGACAACCTAGCATACACAAACACAAGACAAGAAAACGGATTACGCGCACCTGTGGGAAGAAAAGAACCAAAAGAAAATAAAATAAAGAAAAATAGAAGAAAATGAGAGAAAAATAACACAATCAAAAATGCCTAAAGCCCTCCCTGGTAAAGGCGCCAAAATTTGTTCCGACCAAATTGTTCTTCTAAGTCGCTCGCAATAGTACGAGGTCCCTATAGGGTGGTAAGGTTGACCCAAGTCGAATCTCTCGAGGAAGACTTAACAGGGCTTATGATGTGTTACGATAAAAACAGTAAATCTAAATCCTAAACTTGTTTGGGGATGATGCTTAACTAAAATTAACAAGAAATTAAATCACGAAGACAATTCAAACCAAGCGTTCAAAGCAATTCAATTGCAAAAGGAGTAATTCAAGATTGTGAGAAAGACTCGGGTATTAGGTTCTTCGTCTTGATTAATTGATTAATGCTTGCTTAAGAAATCTACCTACTCATGCAATCCTCTAACCTTTAATTCAAACACTCGACTTTCGTTCCATGGATTAAACCTAAGTTATAAGATTTCACAAATACATGAACTATTAGAGTACTCGTTTCCGATAACCTCTAACTCAATTGATTCCTATGGATGCAACGTATCTATCTCTCGATAATACACGAAACATAAACAATTAAATGGTGATCAATCACTTAACAGTAAACCCTATGATTTAATTGGTATACTTAATCAAAACAAATAATCAATCAATCAATTTGAATCACCAACCCTAGAAGAATATTAGTTCATGCTCATCTCACGGATCAAACAATTGAAATCAATAAAAATCATTAATTCAATAATCCAACAAAAAGAGAGAAAATTATCCTTACAATCGCAATAGTCATTGATGAATCTCTTCAATCAATGTTCTTGAACCACAAATACCAAAGTAAAAAGATGAAAGAACTAGGAGGAATTATTTTGCGAGAAGAGGCGCAAAGACAGAAGTAAGAATGAATCGAACTAGGGTTTCAGCGTTTTAAAGCATATATATATAGCCCGAAAATTCATGCACAGCGCCGGACGCGCTATTAAAAACACGAAAAAACATGGCTCGCCCAGCGTCGGATGCGGGGCAGCACCGGACTCGTCAGCTCTCGGAACAGGATCCAGCGTCGGACGCGTGCCAACGCTGGACGCGGGCGCTTTCGGAATGATTCCAGCTTTGGGCGCCCAGCGCCGGATGCGAGCGCTCTCGGGACACGGAACCCAGCGTTGGACATCTTGCAGTGCCGAACGCGGGTCTTCTCAAATGTTTGCTCGCGACGCAATGTGTACCCAGCGTCAGCTACGCCGAGTCCGGCGCTTGGTTGCATTTTTTTGCACAAAATGATTTAAACGCGATCATTCCCTACACAAAATGAAAACGAACATGATTCCAACAAAAGATATTCAAAAATAAACAAATAGGAATCAAATCGTCTAAAACAACCAAAGGAAATCATAACAAAAACATGCAAAACACTTTACTCCATATTTAGCTAGGACATTGCCTAGCCACTTGTTGTTGAAGTGTGACCTCCATCGCTGATCAAAGCCCTAGGCACACCTAAGCGAGTTAGAATATTTAACTACTACCTTGGAGTCGCTAGTGGCAGTGGGAATTGCTTCCACCCATCGTGGCACGTATTCCATAGCAAGCAGTATGTAAGTGTATCCACAAGACATGGAAACGGACCCATAAAGTCAATTCCCCATACATCAAATAACTCCACTTCCATGATACTATTCTGAGGCATCTCATCATTCTTTGTAACGATTCCCATCCTTTGGCATCTGTCACAGCTCTTCAGAAATGTTTGGCAGTCCTTAAAGATAGAAGGCCTGTAGAAACCACTCAGATAAACTTTTGTTGCAGTCTTGGCCGCTGCAAAATGTCCTCACCTCAAAGAATTGTGGAACTCATGAATTATCTTCTCCCATTCCCCCTTGGGGGACACAAAGACGACGTGCAATCGACACATCGACGGTAAAGATGGGGATCATCCTAATAGTAGAATTTCACGTCGTGGAGAAATTTCTTCTTCTGATGAGAACTGCACGAAGGGGTATTACTCCAATAACCAAATAGTTCACAAAATCAGCGTACCATGGAGTATGATCTACTATGCTCAGAATGTGCTCGTCTGGGAAGTTCTCCTTGATCCCAATTCTCTTGTCTTCCCCTTCTACTGGCTTCTCCAATCTAGATAAGTGGTCTGCTACCACATTCTCGTAGCCTTTCCTATCCTTGATCTCCATGTCGAATTCCTGAAGGAGGAGAATCCATCTCACTAATCTAGGCTTCGAGTCTTTCTTAGTGAACAGATAGCGAATGGCTGCATGGTCGGTATGGACAATAGTGTGGGTGCCCACCAAATAAGGTCTAAACTTGTCAAAAGCATAGACCACCGCAAGAATTTCCTTCTCTGTGGTGCTATAGTTCATCTGAGCCGAGTCAAGCGTTTTACTTGCATAATAAATGACTCTGAACAACTTATCTCTTTTCTGCCCCAGAACGGCTCCCAATGCCCAGTCACTGGCATCACACATAAGCTCGAAAAGTTGGCTCTAATCAGGTGAGATCAAAACTGGAGTCGAGATTAGGGCCTGCTTCAGTTTCTCAAATGCCCCCATGCACTCGCTGGTGAACATAAACTTAGTGTCCTTCTCTAGCAATCCACACAGCGGCTTCGTGATCATAGAAAAGTCCTTGATGAAGCGTCTGTAAAAGCCGGCATTTCTGAGAAAGCTCCTCACTGATTTGACATTGGTGGGAGGAGGTAGCTTCTCGATTGCAATGATCTTAGCTCGGTCCACTTCCAAGCCCTTGGCAGAAACCTTGTGGCCAATTACCTGATAAACACGCTTTTTACTCGTTTATTGTTGATATTTTAAGATGATTTTAGATCTATTAAGTGCGTTTATATATTGGATTTTAATGTTTTTATCTATTCTTGCAAGATACTGCTATTGGGTTCCTCTTTGGTGTTTTTAGCTTATAGGTTGATAATCGAAGCACGAAGCGAAGCACGAGCCAAAGAAGGACAAGAACAGGGGCTAACGGCCTTCTTCGCGACCGCTAGCCCAGTCGCGAATGCATGCAAAGTATTCTACCCAGAAACTAGCGACCGACCTCGCGACCGCGAGGCCGACCGCTAGGAAAAACGCCGTGACCACAAACCATGCCCGCGAAAGCTTTGGAAAAGCTTCGCCGATTTCACGCGGCCAAGGCTAGCGACCGCGAGCCCGGCCGTGAAGCACAACAAATGGGTGCGAATCCATCCACGAGCCTACCGAAGAAACGGGCGGCCCAGATCCTCACGACCGACCTAGCGACCGCGAGCTCGGCCGCGAAGCAAGGCGGATGGACGAAAAATTAGGGTTTCGCCTATGCCTATATATACCCCAAGCATTGCCTCTCGCACCCCCAACTCCTCCAGCATGATTTTCCTCCAGTTTTATTCAGTTTTTCATATATTTTCACTTTAACTTTGCTTTAGATTCATCTAGCATTAGTTTTTCCATTGTTCTACATCAATTCTACGCATTGTTATCGCTTTGGAACGTTTTCGTCCAAACAAATTCAGTATTTTCCCGATTTCGCTGAGGTTGGGATACGAACGCAACGATTGTTCTTTAGATGCCACATTATGGGTTTTATCTTTATAACTTCTATTTTTATGGTTAATTCGTATTTTATTTCGATTATTATGTCTAGCTAAATTCTTATTCTAATCCTAGGGTTTGTATGATTCTATCCTAAGTGTTGTGATTCATGCTATTGATATTTACCTTCCTGGCATTGATTTGTGATTCTTGGTGCTTAATAATATGTGTTAATTTATGATCAACCTTGATGCATATCTAGTTCCCAGTTAAATACTTAACAGTTTTAATTGTCAATCGATCTTGAATGCACAATACGAATAAGCCTTGAGTCGTAGCTGAGATAGGAACATTCGTGGGAAGCATATTCTTTGTGATCTTTTTGGAGTTGCTAATTTTACCTAGATACGTAACAGTAATAGGGAAAATTAGTAATCTATTGTCACAATTTTCGTAACTGAAATTGTTGGTTACATATGTGATCTTCCATCTTGCCTGGATTAAAATTGGTTAATAGGAAGCAGGATAAACATACGCCGTGGGTAGGATTACTACATCCCTATGGTTAGTCTTTTAGCCATATTATCTCTTTGAGTTGTGTTTATTATCTTTATTGCTTTATTTTGATCTTGACTTTGAATTTAATATTCGAAGTCCCAAAACCTTTTCAAAACCAAATTTGTCACTTGGATAATGATGAATTATTGTTGAGTTAGCTTCTGTGTTTTCGTGTTATAATCCCTGTGGATACGATACTCGACTACCCTATCTACTTGTACGTTTTCGTGTTAGAAAAAATAGCGATCAAATTTTGGTGCCGTTGCCGGGGATTGTTAAGATTATATAGGAATAACTTGACGATTTAGAATTATTAATTCAAGTTGTATTTTATTTTATTTTTATTTCTTGCTAGAGCTGATTTTTTTTTTCTCTTTTTCTCCAGGTAGTTTATGATCACAAGGTCCCAAGGACATCCCAAACTACTTTTAGATCCAGAAATCGAGAATACCCAAAGGAGAAGGAGAAGAGAAAGAAGAAGGCAAGAGATGACAGCAAATCCGAACAATCAAAATAACGGGGGTATACCTCCCGAACAGGCTGCACGTCTTCTAGTAGAATTTACTGAGATGCAGTGCTAGATGACGAACATGGGAATCCTTGTCCCTGCTCCAGAGACGTGACCATTTAACTACATGTATCGACCTCCTACGGAACAATTTCAAGGAGACGGATGGGGCCCGGAGGTGAATGCAAACAATTTTGAGTTGAAGCCGACCCTGATCAGCATGGTTCAAGGAGAGCAGTTCGGAGGAGGAGTGACCGAAGATCCAAATGCCCATCTCGAGACATACCTCGACATATGTGACACCATCAAGCAGAATGGGATGCCACAAGACACAATCCGGATGCGCATGTTCGGATTTTCTTTGCGCAATCAGGCGAAAGATTGGTTCAAGAGCTTGGACCACACTGGGATAAACAGTTGGGGGAATCTTTGCGAAAATTTTCTCTCAAAGTATTTTCCGCCGGCTAAAGCGTAGAAGATTATCGCCGAGATCTCCCACTTCTCCCAACTAGGAGATGAATCATTGTTCGAGTCGTGGGAGATATTTTGGGGCTTATTGAGAAAGTGCCCGCAACATGGATTCTCCAGAGAGCAGCAGATCACGCAGTTCTATAGTGGACTGACACCTCACACGAGGAGCATAGTGGATGCATCGACATGAGGATGCCTGTTGAACCGACGCATGGAAGATGCTAGCAGGATTTTAGAAGAGATGGTCGCTAATAGCTATCAACGGCCTATGGAGGACACACCGTGGTAAAGGCAACTACCGTCGAAGGCGATTCTACGTATGATAATCTTATGGAGCAGTTCACCCTTTTGAGAAGTCAGTTCGAGAAGAGAGGAAAGCAAAGGGGGTGGACCACATAAATGCTGCAGAATCGGATATGAATGAAGCTGAGGATGTGAATTACATCAATCAGAGAAACCGTCCTGGGAAAATCCGGCATACAATACGAATAACAGAAATCCTCCTAATTTCTCGTATGCTAACCCCAACAACTTTCAGCAACCTCCGCCAGGCTTCTCAGTGCAGAATGGAATAATTCAAGAGTCGAAGAAGTAGAGTTTGGAGGACATGATGCAGCAGTTGGTTATGAGCAACCAAAATTGGCGACACAGCAGAATTCATTGATAAGAAACACTGGGCACAAGATAACTCATCTAGAGTCCACTGTGACGGCTATGGGGAAGCATATCCAGATGATGGAAAATCAAATTAGTCAGAGAGCCGCACAGCAGAATGGGCAACACAAGTCGGACCAATTTCCGAGTAACACGGAGGTGAACCCATAAATCACTATAATGCCATTCAACTGAGGAGTGGACAACTTACCAGAACCACCCGGGTGAAACGACGAAGATGGGGCAAAAGAGGAGAAACTCACGATCGAGCTCGTGACCGCGAGCCCGACCACGAGAAACCAGGCTGAACGTGTTCCAGAGAGGCTCACCACCGACCCAGCGACCGCTAGGCGGGCGCGAGAAAATGGGTAGAGAGCTCTACCGAGGAGTTAGCGACCGAGGCCGCGATCGCAAGCCCGACCGCGAAGAAGACCGCTGACGCAGCCCGTATGCCTAGTGACCACACTCACGACCGCGAAGATGGCTGCGAGGCACTTCCAGTGAAGAAACATCCGACCTATACGCCTCCAGTTCCATTTTTGAGTCGGTTAGCCAAGCCCAAGTACGATGAGAAGCTGACCCGGTTTATGGAGATGTTTCAGAAGGTGCACATCAACATTCCATTACTTGATGTACTCAGAGACATGCCAGAGTACGTGAAGTTTCTGAAGGATGCTATAGCTAATAAGAAGAAATTGGGGAAGTTCGAGATGATAAATTTGTCTCAAGAGTGCAGTGTTGTACTACAAAAGAAGTTGTTGCTCAAACAGAAGGATCTAGGCAGCTTCACCTGTAACAACCCGAATTTCTGGGTTTAAAAATTTCAAAAATAAAGAAGGAATAGTACGATAGAAACGAAAATGAATGTGAACGTCGGTAATTGTCGATTTTAAGTAAATCGAAATTTTTCATAAAAATTCGAACGAAATAATTTTTAATATGAATAAATATGTTTTTAAGTATATTTGGGATATTATTTACACTAAGGAAGAAAAAGAAAATATTTTCCTTATTATTTAGTGATTTTCAAAAAAATGGAGAATAAGTGATTAATTTGTGATTTAATTTGTGATCACTTGATTTTATGTGATGAGTTGTCATGTTTATCTTGTAGTATATGATAATATAATTATCTTGTACAAATCAAGCATGAATTTTCGAAATTAATGAAGTATATATGTGATAAGGTTTGAAAATGATATTTTTAAGATAAGTATATTATGATATTTTTATAAAATGATAAGATAATGTCATAATTAATTAAGAGATAATTTTTATCTCTTAGAAATGTGTAGAAATTTGATAAATATCATAGGAAATAATATTTTGGATATTAGTTGCATGATTTTCGAAATTTGAGTATTATTTTATGTAAATTTCGAAAACTATGATTTTCATGTGATAATTGTATTTAATAATTTATTTAATTATATACTTGATAAATATCATGAATTCTAGGTTAATCTTATCTCCTAGAAATAGTATAAATTTCGAAATTAATGAAATAGGGTAAGAATGGAATTTTGTGAAAATTAGTTTCTAGAAACCCTAGTTTTCGAAAAAAATTAGGAAAACTCTTAGAATTGTTTCAAAATTTTATTTTATGATATAAGAACATTATATTTATGTAATTAATCATGAAAATAATATTAGTTATGAAAGGAATAAAAGTTTATTAATTTATCTTTAATTTCGAATTAATTGCCGATAACTTTACTTTAGTACATAGAAATGACCTTAATTAATTTTCCTATGATTTAATTTATCATCTAAGATTTATATTATGTCACATAGCTATTAATTAAAGAAAAATAAAATATTTGGCATAATATTTATGCAAGTGCCGAAAATTTTGATTATTTAGTGGGAAATAAATATAAATATCATGCTTTAATTAATGAGGGGTCATAATTATAAAGATAAGGTATATTAGGTGTAAAGTAGAGATGGTTATCAAATTAAACAAGTAACCTATGGTTTTTGTATGTAGTAGCCGAAAATTTGAAATATAGGTGTGAAAATGAGAAAAAAATTATACTCTTAATAATGATGTGTTATGATTATAATGATAAGATATTATTAAAAGATAAGATAGAGTATGAGTTCAAATTGAATAAGTAACTATAAGCTTTTGTCTTGTAGTAGTTGAAAATGTTGAAAAATAAATGTGAACAAATGTGAACATAAAGAATAAAATTCAAACTTTAGGATAAGGATAAGATATGATATTATTATATGATAATATCCTAAGACTATAGAAGAGTTCGAAAATAACATATATACTATATAAAGTGATAATTAATTTATTCTATGATAAGTATAGGATACATTAATTAAATAATAAAATAACATAATAAACTATAGAATAAAATAAAATAATTATCTTATATATAAGAGAAATGACCGAAAATATTATAGTATGAGTTGTAAAATTGATTTTTACAACTATATATGTTATAATTTCAAAAAGATAAGATATGATGAGTAATTAAAGTATAGGATAAGACCAAAAATGACTCATTGACAACTCATATGGTTTCAAATTTAATGAGATAAAGGAAAGAGTTGTAATTTTGACTTTATATTAAGATATTTTATAAAGTAATGATTAAATACACTTTATAAACTCTATAAATAGGAGACCACCCCCATTATACTCCATATGTAGCAGCCCTCTAATCTTAAGTACGGACTAGCAGGGACGGTTATATGGAACAGGGTTAAGTAACACAATTATATAATAAAGTACTAAGTTGTCAGTCATATACAAGAGATATTTCTAGAATTTCAAGCGTTCAAGGTTCAACTAAACATATTGTACATATGACTTCATAATCTAGCAGCGGAAAATATGTGATGTGTACATATGACGATGTACCATCAATGTATACAATCAGCGACACCTTTCCTATTGCTCAACATTGCTCCATCGCATCACCAGCTCAATCTGCACATTTAAAAACAAACATGCAGGGCTGAGTACAAGAATACACTCAGTGGGCTTATGCCAAAAACGTTTTCATTAAATTACTCTGCCCCATTAGTAACACACGAGGTTTTGGTAGAAATACTCGTGCTCACTGAAACATTTTCTTTCATTTTCATAAAGTTGTCTGGCCAGACATATTTTCTGTCTGTATGATCCGTATCATTTCCCTTATAACATTATCATAATTTCATCACACTTGGTAGCGAACCAACAAACATTTAATATCATCATAACATCACAATATCATAATATGTTGGTGATGAGCCAACAACAATCAATCTCATTACAACACCATCATACGTTGGTAGCGAACCAACAACATTCATATCATCACATCCTCCTCATAATACATCATATCATCCTCCTCATAATACATCATATCATCCTCCTCATAAAATATCATCATCCTTCTCATATACAATTCATCTCATAAACATTCTCTTCATAAAATATCATCATCCTCCTCATATACAATTCATCTCATAAACATTCTCCTCATTATCATAACATTCATCATAATATCATAATATGTTGGTGGCGAACCAACACTATTGATAGGATCATACATAAAATCATAAACACTTTGGGTAGGTAATCATTTCTCAACAGAGAGCATTGTAAATAAACATTTGATGAACATTTTATCCTCGAGGAGAAAGAAAAGCCCACCTGGTACGTAAGCTTTCTTAATTCGTTTTCCTTCTATGTCAACGATCGCATCTGCGTCTCACCTTTACGTAAAAACGATTTTAGTATGTCTGTCACGTTTTTCGAGATTTTCAAAGTTTAAAATAAACTTTGATAACTTATACTATCATTTAAATTCCTTAACGAATTCAATACGCCGTCCAATCATGTATTTTAACTAAACATTTCTCGTACTTCGAGATATGTTCAACTATTTCATTTTAAACTTTTAGGTTAAACGTTCGACGAATCTACACGTTTTTCGATACAAAGATTTCAATTATGAAATCTTTTCTCACCAACGAGATTTCCTTATATAATTAATACATTTTATACGTTAGCGTATTTATCGAACGTATTTCATACGTTAATTTCAAAAGTCAATAATTTTGACTTTTCTTAATAAATTCTTCAATAATTTACATATTTAATATCTAATTTCAATATAAATCGATTTTCAATCGATTTCTTTTCATAAAACCCTAATTCTCGATTTTTTCACGCAAATCGATAAACTCTATTAATAGTTTCCTTTAATATCAACTAACTTATTCATTAAACATTATTTTTCATTTCTAACGTTATTTAATATAACGTTTCGTCGTAAACATAGTATACTATGTTTATAAAATTCCATAAATTCTTAATATGTCTAAATAATTTCTAGACATATAATGTATTATTTTTCTTGATATTAAGGAATTAAAATCCTTAATATACTCATATCAAAACTCACGGCCCTTAAGCTTAAATTTTCAATCTTCTTCCAAAAATTCTTCTAAATTCATATAGTGTACTATTTTATCATAGTATCACTAATATGTATTAATATTAACTATAGAAAAATTTGGGCATCACCTATTTTATTTCATAGGTCCCGGCATTTATACCAAAAATTATCCAATAATTTTCTAAAATTCTAATTAATTTATACAAGGCCCCAACATTAGTTTATAACATGATTATAACATATAGTCCAACATATTCAACTTATTCATCAACTTACCCAAAGTTATACCTCTCGAAATTTTTCAATCAATGAGTAATACATTCTCTAAAAATCTAATAACTTCACATAGTGCTTAATTTAGGTCCTAGTTCAATAATATACCAAGATATCACTTAAACCAAATTTGTAAATTAACTTAGGAATTTCATTAAATTTTCGACATTCATCATTTTATTTCATATGATTTCCAAATAATCACTATAAGCTCCATTACATATATGTATCATTAATCTATCAACAAATCAACTCTAGAAATTTTCGATCATCATGCTAAAGTCCTAGCATAATTAGTTTGCACTTAAAACATAATATATGAAGCATTTACATTATACTTAGCATAATTAATGAACAACAATTCATGCTAGCAATATTCCTCATTTTTTTTAATAATAACATATGCATATATATTGAAATCGAACGGTTGGAAATTTGAAATTTTAACATATAATAAAAGATCGTTCGATTCCTAACCTAACCGCTCTAATCCAAAGGATGATTAGAGAGAATGGAGCTTGGAGCAGTTGATTACAAACACATTTAATAAGAATAATCAAAGACTTCAAAATAATACTTATCGAACTTCGATAATCAACCTTATTTACAAGGCAAAAGTAATTTACAGAGGTAAAGGCTACAAGTTCCTTTAACAGAAGGTTCGATAATTTGGACAGAAAAGGCTGTCAACATCAACATACAATTAAACATTCGTAATATGCAATGAAATCATGTGAATACATATATGACGATATGCACCCAAGGGTATTTTCTTTCAAAACATAAATAAATACCAAAAGACCTCTGACTACTCAACATCTCCGCTCCATCACCATCACCAGCTCAATCTGCACATTTAAAAACAAATATGCAGGGCTGAGTACAAATAATGCACTCAGTGGCTCATGCCAAAATAATTTATCGAGTTTGAATTACTTCTACCCGTCACAAGAATACACGAGGTTTTAATTTGAAATTACTCGTGTTTACTAAATATTTTCTGTCATTTTCCCATAAATATCGCTTGGCCAAGCATTTTCCACGTATGTATGATCCACATCCACCACAACAATCATTCACAACAATTTCCTGCGCTGGAGAGGAGGCCTCCTCTCACAGTCGCCATGACCGGCCGAGTACCCTTTCAGCACACAGTCACAAATAATCAGTGCACAAAATCCAGGCCATCTCGGCATAGGATACGAATTCTCCATCATCCTTGGGGGTACTTCCAAGAATACGAATTCAAGCATGTCATAAAGTGGGAGCTACCCAACGTTATGCATGAATAATCATGGATGGATACATACACAAATCATAAACATTTTGGGCGTGTAATTAAATAAATCAGTTCATAAATATTTGCTTGCAATAAAGTATCATAAATAAATCATTTGGTAAATTCTACCTCATCACACCGCTCTAATCCAAAGGACGATTAGAGAGAATCGGAGCTTGGAATGTTGATTACAAACACATTTAATAAGAATAATCAAAGACTTCAAAATAATACTTATCGAACTTCGATAATCAACCTTATTTACAAGGCAAAAGTAATTCTGAGGTAAAAGGCTACAAGTTCCTTTAATGAAGGTTCGATAATTTGGATGAGAAAAGGTCACAACATCAACATACAATTAAACATTCGAATATGCAATGAAAGCATGTGAATGCATATATGACGATATGCACCCAAGGGTATTTTCTTTCAAAACATAAATAAATACCAAAAGACCTCGACTACTCAACATCTCCGCCCATCACCATCACTACCAATCGCACATTTAAAAACAATATGCGGTGAGTACAAATAATGCACTCGATGGCTCATGCCAAAATAATTTATCGAGTTTGAATATAGTAAAGCCCACCTTACTTGAACTCAATTTCACTATCGTGCTCTCTTCTCGTTGCGTGAACTTCACGTCCCACCTTTACGCAAAATGTACGCTTAGTACGTTGGCACGCCGAGATTTTCAAAGTTCATTCAACTTTGATAAATAAATTAATAATTCGAAGTTTCGATGATTCTTTATACGTCTTAATACGTTGAAACGACGCGTATATCAATAAAAATAATTCTCGTATATCGAGAGAGACGTAATATGATCTACAGTCTCTTTTTTAACCTTTTAGGTTAAATAATTAACGTATAATAACGTTATTCGATAATATGATTTCAATTATGAAATCTTTTCTCACAATTGAGATATTCAGATAAAAGTAATACGTTTTTCACGTATTAACGTTTTTAACGAACGTATTTCGTACGTTAATTTCGAAAGTCAACCATTTTGACTTTTCATTAAAAATTCAATAAAACATATTTTAATCAATATATAACATAATTATAACCTAAGGTTCAACATATGAAAATTCTATACCAAGGTATATATGTTCAAAGGTTTCGGTTCTTCCAACCATATACACTAACATTTTTATAAAATTCTAATTAATTTACACTATGCTTATATAACATAGTGTAGTAACCTAACATCATAACCTTAACTAAAAACAACATAATCATCAAGTATCTAAGCTTGGAAGCTCACGGTTCTTTACAAACATTGGAGCAAATAAATTTCCAAATTTCTTGATTAAAACATGTAATACATAAATGATGTCCTAGATCACTAATATGCTATTACATTTCTTAAATTAAAAATGTACATTAACTTAGCAATTTCTACACATTTTCGGTAATATTAAAAACAAAGTATAGGATTTTTATAAATTTCAATTAAATCACTATAGGTTACTACAATACCATATATCATTAATCCAATCCTACATCTTCAAGAAAATTTTCAGACATATAACATAATTTCATAGCATGCCAAATTAAATTTTAAACATGCTATATGCTTAGAGATCATCCTAATACACATTATTAACAAACACATATCATGCTTAGCATAAATTTCATAATTATAAACATGCTCATAAAATAAGATCAAGCCTTTAGAAAATTAAAACTTAGGGTATAATCGAGTTTGTTCGATACCTAACCTCGTTAACTGTATCGATCGGTTGCGGGATAATTTAAATTCAAGCAAATGGAGATAAAGAAGAAGAAGTAAGTTTGGTTTTCTATGGAGAGGTCTCGGCGATGAGAGAAAAGAGAGAGAAATGAGAAATGTTTTAAGTGTGTTATGTGTTCTATGGTTCAAAAGAATAAATATATACTTAAGCAATTAAGGAATGAAATGCACACAACCATGTACTCTCTCGTCTCTCTCACAGAACAAATAAGAAAATTAGTCAAAGTGTGATTATGTCATCCTAAAATATCTCTTACATTTCATTAACTCATGGAAGCTTTAATAAAGCATTTTTGGGAGAAACAATTTAATTTTGTTTCTTGCATGGCATAAGCAAATCGACCACGATGGAGTGGGAGAAGAAAATCAGATTTTTGATGTGTTTCTCAAGTGTATTTATACACTCCTTCCCAAAAATTGCATACTCAAGTAGTAAGAAAAATCAAGCTTTTTGTACAAAATTTGGTCAACAATTTACGGCTCCTATACTAAGTGAAAAGGCTCCCACTTGATTTACTTCTTGATTAGTGTACATTAGAATCTACTTGCATAAATTAATTCACAACTTAGCAATTTGCTCCAAATTGACGTGAATGTGTGTATTGAACACGACACTCACGCATTTTTCATTTATATGAGGTATATAGTTTATTTCATACTAATTATACATATATATCATAATACATGTTTTAGATGATACATTATATCATAGGAAAAATTATTAGCATCATTTCATGCGAGAAAACCCTAATTCTCGATTTAGGGTTTTCGAGAATCATTAATAATTACAAATATCATTCCAAAATTTCTAGCATTATTTCAATGCTAAATAATATTCTAATTATATAAAATAATCATAGGAATTTAAATATCATAATTCCTTGATAATTTGACTTGATTCTCAAGTCATCTCCAAATGTTAACGCTTGAAACGCCTCAAACGCTTAAATATCGACTATCTCAAAATGGTCGTAATAAAGCTATAATCACTTTATTAAATAATTCCAATAATAATGGAATTAAATTCTAAGCTTAAAACTTAGAAAATATCACGAGCATTTAAATATCGATACATAATCGACGAGAATTAATAATATTGAAATCGTTACATATTCGTATTTTCAATTCACATTTATTTGTGAATAAAACATAGGAATTTATTATTCCAACAATAATCGATATCATTATTTGATATATAAATAATCAAATTATTATGATAAAATTCTAATTTACTGAAATTAATATCGTAATTAGGCATTTAGATAATCGGGTATTACACCTTGTTACCGTGTCGATTAATTGTGCAAAGGATTTTATCAAGGATTGGTGAGTTAAAGAAGAAAATTCTAAGCTTTTTCCTTCTCAAAGCTTACGGCAGTAGCAAGTTTGGAGAAAGTGGTGCTTTGTTTCTTATTATTCTATTACTTATGTACACTTAAGTTAAAGGAATAAGGCAAGTGTTAACTTAATTCCTCTCTACAATCTTACGGTACACACACATACTTGCAAGCCTTCCATTATTTTGTGACTCATCAATTATAATATGTCATCATAGTAAATTCTTCTTACACAAACTTTATCGAACGAAACAAACACCCCTGCTTTTCGATCAACAACCGTCGGCTATCTTGAAGCAAAGAGGGAGAATGAATTTTTATTTTATTCCTTCTTTTCTTAATTAAGTCAACAATGTCATGCTATACACTTAATTCATGCAAGACTAATTTGGTGACTCACAACACTTTAATACATCACTCTTACACACATTAAAAGGCCTTACGCATAACCTTGAATGAAACAATCCAAAACCCTACAATTTGGATCAAAATGGACGGCAATCTCTTTTCAAAAATGAGGAGTCTTTAATTATTTTTGTCTTACTACATCTATAATATCCTACACTTTAATTCCCTAGTAAAAGCACCTTGAACAAAACAATTTTGCAAGACATCACCACTTACACATATGTCACCAAAGTAAATACCATTGAATGAAACAAAGCAAAATCCTACTTTTGCTCACTAAAGCCGTCGGCTCCCTCTTAATTTGCACAAAGGAGTAGCTTTGTTTCTTGTCTTATGTCACATGTATAAAATATCTACACTCAACCAAATGCAATACATCATCATACAAGAGTTCACAAAATTCTTCTTTCTTCAATTCCAAACCACACGGCTATCTCACAAGTTAAGGCATCCCACTTGATTTCTAATTGATTCTCTTGGTAAGTGTGTAATTATCCTTACTTGATTCATAATATTACACATCATGTAGGAAGATAGCAAATTGTGTTCATGTTAATACATTTGGGTGTTTGTTCACGGCACTTTTGAGTAATAGTGCCAAAATTTGATTTTCTTTGCTATTAATAGATATATATCATAATATATGTCTTAGATGATAAATTATATCATAGGAAAAATTATTGGTATCATTTCATGTGAGAAAACCCTAATTTTCGAATTAGGGTTTTCGAAAATTCTAAACTTGTCCAATAATTAATCCTTAATGTTCTAGCATTATCTTAATGCTAAATAATACTCTAATTACATATAATAATCATAGGAATTTAAATACTACAATTCCTTGATCATTAATCTTATTTCTCTATTCATCTCTAAACGTTAACGTTTGAAACGTCTCAAAACGTTAATTATCGACTCATCTCAAAATGGTCGTAATCACTTTATTAAATCATTCCATTAATAATGGAATTTAATTCTAAGCTTCATTGCTTAGAAAATTTTACGAACTTTTAACTATCGATACTCAATCGACGTTAAAATAATACTGCCGAAACACTTTATAAAGTTCTATTCCTAAATTCACAATTCTTAGTGAATATAAAATAGGAATTCATTATCTCGTAATTAATTGAAATCATTATTCGATAATTTACTAATCCAATTATTTCGGCGAAACCCTAATTTACGAATTTAAATATCGTAATTAGGCATTTAGTTCTTTGGGATATTACATTCTACCCCCCTTAAAAGAAATTTGGTCCCGAAATTTGCATTCCTCAAAAGTATGGGGTATCTTTGCATCATAATATCTTAAATTTTCCACGTGATTTCCTTCTGTCCATGGTTTCTCCATTGGACTTTCATTAAAGACCCAAACTTGATTCTTTAATCATCAATCGCACGATCAAAATAGTCGAGATTTTCATCACAACTCATCTCGAGTTAAAGATCACGCCATTATGGCGGATCATGTATTTTGGGTCATTTTTGTATTTCCTTAACTGTGACACGTGGAAAACATTTCGCCCATTCCCCGAATTTGGTGGAAGTATGAATCTATAGGCTACTAGGTCTATCATTACTAGGATCTCGTAAGGTCCTATAAAACGTGATCTCAACATTCTTGTATCTGAACTTTATAATTTCCCTCGATGGAGAAATCTTAAGAAACTTTATTTCCGCATTTAAAATGCAATTCAGATCTACGCGTATCAGCGTAAGACTTTTGTCTGTTCTGAATTTCTCTTAGTCTTTGCCTCTTTTGGCCGATATCTTAATTGTTTCATTTATGACGTCAGGACCTTATACTTTCCCTCACCTACTTTATTACAATAAAGTGGTGGTCGATACTTCTTTCCGCATAATGCTTCATAAGGCTATATTGATCATTGCTTGACAGCTATGGTTGTACGTGAACTTAACAAGTGGTACAACACGTTCCCACTTGCACCTTGATTTAACATTAATGGTCTATCGTATTCTTAAGCATCCATATTGTCCTTTTTAACTGTCCATCTATCGGTGAGTGGACATCTATTTTAAGGTTCAATCTCGTATCTAACTCTTTCTTGGTGAGCTAGATCAATTCTAGGGGTAAACTTGGAGTCTCTATCTGAAGTGATAGGTTTTGGTATCCCCTGTAAATATACGATTTCATTTATGTACGATTGAGCTAACTTATCAGATCTATGAGTCATCTGAATAGGCAGAGATGAACATATTTGGTGAGTCAATCCACCGCTACCCATATAGCGAAGTTTACCTCTTTATGACTTTGGCAAAACCCGCTATAGAATCCATTGCGATGTCATTCCATTTTCATCTGTATATATTTAGAGATTATAACCTCTTATAAGGTCATTGATACAATGCCTTCACTTGTTGGTAACCGAGACACTGCTCGACAATATGGTTATATCTCATTTTATTCCTTACTATCTAACTTTTCTCGTAAATCATAATGTATATTAATGCTGTCTGGTTGGGCGGTATGAGAAGGGTCATGAACTTCATTCATGATTTCATTTCTAAGCTTATTATTGCTTGAAATATATATATATATATATATATATATATATATATATAACCTTCCGTAGGTGATAATTTATATCACAATTGTAATCTTTTACTGATTCGAGCCATCTTTCCTATCCCGAATTCAATTCTCTTTGTTCGAATAATTTATTCAAACTTTTGTAATTTGTGAAAAATTCTTAACTTATGGTTATAGGAGTGATGTCTCCAAGACTTTAGTACTAATACTATTGCTACTACTTCAAGTCGAAATTCACATTTACTATACTTGACAAGATCTATTCGGCTTTAGATGTCCGTAAGACAATCCTCCGATGTTCTTTATGTTCTTTCTCATTCTGCGTATGGATAAGAACATCATTCATAAGGATTGAGACAAAATTGTCTAAGTACGTGTGGAACACTCGATTTTTGAGGTTCATTAACAGGGCTGGTACTTTTGTTAGTCCGAATGGCATAACTATTATCTCATAGTGGCCATATCTTAGTCGGAACAATTCGTTTTTTTTTTACATCAGATACCTTTCTTCAAAACCATATAATATATCTCATCAAAATGCCTCAGTGAGGACTTTTCATACATTAATTACGAGGGTCGGTCTACCAAGCCGACTGATTACATGGCGTCTAGTCCTTTTTACATCCAAAATTTTGACACCACTTCAACATAATCCATTATCTACATATAAGTCTCATATTATTATAGATTCTATATCTCTCGAATGGCCTTCGTCGGAATCGTAATCCTCATTTGAAATTTCCTTTGGTGTAGAGCATAACTCTAGCCTATGTCGGTTATGGCTGACGGGTTACTTGCCATTGCTGGTATCGTTGTTGATGCCATGGCAGTTGTCGTCGTTCTCTTTGTTATCGTGGATATTGGGGCTGATATTGTATAGCCCTAAGTGGTTGGGTTGGCCTTATCGCTTCTCACGGGCGATTTAGCAAATCGTATGCATAATGGCCCTTCACACCACATTTAAAACAAGTGCCATCGTCACTAGCATGCACCTCTGCAACAGTATGACATTTCGCAAGGAAAATCCTACTCGCCCTTGTGGTGCCATGTTCCTTGCCATGGCCTTTTATTACCGGTATTCCGAAATTTCCTCGGTTGTTGTTATTGAAATTATCTTCCCATTTTCTCTTGCCTTTGTCACCAGCATTAAGTGACTTTGTATGGGTCAGTTTATCTTCAGGCATTGCTGCCTTAATATCTAAAGCCCGATCGAGAGCTTCAGTACAAGTCAAGTCACCATGACTAGCAAGAGGCATTCTTATCTCATGCCATAGACCAGATTGAAATTTCTCTGACATCTTCATGTCAGTACCCACTTGGTTTGGAGCATATCTTGACATATTGCAAAAGATACGATCATACTCGTCACGACATATCTTTCTTGCTTCAAATTGAAGAACTCGCTCTCCTTTCTCTTCCTATAACTTTTAGGGATGTATTTCTCACATCTCTTTTGAAATCTTCCCAAGTAAAATAGCCCATTTGTTCCTGTCATGGTTTTCTTTACGGCTTCCCACCGTAAACCGCAGTCCAATAAGTTGGAAGGTGACACAAGACGATCGCTCTTGTGTTGTACAACGGAGAAAATCGAAAATAATTTCTATCGCTCTTACCCATTGCTCCGCATCATCGGGACTTCCTTTTCCATTAAAGATAGGCGAATCTTGCCTAAGGAAAAGTTCCTCTATTCTACGATCAGGTGGAGGTGGTGGTGATGGTAGTATTTCTTCTTCTCCCTCAGTTTGTGGGACTCTGACCCTTCCCCTACCTCTTCCCCTAACTCTTTGCTCAGATTCCCATCTAGGCGGCATTCTGTTATTGCAAAGATGTAATTAGTACTCGCGTAACATTTATCGCAATTTACAAGTGCATATACCCTCTTGCAATCTTATCATAAAACAACTTTAGTAAAACCATTCACTATTTTCATGCTTACTATTATTTGTTTCACTAAGGTCTCAAAATTCGAAATCAACTTTGTTCAAGCATAATCATATGGGTTGAGGTATATAGCAAGAGACTTGTTAATTACTAAAACACTCAAGACGAGCATTTTATGTCAATATAACTTAGAATACTAAGATCCATTTCAAAATAATGAATCTATTTCTTTATCTGCTTCTTTACTTCAAAGGAATTTCCTTCCTTATCGAAATCGTAATATCTCTGAAGCTTATATCATATCATGAGCTATCGCATAAATGTATAACTCGTAATTTCTTCTGCTATTCTTAACTTTTGTCCCTTTTTCTTGAACATGGTATCTGAAAGTCATATTACTTTCATTATGCTTCGGTTCTCACATTCATGATTAGAACCGTCATTATTGTCATATAGCTTGGTAAGGTAGTACATTTGTACACCATAACTTAAATTCCAAGCATCTCATTACCATGTCTTGACTTTGGAGATATTTTCTCCATACTTGATTGAAATGCTAGGGCTATCCTAGCTGTTCGCACATCTCAAAGATTATGATTCCTCAATCTCATTATCGTTTGTTTAACCAAGTCTCAATTACTTGGAATTGATTATGCTCAAGCATAATCTCATTGATTG
This sequence comes from Salvia rosmarinus, assembly GCA_036937905.1. Taxonomy (NCBI): domain Eukaryota; kingdom Viridiplantae; phylum Streptophyta; class Magnoliopsida; order Lamiales; family Lamiaceae; genus Salvia; species Salvia rosmarinus. The sequence goes on along the minus strand of CM072824.1, from coordinate 38,190,043 downwards.
AGATATAAAGCGAGAGATTTATTTTATGAGATGCTATTATTTCTTTATATATATATTCTTTGAAAAGAATATCTTGCATGCATCTTCATTCCTTTAAACATGTCCAACCTACTAAGGAGGTTTTAAGGACAAACAACTATCTTTAAGATAAGTTGTAATCTCTCGATATATAAGATATATATAAGGGTAATTTATATCCCAAAAAGGTATCATATATTTTATTATAATAAATACTTTACTTTCAATACTCTCAAGGGTCATTGCGATTCAATGCTAAAGTCCCAGTATCTCATTATAACATTATTATTATAAGTCAACCTAAATCATACTCATTGGTTTCAGAAGATATAACTTCACGCAATCCATCAATATCCATAAATCCCATCAACACCGGTCGATCAGAGTTCTCGATATGTGCATCATAGGGTTTGGTTTCAGACAATATATCTATATCACGTCCCAACGAGATATCCTTTACATCATAACTTTTGATGTCTTTCAAAATTTCACGAAAAAGTCATAGTCGATTTGAAGTTCCGTGCCGCGAACATCCAAAATATAAAGACTATACTCATGTCACTAATCGCATAGTGACATTCATCATTTTGACAACATTTCCTTTTACGTCAGATATTTTCTTCTCGTCCTTCAATTCGAGATTCTCGCTTCGATCTCGCTTTTGTTCTCAAGATGTAATAAAATCCTTATAATTCATCCTTCTATGTTCTTTGCAAAAGGGATCATGCGCCTTAAATGCCCACGCTCTTTTGGGATTACATACCCATCATCATAATCAACTTTAAGATTTGAAATAACATTTCAAATATTCACAACGTAGTTCATCAGACGATGTACTTCTTTGAATTTCAAAATTCAACATAACATATTTGACATATAAATGTCCATTTTGAGCATCTTCACACATTAATCACATAACTCTCACATAACAATAAATTTCTCATCAATTTCACGAATTCAACTTTTACTTTGACATATCAATGTCAACATTTTCTCATAACATAAAACATCATTTCAACCTTCATTTCCAACCTCCATTCTCAATCCTTTTCATAACTTTTGAAGAGAACTCGCTTTACCTCATTCCGCCGAGCTTGATGTGATGGAGTGTTGAGCATAGTCACTGATCTCTAGAAGTCTAACGACTTAATCTAGACTTAACTTAAAGGAGATTTTGGATTCAAAGAGCGAACTACTCTGATACCACTTTGTAGCAGCCCTCTAATCTTAAGTACGGACTAGCAGGGACGGTTATATGGACCAGGGTTAAGTAACACAATTATATAATAAAGTACTAAGTTGTGAGTCATATACAAGAGATATTTCTAAATTTCAAGCGCTCAAGGTTCAACTAAACATATTGTACATATGACTTCATAATCTAGCAATGAAAACATGTGATGCATACATATGACGATGTACCATCAAGGTATACTATCGTGACAACTTTCCTATTTCTCAACACCGCTCCATCGCATCACCACTCAATCGCACATTTAAAACAACACATGCGGTGAGTGCAAGAATGCACTCGGCTTATGCCAAAAACGCTCATTAAATTACTCGCCCATTAGTAACACACGAGGTTTTGGTAGAAATACTCGTGCTCATCAAACATTTTCTTTCATTTTCATAAAGTTGTCTGGCCAGACATATTTTGTATGTATGATCCGTATCATTTCCCTTATAACATTATCATAATTTCATCACACGTTGGTAGCGAACCAACAAACATTTAATATCATCATAACATCACAATATCATAATATGTTGGTGATGAGCCAACAACAATCAATCTCATTACAACACCATCATACGTTGGTAGCGAACCAACAACATTCATATCATCACATCATCCTCATAATACATCATACCATCCTCCTCATAATACATCATATCATCATCCTCATAATACATCATATCATCCTCCTCATAAAATATCATCATCCTCCTCATATACAATTCATCTCATAAACATTCTCTTCATAAAATATCATCATCCTCCTCATATACAATTCATCTCATAAACATTCTCCTCATTATCATAACATTCATCATAATATCATAATATGTTGGTGGCGAACCAACACTATTGATAGGATCATACATAAAATCATAAACACTTTGGTAGGTAATCATTTCTCAACAGAGAGCATTGTAAATAAACATTTGATGAACATTTTATCCTCGAGGAGAAAGAAAAGCCCACCTGGTACGTAAGCTTTCTTAATTCGTTTTCCTTCTATGTCAACGATCGCATCCGCTCTCACCTTTACGTAAAACGATTTTAGTATGTCTCACACGTTTTGGAGATTTTCAAAGTTTAAAATAAACTTTGATAACTTATACTATCATTTGAATTCCTTAGCGAATTCAATACGCCGTCCAATCGCGTATTTTAACTAAATATTTCTCGTACTTCGAGATATGTTCAACTATTTCATTTTAATCTTTTAGGTTAAACGCTCGACGATTCACACGCTTTTCGATACAAAGATTTCAATTATGAAATCTTTTCTCACCAACTAGATTTCCTTATATAATTAATACGCTTTACGTATTACATGATTTATCGAACGTATTTCATACGTTAATTTTAAAAGTCAATAATTTTGACTTTTCTTAATAAATTCTTCAATAATTTACATATTTAATATCTAATTTCAATATAAATCGATTTTCAATCGATTTACACGACCCCAATCCGGACCAACCCTGACCGAGGCGACTAATACTAGGAGTAGTATTTTAGGGGTTAAATGACTAACATGAGATGCATAACAAAGAATAACTAGCATGCTCGAACATAATAGAAGATAATGTCATAACGGTTTAGAAAGGTTTAGCCATCGGACCCCAAAACTCGCCCCGATCCGATGGACCTCAATAGTTCATAAGCATAAAGCATAAATAAAGAAGTTCGAGTGTAGCAATGAAAGTGTTTGAATACATATACGACGATATGCATTCAAGGTATAAACCACAAATTCAAATAAATTGGTCAAGGACACTGGACTCCTCAACACTTTCCCCATCACCACCATCAGAGCTCAACCTGCACATTTAAAACAAACATGCGGGGCTAAGTACAAGAAATTGCACTCAGTGGACTTATGCCGAAAACATTTGATAATATTTGAATTACGCCAAAATCGAGTAAGTCACAGGGTTTTAGTTAAAATGCCTCAAGGCTACCAAATCATTTTCGTCAGAAACATAGCTCGCCGAGCATTTTCGCGTGTATGGTCCGTATCTCATAGTAACAATTCATAACAAGATTTAAAATTAAACGTCAAGAGTGAGGCCTCCCATCTACGACGCCGTGACCGCCGTAATCCCGCACAAGACACAAATCACTCTCACGAGCATATGTTAACACAACAGAGGTTCCAACCTTCACGCCAATCCTAGCTGCATTTATCATCCGCACAGACCCGACATTAAAAAGGTTGGGCGCGACCCAAATGACATAACTTGTCATAATAAAGTTCCAACTATCTCCACAAATTTCTACCCGGCAAATGATAGATCCATACACAAAACGAAATATTTTGGCGTGTAATGCAAGAAACATTTGATAACAGCTTGTAGAATAAGTAATCGTAAATAAACTCATTTTGGAATAACAAGAAAGCAAATCTTAGTGGGTAAGAAAAGGCCCATATTTTGAAGATAAGAAGCCCACCGACTATGGTTCGTTGTAAAAGTCCCAGTTCGATCGTCGTCAAAATCCGATCGCCGCGTTTGCCACACCTTTACTTAAAAAGCGAGGCTTTAGTACGCCGCTCAAGTCTCGACACTTTCAAAAGCTAAGATAAACTTCGATATTTCATATCGATGTAGACCAATTTTTAGTGAATTCAATACGCCTCTAACACGATACAATCAATTGTTCTCGCTCGAGTTACGCTCAACGATAAGCACGTTTTCGATATATGGATTTCATTTGTGAAATCTTTTCTTACTAACGAGGTATCATATCTTCACGCTTCGACGATTCGTCAATCGTAAACGCACGCCCGACTTAAAAAGTCAACGAAGTCAACACCGTCAACAAAGTCAACAATTTCGACTTTCAAATAGTAATTTCTTACTATTTCGCTTTATAAATCGAATTTGATCGATTTGAAAACGTAAAGTCCTATTTCTCGATTTATCACGTAAATCAAGGACTTACAAATAATTTTGCATTTAATAAGCCTTTTTAATAATAAAACGCGTATTTTCGGTTTTAAAACGTTATAAAATAAACGTTTGTCTCAAACATAACAATCTATGTTTATAAAATTTTGTAAAATTTTATTATGTCCAGAATATTAATTAAACATATATTTTATTAATAAACTGATTTAAAAAGGATTTAAAAATCCTTATTAATTATCAAAAAACTCGATAATTAATTTAAAAATGACAAATGAATTTTGAAATTTTTTCTAAATTAATATAGTGCATTATTATACACTATGGTCCAGAATAGAATTTATAAAATCCATATGGTATTGTTTGCTATTTATTAATATATATACATATATATAGCTACGGTAATATCAATAATTAGGGAATAATTGTCCAAAAATTCCCAAAATTGATATATACATAGTATAATATCCCAACATCAATATACATCACCAATATAACCTATAGTTCACCATAACCATTCATTTAATAATATATAGCAATATTCACTGTAATTACAAGATAAGTACCAAATAATTAGCAAACAATTTCTAAAATTCCAAATAAATTCTAACATCATTAAACATTATACTATAACATTGTAACATCATAACATCAACCAAAACATTTGAATCATCACCATATGGAGCTCAATAGCTCTCGGCTTTTTGATTCAAAGTGGTATTTGATTTTCAAAATTCCAACAATTATATACTATGTTTATACACTATAGTATAGTAATATAACATCATAATATTTATCAAAACTAATTAAATCATCACCTTCAAGAGCTCAAAGCTCACGGCTTATTTGATTTAAATTAGTATTTGATTTCCAAAAATTCTAATAAATTCACACAATACATAAACAATATACTAAAGCATTAATACACCATTGCATGTTCAAAAATAACATCATACACCAACCTATACACTTATAATGCTCTCGGCCCTTTTTTTAAAAAAAAGCAATTGAATTTCAAAAATTCTAATTAAATCATAGAACATATAATCAAGGTTCTAAAGCATTAATATGTCATTACAAGCTTGAAATAAAAATTATACATTAAGGTACATACATATATTGCTCACGGTATTAATGAGAAATCAAGCTAGGGTTTTCAAAATTTCTAAGTAAATTACCATGGGTTCTAAACATATCATATAACAATAATCCATCATAAAATAAATAAAAGTATTCGGTTCTCATATGAACATTACATACATTTTTTCAAAATTATTATAAGAGTACTAGGTTCAAAATGGCATATGCATACTAAATCCATTCGAAAAAATTTCATATACAACATCATATTTTCATTTAAACATATATCCCCATATTTTTGAAAATAAAATCATCAAGAACAATATGAACACATATCTCATGCTTCAAGAACATTTAATACATGTATATACATACTAAAGATTTTCAACACACGCATATATATATATAAAATGCTCGATTTTCTTGAGTACAAGAAGAAGGAAATCGGTGCTATGGTCTTAGTATTACCTTGTGAATGGTCTAGTATCCAAGGACAAGGTATGTATCAAGGTTGTGAAGTGGAGAAATGGAGAAGAAGGAAGAAAATAAATCAAAATAGAGGGATGGCTCTCGGGTTTGAAAGAGAGAGATAGAGAGTGTTTTGAGTGTTGAGTGTGTTGAGTGAGAATGGAGTATGAAATGGGAAAAATTCCTATATCTCTCTCCTCTCTCTCCTCTCTCTCTCACACAAATAATGCAGCCCTTGGGAAGGGAAAGATGATGATTAAGAGTGTTAAAGAGGCCTTCCATGTATTGGGTGATTTTAAAAGTGGAAATCATTGTGCATGGGGTGAAGGAAATCGGCGCATGGGGGGGTTCAAGGGGGCTGATTTTATTTTATTATTACACCTAATATATTTTATTAATCATATAATAGGTCATAGATATATAATACATGCCATAAAAATAATTAAATCATCACATAGTCACAATTTTGAAATTACAGAAAACAAAATTGAAAATAGGTTTAAAAATATAAATTACACCTATTATTGATACTCATGTAATTTTCGATCATATATATCATAATATATGATTTAGATATTAAATAATAGCATAGGATAAAATTATTACACATTTCATGCAATAAAAACCCTAATTTCAAAAATAGGGTTTCAATTTTATAAAACCGAAACCATCGAATTTTATGGTTAAAAATCTGATTTAATGCTTAATAATATCCATATATATCATATTATATAGTTTAGATACCATATGATAATTTAATGGTATCATTTCATGTGATCAAACCCTAATTTATAAGTTTAGGGTTTTCAAATTCACTTTAAAATAATCGAATTTTAAATGCTAAAATTCCATTTTAATAATTATTAATACTGTAATTATATAAATAATAATAGGAAATTAATTATTATAATTTCGAGCATTAAACTCATTTTTCAAAACGCTCTGACGCCGACGTCCAAAACGCTCAAAATCGACTCATCTCAAAATGGTCGCAGAAGTTCATACTTACTAAATAAATATATTCCATTTAATAAAGGAATTAGGATGGAAATTAATTCCAAGCTTAACCGCCGTAAAATTTCATGAAATGTCGACGCTCGACACGCTTTGACGTTAAAATATATCGACGAATCATTTCGTAATATTTCAACCCTTTAATTCACAAACCTTGTGAATTATGAAAAGGAATTCGTTATAACGATATCGTATCGAAATCACAATATTCGATGTCGTGAAATAATATACTGCAAAACCCTAATTACGGGTTTAGAATACCGTAATCGTATGTTCGCTTCTTTGAATATTACATTCCACCCCATACGAAAAATTTCGTCCCAAATTTGTATACCTCTAGCAAAATAAATCGGGTATTTTTCCTCATCGCTTCTTCAAGCTCCCACGTGGCTTCTTCGTCTGTGGTGTCTCCACAAACTTTGACTAACTGAATCGACTTGCTCCGTAGTTGCCGAACTTTGTGGTCAAGTATGGCTGCGGGTTCTTCCTTATAGCTCATGTCCGCCCGAGGATCACGCCGCTTGATGAATCACATGCTTCGGGTCGTGAACGATTTTCGTAATTGCGAGACGTGAAAACATTATGGACATTCCTAGGTTTGGCGGAAGAGCCAACCCATAAAGCATCGACCTATCCTTTCTAGATCTCATAAGGTCCTATGAAACGGGTCTAAGCTTTCCTTCGTGCCAAACCCGACAATCCCTTTCGATGGAGAGACCTTAAGAAATACTTTGTCTCCATCCTTAAATCGTAGCTCGGATCTCGCGTATCGTCAGAAGATTTCGTCGTCCCGAGCCTCTTTATCCTCAAATTAATCATTTAACGATCTCGATCATTTCGCTCACCGCATCGGCCCTACGACTTTTCTCTCACCGACTTCATCCCAATAAAGTGGTGATCTACACTTTCGCCATACAAGGCTTCAGATGGGGCCATGCCGATCGTCGCTGATAGCTTTTGTTGTAAGCAAATTCGATAAGAGGTAAAATATCTTCCCATTTTGCACCTCGATCCAAAATTACGGTTCTAAGCATATCTTCTAGCGTTGATCGCTCTTCCGATCGTCCATCGGTTTGTGGGTGAAATGTCAGATCGAATTTAATCTGCACTCAGCCTCTCTCGCAAGCTAATCCGTAATCTGGATGTGAACTGGAGTCTCGATCGAGGTAATAGATTTCGCACTCCATGTAGTCGCACAATTTCCTTAACGCATACCGGGCACTTATCGGATCCATAAGTGCTATGAATGGGTAGAAGTGAGCACTTTTGTAAGTCTATCCACAATTACCCATATGGCTGTGTTTCGCCTTCTCGACTTGGGTAAGCTTGTAACGAAATCCATGGTTATATCGTCCCACTTCCATTCGTGGATTTCCAATGGTTGCAACTTTCCATATGGACGTTGGTGTAGTGCCTTCACTTGTCGACAAACAAGACAAGTTCTACGAAAAGAAGCTATGTCTCGCTTCATGCCTTCCCACCAAAATCTTTCCTTCGTGTCTTGGTACATCTTAGTACCGCCTCGGTGGGCGGTGTAGGGCGTGACGTGAGCCTCACTCATGATTTCGCTCAAGCTCAAGGCCGCCGTGAACGCATATCCTTCCTTCAAATAATAAGGCGTTATCCGCGCCTCTTGAAATTCTTGAATCCTTCGCACCTTAGTCTTTCTCGGATCTTTTCCAACTTTTCCTCCATCCTTTGTCTCGACAATCCTTTTCTTAGGTCGACGCCAGTGTGAGTGTAGCGACACCACAATTGTCTCAAAGTGTTCCACCAGCTCAATCCTCATTCTACCCAACTCTTCAACGAGTTTTTCCTCTTGTACAAAGAGACATCCTAACTGGTATGGTTTTACGACTCAGCGCCGGCTACTACATTCGCTTTGCCGGGTGATAGTTAATACCACGATGTAATCTTTACTAATTCAAGCCATCTTCTTTGTCTCATATTCAGATCTCTTTGTTCAAGAAATACTTCAAACTTTATGATCCGTGAAGATCTCACATCTCACACCATAGAGATGGTGTCTCAAAATTTTCAATGGTATGAACTACACCGCTAATTCCAAATCGTGGGTCAGGTAGTTCAACAGGGTCCGAGTTGTCGGGATGCATAAGCTATCACTTTTCCTTCTTGCATCAAAACACAACCCACCGGCCTTAGATGCGTCGGTATAGACCACATACCCTTGTCCGCTTCGGGACCGCTAGAACTGTGCATCGTCAATTTTTCCTCGAGTATTTGAAACTCGCCTCGCACTCATCACCCAATCAACTTGATTCCTTCCAAGTAGTCGGGTTATTGGCCTTGCAATTTTGGACAATCCTTCATGAATCTCCTATAGTAACCAGCTAATCCAAGGAAACTTCTAATCTCGTACGAGACTTTGGTGATTTCCATTCTTGCACGGCCTCTACTTTGGTCGGATCTACTTTTATACCTTCACAGACATGATGTGTCCAAGGAACATAACTTCCTTCACCAAAACTCACATTTGCTAAACTTAGCAAAGAGTCTTTCATTTCTCAAAGTTTGCAAAACCGTCAGATGTTCCCTATGATCCTCTTCATTCTTTGAATAAATAAGGATATCATCTATGAAGACAAAACAAATTTATCCAAAATGGATGAAATACTGCTCATGAGGTCCATGAATACGGCCGGTGCATTGGTTAATCCGAATGGCATAACTATGAACTCATAGTGGCCATATCTCGTTCGAATGCGCCTTAGGTACATCTTCGCATCGTATTTTCACCGATGGTATCTCGACTTAAGATCAATTTTCGAGAATACACCCGCCTCGCAATTGATCAAACAGTCATCAATTCGGTAAAGGGTATTTGTTCTTTAGTGTCATCTTATTTAGCTCTATATAATCGATGCACATCCTAAAAGAACCATCCTTCTTCTTAACAAACAAAACAGAGCTCCCAAGGTGAAACACTGCCTAATGAATCCTAGATCCAAAAGCTCTTGATTTGGATTTTCACTCTTCTAGCTCCTTTGGGGCCATCCTATAGGCGCCTTCGACATCGGGCTGATCCGGCTCCAAGTCGATGGTAAACTCTAGTTGTCTATCAGGAGGCAGTCCTGGTAGATTCTCGGGACATATGTCCGAAAATTCTTGGACAACTTCAATGTCTTCTACCCGCGCTTCGGGTTTATCCTCTTCGTTCAAATAAACAAGGAATGCATGGCATCCCTTCTGGTTCATCATCCTCTTAGCTTGTAGTGCAGATACAATCGGGACTCTTCTTCCCATGCTGATCCCGTGGAAGTGCGTAGCTTCTTGTCCAGGAAAGTGAAACGAAATTTTCCTTTCCTTACAGAGAATCGTGGAATGATTCTTAGCTAACCAGTCCATTCCTAGGATTATGTCTACATCATCCATGGGTATTATGTTTAGATCGTTAGCCAGAACCTTAAGTGATCCTAATGCCAACTCTAGGTTCGAGCAAAAGTGTGTAATCCATAATCCCTCCTATGGGCGATGAGATTCTCATATCCTGGCTTGACCTTTCGCACCTAAGGCCCAAAGATTTCACGCATGATTTTGCAATAAAGAATGCGAAGCACCAGACGAACAATACTATAACGTGTAGGTCGAGTAGAACTCCCATATCCGCCAAGTTTCCTGGTTTTGTTCGCTCGCCTCCTATGTAGGCGTAGGCTCAGCTGTGGCCTACCGAGGCCGACGGGCGCCGGTCCTTGTTGATTCGCGGTCCGCACCGGCTGTTGCTACTACCGCCGGCGCGTTGGCGCGTGGTTGCCGCCCGCCGTTGTTGGGCGGTGGCTGCCACCGCGCTGCGGGTTGTTGTTGCGCCGCCGCCATTGTGGTTGCCGCACCACCGGGGTTGTTGCCACCGAGTTGCTTTGGGGTTGGGCCGGAACCGCTGGCGGCCGGGTTGAAGTCAGATAGCCCTTAGTGGTGAAAGCATTGCCCGTTGGTTCGGCCTTATATCCCAACGTGACACTTTGGCAATTGTTGGCGTAATGCTCGCTTGCCCCGCACTTGTAACACTCACCACGCTTGCCGTGCACACCCTTTGTTTGCTCTATGGCATCTAGGGCATTGAGGTGCCCTCGACTGCTCCTCGTGGTCCCTTGCCGGTGGAGCATAAGTCGCTCTTTTCCAGCCTCGTCCTGTTGCTGCCAGGTTTCCTTGCCACGGGCGCCAGCGACTTGCTTCTCCATAGTTTCCATGGTTGTTATTCCCGCGGTTGGGCTCCCGCCCTTTTCCTTTGTCCAAATATCGCGTGTCCGAGACGACACCGACTTATTCTCGGTCATGGTCGCTCAATATCTAAAGCTCGTGCGAGAGCTTCAAGTAAGATAGGTCTCCATGGTCGGCAAGAGACATGCGATCTCCATTCTTAGCCCCGACCGAACTTTTCCGACATTTTCAAGCGGTGTCCACCGCCTGTGCATATCTCGACATCTCGCAGAAAGCGCGATCATAGTCGGTCACAGCATATCCTTTTTGCTTTAGCGTGAAAAATTCTGCCCTTCTTCCTCTTATAGCTCTTTGGGATGCACTTCTCATACAGCTCCTCTTGAAATCCTCCCACGAGAATTCCTCAAGTCGCTCGGTCAGTAAAGTCTTCTTCGGCCTCCCACCGTAAGTCACCGGTCCAATCACCGAAAGTAACACACGACGCCTTTCCCTGCGTGCACCTTATGAAGGTAAAATACGCTCAATGGCTCTAACCCATTGTTCGGCTTCTTCCGGGCTCCTTCCGTTAAAAACAGAGGGTTTTGCCTTAGAAATAGTTCTTCGATCCCGCGATCGGGTTGAGGTGGAGGTGGTGGTTGGGGAATATCCTCTTGCTCTTGCTCGGGATTCTACCCTCCTCTAGTCTTCCTCGACCTCCGGGTTCTCGCTCGGTTTCTTCTGAGGCATTCGTTATATGAAACATATCATCGTTAATTACTCAACGCTTACAACTCAACAACATAAGGTTTTCATAGCTTCTCCTCAAAACGATATCAAAATAAAACAATTCATCCTTAACATAGACAATTGTCACCAAAAACCCCCATTTGGGTCAACAATATATATAGATAGATAACCAGGTTTGTCAAAAACGAGATGTCCAACATCGAGAATCACAAGAAAATAGAAATAGCAAGGTTTCGGGCCCACACGGCCTAAAAAAAAATTCGAGTTCTAGAACCATGGTACTGAAATAAAGGGAAAAGCTAGCACATGCTAGTCATAACAAAACAAATTCTAATTAAAACGCCGCCTAACGCCTTCACGAGTTCCTTCCTACTCGCGCCTTCCTCGTGGTCTTCCTCCTCTTGAGTCGCCTTCCCATCCGAATCGTCCTCACGAGGTCGCACTGGATGGTCCCGCACCCGCTTCCATCATCGGTATGTCGCGCAGGGTCCGGGTTATCCGCCTGCATAAGTCGTGGTTGTGGCGGATCGGACCGTAGCATACTGGTCGGGTCATAGCTGTGGAAGGCATCCGATACTCTCATCCGCCCGTCCGACTCAAGGGCTCTTCATCTTCGGGTGGTGGTGGATCGGACGCAGTGGTGGGGGCGGTAGCGGCGACGATCGGTGTCCAAAAACTTCGTGGCAAGACGGCTCTCCTAAAGCTCTGGGCATGCCGCCCTATCTACCTCGTACATCCCGCCTCGCCCATCCGGCATGGGTATCACCGATCAACCTGCCTCGGAACCTCAAGGTATAGCCACTCCGCGACTCGTCACGCCAAGTGTACTTCCGTGGAGGAGATAGGTCCCATAGGTGCGGCTCAGATATCGTGCACGTAAGTCGATGACTCACGAACCCGGGCGATCCCCAATCAAATCATAGCCTCGGGAATGCGATAAATGTAGTCTCCCGATACCTCTCGGCATAACCATCCCATGTACAAGGGAGTATAGCTAGGAGTCTCTTGATGCCATCGCAATCGGTTGCGCCATAGGCTCTGGCGTTCCTCCACAATCAAGGTAGTACGCTGTAAACTCGCCTAAGTCTTCCCGCGCACATCCAACATTCCCTATAGGTGCGCATCAGCCCTCGGGTGGGGCATGGGGTCCTACCTCCTCCTAGCGATATAGCGCATCTCCTCCATCTCGCCACGATTAAAACTAACGTAAGTCAACTATCGCCATCTCAAAATGAAAGGATAGCATAACGAGAAGCAACTAGGTTGGAACTAAACAATCCATAAGGTAGGCAACATCATAAGGTACTACACATATTACAACTTACCTTCTTAGTCTTACCCAAACGTATACATATAGACTAATGACATCTTAATATATATATATATGCTAAGAGATTCTTGTATTATACCAAACACTTAACCTAGAGTTCAACAGACTCTATCGTATTCTGGAGATAGAATTAGGGATTCTGTTCTTCATAACAAATGAAGATCAGTGCGTTAGGCGTACGCAGGTGAAAACCATGCGTAAATCGGAGTCCTAACGAAAGAGATCTAGCTAAAACAAATTTACTGCACAGTGCAGGAAATTTGCGCGATCGTGCCAAAATGTAAATCGAGACGTATGTCGACGTAATACGTCTACCATATTCGGGTCTTTAAGTCGAGGCTGAACATTCTGAAGCCGTAAGTGACGTCCATGTCATGATTCGTGTCGATGTTCACTCATGTCGAAGTGGTGATGAAGTGTCGACGCTGCTCATCTTTAAGGTCGAGGTCGTCCTTGTTCATCCTTCTCGCTCGTCTTTTAGTCGCTCGAGCTCGAGGCTATCATCACTTTCATTCTTCCTATCGCTCTTTTGTTCGCATAAGGAAAAGAAGTTCGTATTTATGTTCTTTTACGATACGTGAGCATGTTCCTTAGAGTCTAGGTTCGTCTCATGATAACATATCGTTCATCATAAACAAAATTTTGAAAGTTGGAAAGTAAAGTCTTATTTGAGAATTTTGGAAATATGATTTCAAAGTAACAATCATAATCAACTCATATGCATATCAAAAATGGATTCGTTCATTCCATGTTAATCATTCAACTCAATACCACCATATACTTCTATCTCACAATTTGAGTACTTGCATTAGTTCAACTAAAAATTTTTGGAAAAATTTTCTTGCTCAACTTTCCATTTCCATCATCAAAATTTTCATAATAACATCATCTTTCAAAAATTCTTCCAACTTGCTCAACATGTAAAAATTTCCATTTCATGGTTTTGAGAAAGAAATGCAGTTACCTTTTTCCTGGTTGAGCTCGATGTGATGGAGTGTTGAGAGGAGTCAGTAGATTTCTAGAAGTCCAAAGGACTCGATCTAGACTTAGAATAAAAAGGATTGGGTTTACAAAGAGCAACAAGGTGCTCGATACCACTGTCACGACCCCACTCCGGACCAACCCAGACTGGAGGGCGACTAATACTAGGAGTAGTATTTTAGGGGTTACATGACTAACATAGTGATGCATAACAAAGAATAACTAGCATGCTCAACATAATAGAAGATAATGTCATAACGGTTTAGAAGGTTTAGCCATCGGACCCCAAAACTTGGCCTGATCCGATGGACCTCAATAGTTCATAAGCATAAAGCATAAATAAAGAAGTTCAGAGTGTAGCAGCGGAAAGTGTGTGAATACATATATGACGATATGCATTCAAGGTATAAACCACAAATTCAAATAAATTGGTCAAGGACACTGGACTCCTCAACACTTTCCCCATCACCACCATCAGAGCTCAACCTGCACATTTAAAAACAAACATGCAGGGCTAAGCACAAGAAATTGCACTCAAGAACTTATGCCGAAAATATTTGATAATATTTGAATTACTGTTGCCAATATCGAGTAAGTCACGAGGGTTTTAGTTAAAATGCCTCATGCTTACCAAATCATTTTCGGTTAAGAAACATAGCTCGCCGAGCATTTTCTTGGTGTGTATGGTCCGTATCTCATAGTAACAATTTATAACAAGATTTAAAATTAAACGTCGAGTGAGGCCTCCCATCTACGACGCCGTGATCGGCCGTAATCCCAGACAAAGACATAGTCACTCTCACGAGCATATGTTAACACAACAGATAGTTCCAACCTTCACGCCAATCCTAGCTGCATTTATCATCCGCACAGACCCGACATTAAAAGGACGGTATACACCCAAATGACATAACTGTCATAATAAAGTTCCAACTATCTCCACAATTTACCCGCAAATGATAGATCCATACACAAAACGAAATATTTTGGCGGTAATGCAAGAAACATTTGATAACAACAGAGAATAAGTAATCAAATAAACTCATTTTGGAATAACAAGAAGCAAATCTTAGTGGGTAAAAAAGGCCCACATTTTGAAGATAAAGCCCACCGGACTATGGTTCGTTGTAAAAGTCCTGGTTCGATCGTTCGTCAAAATCCGATCGCCTCGTTGCGTCCACACCTTACTGGCGAGGCTTTAGTCGTCGCTCAAGTCTCGAGACTTTCAAAAGCTAAGATAAACTTCGATATTTCATATCGATGTGAGATCGAATTCATTAGTGAATTGATACGTCTCTAACACGTATATGATCAATTGTTCTCGTTCCTCGAGTTACGCTCAATGATAAGCACGTTTTCGATATATGGATTTCATTTGTGAAATCTTTTCTTACTAATGAGGTATCATACTCAATTAGTATATCTTACGAGTCTTGGCGTGTTCGTCAATCGTAAACGCACGTTTGACTTAAAAAGTCAACGAAGTCAACACTGGTCAACAAAGTCAACAATTTTGACTTTCAAATAGTAATTTCTTACTATTTCGTTTTATAAATCGAATTTGATCGATTTGAAAACGTAAAGTCCTATTACGTAAATCAAGGACTTATAAATAATTCGCATTTACTAAGCCTTTTTATAAATAAAACGCGTATTTTCGGTTTTAAAACGTTACAAAATAAACGTTTGTCTCAAACATAGCAATCTATGTTTATAAAATTTTGTAAAATTTTATTATGTCGAGAATATTAATTAAACATATATTTTATTAATAAACTGATTTAAAAAGGATTTAAAAATCCTTATTAATTATCGAAAAACTCGATAATTAATTTAAAAATGTCAAATGACTTTTGAAAAATTTTCTAAATTAATATAGTGCATTATTATACACTATGGTCCAGAATATGAATTTATAAAATCCATATGGTATTGTTTGCTATTTATTAATATATATACATATATATAGCTACGGTAATTTCAATAATTAGGGAATAATTATCCAAAAATTCCCAAAATTGATATATACATAGTATAATATCCCAACATCAATATACATCACCAATATAACCTATAGTTCACCATAACCATTCATTTAATAATATATAGCAATATTCACGGTAATTACAAGATAATTACCAAATAATTAGCAAACAATTTCTAAAAATTCCAAATAAATTCTAACATCATTAAAAATTATACTATAACATTGTAACATCATAACATCAACCAAAAAAATTTGAATCATCACCATATGGAGCTCAATAGCTCTCGGCTTTTTTGATTCAAAGTGGTATTTGATTTTCAAAAATTTCAACAATTATATACTATGTTTATACACTATAGTATAGTAATATAACATCATAATATTTATCAAAACTAATTAAATCATCACCTTCAAGAGCTCAAAGCTCACGGCTTATTTGATTTAAATTAGTATTTGATTTCCAAAAATTCTAATAAATTCACACAATACATAAACAATATACTAAAGCATTAATACACCATTGCATGTTCAAAAATAAAATCATACACCAACCTATACACTTATAATGCTCTCGGCCCTTTTTTAAAAAAAAAGCAATTGAATTTCAAAAATTCTAATTAAATCATAGAACATATAATCAAGGTTCTAAAGCATTAATATGTCATTACAAGCTTGAAATAAAAATTATACATTAAGGTACATACATATATTGCTCACGGTATTAATGAGAAATCAAGCTAGGGTTTTCAAAAATTTCTAAGTAAATTACCATGGGTTCTAAACATATCATATAACAATAATCCATCATAAAATAAATAAAAGCATTCGGTTCTCATATGAACATTACATACATTTTTTCGAAAATTATTATAAGAGTACTAGGGTTCGAAAATGGCATATGCATACTAAATCCATTCGAAAATTTCATATACAACATCATATTTTCATTTAAACATATATCCCCATATTTTTGAAAATAAAATCATCAAGAACAATATGAACACATATCTCATGCTTCAAGAACATTTAATACATGTATATACATACTAAAGATTTTCGAACACACATACATATATATATAAAACAGTTTTTGATTTTCTTGAGTACAAGAAGAAGGAAATCGGTGCTATGGTCTTAGTATTACCTTGTGAATGGTCTAGTATCCAAGGACAAGGTATGTATCAAGGTTGTGAAGTGGAGAAATGGAGAAGAAGGAAGAAAATAAATCTGAAAATAGAGAGGGGGATGGCTCTCGGTTTTGGGCTGAAGAAAGAGAGAATAGAGAGTGTTTTGAGTGTTGAGTGTGTTGAGTGAGAATGGAGTATGAAATGGGAGAAAAATTCCCTATATCTCTCTCCCTCTCTCTCGGTGCCCCTCTCTCTCTCACAAATAATGCAGCCCTTGGGAAGGGAAAGATGATGATTAAGAGTGTTAAAGAGGCCTTCCATGTATTGGGTGATTTTAAAAGTGGAAATCATTGTGCATGGGGTGAAGGAAATCATGCATGGGGGTTCAAGGGGGCTGATTTTATTTTATTATTACACCTAATATATTGTATTAATCATATAATAGGTCATAGATATATAATACATGCCATAAAAATAATTAAATCATCACATAGTCACAATTTCGAAATTACCGAAAACAAAATTGGAAAATAGGTTTAAAAATATAAATTACACCTATTATTGATACTCATGTAATTTTCGATCATATATATCATAATATATGATTTAGATATTAAATAATAGCATAGGATAAAATTATTACACATTTCATGCAATAAAAACCCTAATTTCGAAAATAGGGTTTCGAATTTTATAAAAACTGAAACCATCGAATTTTATGGTTAAAAATCTGATTTAATGCTTAATAATATCCATATATATCATATTATATAGTTTAGATACCATATGATAATTTAATGGTATCATTTCATGTGATCAAACCCTAATTTATAAGTTTAGGGTTTTCGAAATTCACTTTCGAAAATAATCGAATTTTAAATGCTAAAATTCCATTTTAATAATTATTAATACTGTAATTATATAAAATAATAATAGGAAATTAATTATTATAATTTCCTGAGCATTAAACTCATTTTTCAAAACGTCTCTAGACGTTGACGTCCAAAACGTCTCAAAACGTTCAAAATCGACTCATCTCAAAATGGTCGCAGTAAGTTCATACTTACTAAATAAATATATTCCATTTAATAAAGGAATTAGGATGGAAATTAATTCCAAGCTTAACTGCTCAGAAAATTTCATGAAATGCTGACGTTCGATCTGCTGTTTGACGTTAAAATATATCATTGAATCATTTCGTAATATTTCAACCCTTTAATTCACAATCCTTATTGAATTATGAAAAGGAATTCGTTATAACGATATCGTATCGAAATCACAATATTCGATGTCGTGAAATAATATACGGCAAAACCCTAATTACGGGTTTAAAATACCGTAATCGTATGTTCGTTTCTTTGGAATATTACAATTTCTTTTCATAAAACCCTAATTCTCGATTTTTTCACGCAAATCGATAAACTCTATTAATAGTTTCCTTTAATATCAACTAACTTATTCATTAAACATTATTTTTCATTTCTAACGTTATTTAATATAACGTTTCGTCGTAAACATAGTATACTATGTTTATAAAATTCCATAAATTCTTAATATGTCTAAATAATTTCTAGACATATAATGTATTATTTTCCTTGATATTAAGGAATTAAAATCCTTAATATACTCATATCAAAACTCACGGCCCTTAAGCTTAAATTTTCAATCTTCTTCCAAAAATTATTCTAAATTCATATAGTGTACTATTTTATCATAGTATCACTAATATGTATTAATATTAACTATAGAAAAATTTGGGCAACACCTATTTTATTTCATAGGTCACGGCATTTATACCAAAAATTGTCCAATAATTTTCTAAAATTCTAATTAATTTATACAAGGCCCCAACATTAGTTTATAACATGATTATAACATATAGTCCAACATATTCAACTTATTCATCAACTTACCCAAAGTTATACCTCTCGAAATTTTTCAATCAATGAGTAATACATTCTCTAAAAATCTAATAACTTTACATAGTGCTTAATTTAGGTTCTAGATCAATAATATACCAAGATATCACTTAAACAAAATTTGTAAATTAACTTAGGAATTTCATTAAATTTTCGGCATTCATCATTTTATTTCATATGATTTCCAAATTTTTTCCAAATAATCACTATAAGCTCCATTACATATATATATCATTAATCTATCAACAAATCAACTCTAGAAATTTTCGATCATCATGCTAAAGTCCTAGCATAATTAGTTTGCACTTAAAACATAATATATGAAGCATTTACATTATACTTAGCATAATTAATGAACAACAATTCATGCTAGCAATATTCCTCATTTTTTTTAATAATAACATATGCATATATATTGAAATCGAACGGTTGGAAATTGGAAATTTTAACGTATAATAAAAGATCGTTCGATTCCTAACCTTGTTACCGGTGTCGATTAATTGTGCAAAGGATTTATATCAAGGGATTGGTGAGTTAAAAGAAGAAAATTCTAAGCTTTTTCCTTCTCAAAGCTTACGGCAGTAGCAAGTTTGGAGAAAGTGGTGCTTTGTTTCTTTTTATTCTATTACTTATGTACACTTAAGTTAAAGGAATAAAGCAAGTGTTAACTTAATTCCTCTCTACAATCTTACGGTACACACACATACTTGCAAGCCTTCCATTATTTTGTGACTCATCAATTATAATATGTCATCATAGTAAATGCTTCTTACACAAACTTTATTGAATGAAACAAACACCCTGTTTCTTTTGATCAACAACCGTCGGCTATCTTGAAGCAAAGAGGGAGAATGAATTTTTATTTTATTCCTTGTTTTCTTAATTAAGTCAACAATGTCATGCTATACACTTAATTCATGCAAGACTAATTTGGTGACTCACAACACTTTAATACATCACTCTTACACACATTAAAAGGCCTTACACATAACCTTGAATGAAACAATCCAAAACCCTACAATTTGGATCAAAATGGATGGCAACCTCTTTTCAAAAATGAGGAGTCTTTAATTATTTTTGTCTTACTACATCTATAATATCCTACACTTTAATTCCCTAGTAAAAGCACCTTGAACAAAACAATTTTGCAAGACATCACCACTTACACATATGTCACCAAAGTAAATACCATTGAATGAAACAAAGCAAAATCCTACTTTTGCTCACTAAAGCCGTCGGCTCCCTCTTAATTTGCACAAAGGAGTAGCTTTGTTTCTTGTCTTATGTCACATGTATAAAATATCTACACTCAACCAAATGCAATACATCATCATACAAGAGTTCACAAAATTCTTCTTTCTTCAATTCCAAACCACACGGCTATCTCACAAGTTAAGGCATCCCACTTGATTTCTAATTGATTCTCTTGGTAAGTGTGTAATTATCCTTACTTGATTCATAATATTACACATCATGTAGGAAGATAGCAAATTGTGTTCATGTTAATACATTTGGGTGTTTGTTCACGACACTTTTGAGTAATAGTGCCAAAATTTATTTTCTTTTCTATTAATAGATATATATCATAATATATGTCTTAGATGATAAATTATATCATAGGAAAAATTAATGGTATCATTTCATGTGAGAAAACCCTAATTTTCGAATTAGGGTTTTCGAAAATTCTAAACTTGTCCAATAATTCATCCTTAATGTTCTAGCATTATCTTAATGCTAAATAATACTCTAATTACGTATAATAATCATAGGAATTTAAATACTACAATTCCTTGATCATTAATCTTATTTCTCTATTCATCTCTAAACGTTAACGTTTGAAACGCCTCAAACGTTAATTATCGACTCATCTCAAAATGGTCGTAATCACTTTATTAAATCATTCCATTAATAATGGAATTTAATTCTAAGCTTCATTGTTTAGAAAATTTTACGAACTTTTAACTATCGATACTCAATCGACGTTAAAATAATACTACCGAAACACTTTATAAAGTTATATTCCTAAATTCACAATTCTTAGTGAATATAAAATAGGAATTTATTATCTCGTAATTAATTGAAATCATTATTCGATAATTTACTAATCCAATTATTTCGGCGAAACCCTAATTTACGAATTTAAATATCGTAATTAGGCATTTAGTTCTTTGAGATATTACACCATATGACCGAAAATAACAAAGAAATAGAGAGAAAATGAAGAGAAAAAAAATAGGGAGTGTCCTCCGAAGTACTCTTCGATCGTAGGTAGAAAAACGTCGCCGACGTCGATCGAAATCAACTAGAAGGTTAGAAACCTTACTACTCTTACTATTTTATGCAAAAATATTAGAAAAACATATGTGATATGATTTGTTACATGCTTTCGAAAATTACGTGACGTATGTGAAAAATATGCTATATGTTTGCTATGTCAATTAAATACGTTTGTGTGACGTTTATAAGCATAAATTATGATTTTAATACAAGGTTAAGCATGTATTAAAGATACTATGTTGTGACCGAAATTGATTAAGAATTATATGTTGATGTTCATGAATTTTAATTGTTGTTTTGAACATGAAATAATAATAATTAATCATGTTTAAAGTTTTATGATTTTATGTGGAATTCTTTGGAAAAATATAAAATAGTATGAGATGATAATTTTGAAAATCACAAAAGAATGAAATAGTGATGTACAAGTTGTAGATGATGGATATTATATCATATTGTTAATATATGATAATAATAATAATAATATATTATGTGAATAAAATAGGATTTCCGAAAATTATATGGAAATTTCAAAAATTGTGAAAAATGAAAGTTTATGACGTCTCGTGATATGTGGATCATATGATATGATATGTATAAAGCTAAGACGTATAAGAATATGACTGTGAATACGTAGAATTGGAGTATATACGTAAGATGGGAAGTAAAGTCAGTACGTGACGAAATTAGTTATGAAAGTAAGATTTATGACGTTCGCGAATGATTTGAACTAAGGAATGAATGGAAGGATAGTACGACGTTGGTTCGGATCGATGATTCTTACGCAGCATGATGATATGCTAAAACTCGCTTTCTACGTTGATAAGGTTTGACTCGAAGGAGAGGAAAGCGGAAAGTAAAACCACAGTGACATAAGAACTTTTTAAGTTCTCGAGGTGGGCTTTCTTACCAAAACCTTTTATGAGCTTTCTTGGAAAATGATTTTTACAAAAGCTTACTGTACTGTTTTACTGCAAAATTTTGAGTACGATATTGTCTGGCAGAAAATGTTTTATGTTTTGTATATGTCCATTCGGGTTGCACAGGGCAACAGAAAAGTATTACAATTCGGATCCTAAGTTTGGAGGTGAAGGGAATCTCGGCTTAGGGTTGTGTACACTTGACTTCGAACCGAGTTACGGTCGATGATTCACCTCCGAACTGTTCGGCGGTCGATCGTGCGTCCGGGTGAAGGAGGCCTCCTCCGTGCGCTTATCCATAGCCGACTTGGAATATACGTTGTAGTGATGTGAAAATGCTCGGTCGAGCGATGATTTTGAGAAATGAGAAATGTATTTTGTAAGAACAAGGCCTTTTTCAAATAAAACCCCGTGTTCTTCGTGATGAGTGCGATGCAATATTTCGTAAAGTAAAAATGTTTTCGGCATGTGTCCACTGAGTGCATCTTTGTACTCAGCCCTGCATATTTGTTTTTAAATGTGCAGGTTGAGCTGGTGATGGAACAGAGCGGAGTTGAGCGGAGTTCTTTTGTCAAGTAGTACGAAGTATTTTTGTTCGCCTTGAGAATGCATCTTCATATGCATGTCTCACACGTTTATTCCGCTGCCAAACTCTTGAACTCTGTTAAGTTCTTGATATTTCTGTTGAAAGCTTTGTAAGAGTTACTGTTTTGTCCAAACATTCGTATCAACTCTTTATATAAGTATTTTGCCCATCTTAAATCTCGTTCTGTTTTGAAACATCCGTATTTCTTCATAGATTAAATTAGTTGAAAACCCTATCCTTTTATTATTTATTTAAATCCAAACCCCAAGTCTCGGTCCGGTAAGGATAAGCCAAACCGGGCTGTGACAGAGTGGTATCAGAGCAGTTCGTTTGCTTTGAACCAAAAATATTCCTTCTATCCAAAGTCTGGCTTGAATCACTAGACTTTTTATAAAGCAGTCACCACCGCTCAACGCTCCTGTTCATCACGCTCAACTAGCAAGGAAAAGTAGTTTCTGACGATTTCGAAAGTAAAGGTATGGTTTAAAAAGCTTTGAAAAAGTTACGTACAGTTTTGAGAAAGTATTTGTGAAAAAAATGTTTTAAAATGGACATGCCGTTGAAAAAGAAAGTGAATAGCTTTGAATTGTGATAATTCATTGATGATAGGACAAACGAGTGGTTTGTCTGAAGAAGTTTGAGCTCATACCCGGTTGGTATGTGATCATGTTGTTGTGATGGATTTGGAAGGGATGAAAGTTTATACCCAGGGGGTATATGAGTATTGATGATGGGCATATATAGAGTTATATGTCAGTAAAAGTATGTTTATGAAATGAAGTTGAATTGTGAAATTGTTTTGATTTTCAAGAGAACGTAGATGAGCTCTAAGTTTCACAAAGAACTTAGAATGAATGAGATCATAAGAATTTCTCTTTTATGTATAACGTAGTGTTTAATGAAACACTAGAATTTGAGAACCTAGAAATGCCTTTAGGTTCGATTTAACGAACAAGAAATAGAATGCTACGTGAAGGAATGAAAGCTTCAAGAAATACTCGTGAAGTGGGCATAGTTTTCTCTTTTGAGATTCTACGCGGCATAAATCAACTATTGTTTACGCGAATTAATCTAGAACGATAGATGAACTTGGGAACTGGAATGATAAGTGAGAAAATAAAGATTAGTGCTTACGAGCTTATGATTAAAGGATGTGTTTTGTGAAGTTTAGTTCCTTAATAGAAACCTTACGATTTATGATGACCCAGTAAAAGGTATACGATGTTTCAAAATTTATTCATTACCCAAAGTTCTGTCATTGAGTTTTAACTCTATGACCTAGTTTCGATTGAGATATCACTTGATTTTCTCACTTTTTCTGAAAGAAGTTTACAACCGGAAATTTATAAAATGTCCTTTTGAAACCAAGCCTTCATGTGACTGAGAAGTATTTGTGACGGGTCTGATCAGCCCATATGACCAAAGAACTCTCAGTAGTCGTCATTCTGGTCTTCGGACCCTATATCCCAATTATTCGTTTCAAAGAACATATTGATTCAAAATTTCAAAAGTTGTCATCTTGAAATATGAACCCTTACCCACTTATAAGTTGTCATGATACGTTTCCTCCAATCCTTGAAGCTAAGAAGTATGAAATAGGTTAACTTATCTCGGCACCTAAGTTCTCATATTAGTAGAGTGATATGTTTATCCAATTAGAAAGAGATACAACAAGACATGATAAAGAAATGTTCTCGGTGAGATAAAATAAGCACGAGGCAATTTCAAGACTACGATATTATGAGATTATACGCAAGTATTTTAGAACTTAGCACGAAACGAAATGAAGGAATACGAATCTCCTTCATCAAAGGCAGGAGGTACGACGTTAGCGTAAGTTCGC
This sequence comes from Salvia rosmarinus, assembly GCA_036937905.1. NCBI lineage: Eukaryota > Viridiplantae > Streptophyta > Magnoliopsida > Lamiales > Lamiaceae > Salvia > Salvia rosmarinus. Next base: position 38,165,451 of record CM072824.1, on the reverse strand, counting down.
TTAAACTTAGATTTGGACATAGGATTCACCGTCTATAAGAATCGATAGTTGAGTAGATACAAATGAAGGTTAAGGATCATACGACGATTAGAAAAGGGTACGAGGTACCAACGTTGGAATTGAGAATTCGATATGAAGAAGGAATCGAGAACGTTATGAGGATACGCAAATTTCGAGGACGAAATTTCTTTAAGGGGGGTAGAATGTAACAACCCGAATTTCTGGGTTTAAAATTTTCGAAAATAAAGAAGGAATAGTACGATAGAAACGAAAATGAAAGTGAACGTCGGTAATTGTCGATTTTAAGTAAATCGAAATTTTTCATAAAAATTCGAACGAAATAATTTTTAATATGAATAAATATGTTTTAAGTATATTTGGGATATTATTTACACTAAGGAAGAAAAAGGAAATATTTTCCTTATTATTTAGTGATTTTCAAAAAATGGAGAATAAGTGGTTAATTTGTGATTTAATATGTGATCACTTGATTTTATGTGATGAGTTGTCATGTTTATCTTGTAGTATATGATAAGATAATTAACTTGTACAAATCAAGCATGAATTTTTGAAATTAATGAGGTATATATGTGATAAGGTTTGAAAATGACATTTTTAAGATAAGTATATTATGATATTTTTATAAAATGATAAGATAAGGTCATAATTAATTAAGAGATAATGTTTATCTCTTATAACTGTGTAGAAATGTGATAAATATCATAGGAAATAATATTTTGGATATTAGTTGCATGATTTTCGAAATTTGAGTATTATTTTATGTAAATTTCGAAAACTATGATTTTCATGTGATAATTGTATTTAATAATTTATTTAATTATATAATTGATAAATATCATGATTTCTAGGTTAATCTTATCTCCTAGAAATAGTATAAAGTTCAAAATTAATGAAATAGGGTAAGAATGGAATTTTGTGAAAATTAGTTTCTAGAAACCCTAGTTTTCGAAAAAAATTAGGAAAACTCTTAGAATTGTTTCAAAAATTTATTTTATGATATAAGAACATTATATTTATGTAATTAATCATGAAAATAATATTAGTTATGAAAGGAATAAAAGTTTATTAATTTATCCTTAATTTCGAATTAATTGCCGATAACTTTACTTTAGTACATAGAAATGACCTTAATTAATTTTCCTATGATTTAATTTATCATCTAAGATTTATATTATGTCACATAGCTATTAATTAAAGAAAAATAAAATATTTGGCATAATATTTATGCAAGTGCCAAAATTTTTGATTATTTAGTGTGAAATGAATATAAATATCATGCTTTAATTAATGAGGGGTCATAATTATAAAGATAAGGTATATTAGGTGTAAAGTAGAGATGGTTATCAAATTAAACAAGTAACCTATGGTTTTGTATGTAGTAGTGAAAAATTTGAAATATAGGTGTGAAAATGAGAAAAAATTATACTCTTAATAATGATGTGTTATGATTATAATGATAAGATATTATTAAAAGATAAGATAGAGTATGAGTTCAAATTGAATAAGTAACTATAAGCTTTTGTCTTGTAGTAGTTAAAAATGTTGAAAAATAAATGTGAACAAATGTGAACATAAAGAATAAAATTCAAACTTTAGGATAAGGATAAGTGTAACAGCCCCTAAATCCTAAGTACGATTTAGCAGAGGCTAATACTTGGAATAATAATCAAGAAATCTTTAACCAATATATATATACAAGAACTCATATGTTTTGGACGTATTCAACTAACAACATCATAAAATAAATTAATTCAATTTCAGCGGAAAAACGTGTGAATACACATATGACGATGTGTATTCAAGGTTTCTAATATTTTGTATTCAAAAAGGGTTCCGACTGCTCCGACACATCTCCATCCATCATCCGCTCAACCCGCACATTTAAAACAATATGCGGTGAGTACAAGATTGCACTCGATGGCTCATGCCAAAATAATTTATCACATTTGAATTACTCGCACTTATCACAATAACACACGAGGTTTTAATTTGAAATACTGTCTTTACTAAATATTTTCTTTCATTTTCCATAAAGATTAGTACGCCGACATTTTCCTTGTATGTATGATCCATATCCACCACAATAATTCATTCAATAATTCCTACTGGAGAGGAGGCCTCCTCTCACAGCACGCCGTGTTCGGCCGAGCACCCTTTCATCACAAAGTCACAAAATAATCGAGCACAAAATCCGTGCCATCTCAAGACAGGGATCTGAATTCTCCATCATCCTTGGGGTACTTCCAAGAATACTAATTCAAGCATGTCATAAAGTGGGCGCTACCCAACATTATGCATCAACAATCATGGATTGGATACATACATAAAACATAAACATTTTGGGTAGGTAATTAAATAAATCATTTCATAAATATTTGCTTGCAATAAAGCATCATAAATAAATCATTTGGTAAATTCTACCAGTTTGAGTATAGTAAAGCCCACCTTTACTTTTAAACTTCGATTTTCGATACGCGTGCTCTCCTCTGGTTGCGTGTGAGCCTTCACGTCCCACCTTTACGCAAAAATTTAGTACGTCGGTCACGTTTTTCAAGAACGTCAAAGTCTAATAAGCTTCGATAACCTTCTAAAAATATACTTCGCATCCTTTAACTAACTTAGTATGTCTTTTCATCGAACATCTTAACTAATGACATTTCGTACTTCGATAGAGACGAAATATGATGTATGACCTTATAATAAACATTTAGGTCAAACGTCGAACTTATACTAACGTTTTTCGATAAAATGATCTCGATTATGAGATCGTCTCTAAATAAAAGATATTCTTATAATTCTAATACGTCTTACACGTATTAGTGTACTTATTCAACGTATACCATATTTTTATAAGATGTACGACATAACGTTGGTCACGTATTAACGTATTTCATACGTTGAGACCAAAGTCAACAATTTTGACTTTTTATAACATATAATTCGAAATTATTTACATATATGTTTATCAATTACATATAAATCGATTTTCAATCGATTTCTAATCATATTATCATAAATCTCGATTAATCAACAATCATACCCAATTTATTCCTAAGTATGACTTAACTTGTACCATACATATCATTTTTCACATCTTACGTCACATAACACAACGTTTCAACATACACATAGTATACCTTATTTTAAAAATCTCATAAATTCATACTATGTCTAAAACATATTTTTGGAATATAGTATGTGATTATACATGATATAATAAATTTAAAACCTTAGCTTTCAATCTTAATAATTTTCGATCCTTTTCAACAATTTTCAAAACTTTCCCAAAAATTCTTATAATTTCACATAACATACTATATTAACATAGGATCAATAATATGCAATAATGTTGATCATAGAAAATTATACATAACATTATTTTACTATATAGTTTTCGGTACTTTTAATAATCACATCAAACATTTTTCAAAAAAATTCCTAAAAAATCATATAATACTCAAGATTTATCAAGTATCAATAATATGAAATAACATTTACCATATAAAATTGGAGATTAAATCCCTACAACTTAAGGCTTGATTTAATTTTTTTAATTAACAAATGATTTTTATAAAATTCTAATAAATTCACCATATGCTTCAATTTCATACTAGATCCATTGTATGGTTTTACATTTAGCATAAAACAAACATACATCATAAACCCACTACATGAGACTCTCGAATTTTTCACAACTTTCTCAAACATTTAGTTTTTTATTAAATAATTTCATATATGCCCATATATCAACTCCCATCACATATCTATGATCATTTATCACAAGAAAATTCAAGATTATCATCATCCCCTTCATTAAAATTCTCGATAATAATCAACAAAATAAAACATGCTTAATTTTCTTTCAAATTTTAAACTTACGATATTATCATTATGGCTATATCATTAATTCAAGAGCTCATAACATTTGAACAATTCCTCTCGCTCATCTTGAGATAGCGAAACATCACACCCAAAATACACCATGAAATAACAAATTAAACCATTAAAAGATAGCTAAGATGAAAATCTACCTCTTAATCGGTGTAAAAATCAAGAACCAACAAAGTGGAGCAAAGGATCAAGTTGTTCTTGAGAAAGCGAAGAAGAAATATTTTTTCTTTTCCTTAAGTGTTTGGCCGAGAAGTTCTCGCACGCTACAAAAAATCTATCTTACTCACACGCACACAAAAATAAAGAATCGATGGAAATTGCCCTCACGGACTTACTCTTTGTTAAGAGTTAATAGATTTAAAGGATCAAAGATCGAATCCCAACGGCCTTAATGTGATAGTTTCACCCCTTTATATTTCATGACACTAGACAAAGTCATCATAGCTAGGAGGAGAGTTTCCTCTTTGAAACAAGAAGTGATGGAAACTGAACTCCCTACTAAAATAAACGGAACAAACTTTAAAATGTAAAGCACAAAACTTGTTTCGACTTAATAAAATATTGTCATCAAATATTGTGGTTGGTCTTCTTACATTCAGATGTTCTTATTCGTCTTCTTGAATAAAAGTTCTCGGGAGAACAAGATGAGAAAATGATAGTAAAAGATCTTGTTATTATTTTTTTCTTTAGTTGTTTTTTCCATTTTAAGAAAAATAATATATTATAATAAATGGTCTCAAATCAATCCACATTTTGTAACCCACTTTCTTCGGTCAACTATAGTAGGCTGAAGATATTTATTTTTTTTCCTCTTTTGGATCGGTCATGACCCATAAGAAACAAATAGATAAAGATGAGAGTTTTCCTTATCCTTACCTTGTAATATTTTATTTTAATTGATTACTGTAATTTATTTATTTATTGATCATAATTTCGATCATTAGAGATGAAACCAGAAGATTTTGTTCCAATTTTATTACTATTTTAATATGTAGATAACTTCCAAAAATAATTATGTGGTGAAAATCTAGATTTAAAAGTCATTTTGTGCTTTTCAAAATATTATAATAACCTCAAGAACTTTGTAATATCCCGATGAATTAAGGGCCTAATTACGATATTTAAATTGTAAATTAAGGTTTCACTGAAATAATTGAATTAGTAATTTATCGAATAATGATTTCGATTAATTACAAGTAATGAATTCTATTTTATATTCACTAGGATTGTGAATTAAGGAATATAAATATATAAAGTGTTTGCAAGTAGTATTTTAACGTCGATTGAGTATCGATAGTTAAAATTTCAGAAAATTTTCTAAGCAACTAAGCTTAGAATTAAATTCCATTATAAATGGAATAAATTAATAAAGTGATTACGACTTTATTACGACCATTTTGAGATGAGTCGATAATTAACGTTTGAGACGCTTCAACGTTAACGTTTAGAGATGAATAGAAAAATGAGTTTAATGATCAAGGAATTATAGTATTTAAATTCCTATGATTATTATATGTAATTAGAGTATTATTTAGCATTAAGATAATGCTAGAACATTAAGGATTAATTATTGGACAAGTTTAGAATTTTCAAAACCCTAATTAAAATTAGGGTTTTCACACATGAAATGATTCTAATAATTTTCCTATGATATAATTTATCATCTAAGACATTTATTATGATATATATCTAATAATAGCAAGAAAAATCAAACTTTGGCACCTAACAATGAGAATGTCGTGACCTTTCTTTTGTGAAACAAGTTTTACGTGAGATTTTGCTAGGCTTGCTATTGATGAATCATTTGGGATCAATTTACACATTAACCAATATAGTAAATGGAGTGATGTGGGGGGTCTTTTGGCTTGGAAAGTGCCGTGTAATGTTGACTTGGGAGGTAAGAAGAATGGTTACACCTCTTAGTACATTAATTTGCTTGCATGTTTAAGAGTGTAGATATTAATTATATCTTGTATGAGACAAAGAAAATTTAAAAGCTTCCTTTTCATGAGGGGTGACCGACGGCACATTTACTAAAGAAAAGGTGTGGAATCATTTTGTTTATTTCAAAATGGTGTAAGAGCTTTACTATGCTAGGTGGTGACTATTAGTGATGATGTATTACCTATGTAGTGTGTAGCATTTAATAATGTGACATAAGGCAAAGAAAATAAAGATTCATCCCTTTGTGCAAGACAATAATCGACGGCAATTATATACCAAATGTGAGGATTCATTTTGTTTCATTCAATGCTTTGTGTAAGGCCTTTAAATGTGTGTAAGAGTGATGTATTAAGGACGAGTCACAAAATTTAAAGGTTTGCATTGCTTGGTATTGTGTGAACCGTGAGAAGATAAGAGAAATTAAGTGTGATAAGTGCTTTTATTACTTTAACTCTTAACAAAGTTTTTTTTACAAAACATCACTCTCATTCCAAAACCTCATCACTGCCGAGAGTGTTTGAGAGGAAAGAAAGAAAAGTGTTCCTCATTTTCCAATCCCAAACCTTGATACATAAAGCCTTTGCACAATCAATCGACACCGGTAAAAAGTTAGAATCGAATGCTTTAATTATACATTAAGATTTTCGATTTCCAACCGCTCGATTTTAAATTATATACTTATGTTCTTAATAAGAAAAATAGAAATAATTATGCTAGCATATTTATTGTTCATTAACATTGTTTAGTATAATGTTTAAGCTTCATATTTGATGATTTAAGGCAAGCTAATTATGTTATAATTTTTAGGGTTTGATCGAAAATTGTTAAGTAGATTTGTTGGTGGATTAATGTTATGTTATAGCAAAGGAACACTTTGTGAATTATTGGAATTTTTGAAATTTGTATGGAACTATGTTGATATTGCGAAAATAATGGAGAAATATATGTTGAGGTACAAATTTGATTTAAGAAATGTTATAGTATAATGTTGATCTAGGACCTTAGTTATGGACTATGTGATTTTACTAGAAATTTAAGAAATCAATTGCTCCAAATTTTACAAGATGACCGTGAGTTTTCAAGCTTGAATACATGTTGATTATGTTGATTTTAGTAAATATTATGGTGTAATGTTGCTACACAATAGTGTATTAGCATTGTGTAATTTTGTTGGAATTTTATAAAATGTTTAGTGTGTTATTTGGGAAATAACCGAGCCCATTGAACAATAATCCTTGATGTAGAAATTAAATATGTTGGACTATAGGTTATAAATATGGTATAGATTAATGTTGGGACCTTGTATAAATTAATAAGAATTTTAGAAAATTTATTGGACAATTTTTAGTGAAGATGCCGTGACCTATAGAGATTAAATAGGTGATGTCCAAATTTTCTATAGTTAATGTTAATACATATTATTGATAGTATGATAATATAGTACACTATATGAATTTAGAAGAATTTTTGGAAGATGTTTGAAGAGTTAAGCTCAAAACCGTGAGCTTTGGAAGTTATATTAAGGATTTTAATTCCTTAATATCAAGAAAATAATATATATATATGTCAGAAATTTTTTAGACATATTAAGAATTTATGGAATTTTATAAACATAGTATACTATGTTTATGAAACGTTATATTAAATAACGTTAGAAATGAAAGATAATGTTTAATGAATAAGTTAATTGATATTGAAGGAAAATATTAATAGAGTTTATCGATTTGCGTGAAAAATCGAGAGGGTTTCGAAAGAAATCGATTGAAAATCGATTTATATTGAAATTAGATATTAAATATGTGAATTATTGAAGAATTTATTAAGAAAAGTCAAAATTGTTGACTTTTAAATTAACGTATGAAACACGTCGATAAATACACTAATACGTGTAAACGATTAAATTTATAATAAAGTCTCTTTGGTGAGAAAAGATTTCATAATTGAAATCTTTATATCAAAAACGAATATCGTTAACGTTTAACTAAAAGGTTAAACGAAATAGTTGAACATATCTCGGCACAGAAATGTTTAGTTTAAGATCGCTGATTGACGCAGTATTGAATTGTTAAGGAATTCAAATTATATTAGTATAAATTATCAAAGTTTATTCTAAACTTTGAAAATCTCAAACGTGACAAACGCTCGAATTCTTTTACGTAAGGTGAGACGCGGATCGATCATTGGCGTAGAAGGAAAATGAATTAAGAAAGCTACGATCCGGTGGGCTTTTCTTTCTTATCCTCAAGGATAAAATGCTCTATTTATGATGCTTTCTTGAAATGAAAAGTAATTATTTATGATGCTTTTTTTGAGAAATGATTATGAAATGATGATGAAATTACCACCACTGCTTATGTTTTATGTATGTATCCTATCCATGAATGAATGAATGATGAATGTTGTGTCGCCCAACTTATGAATGAAATCGATATCGGATCCTCTTCAAGGCTTATACAGCTAGGATTAACGTGTACACCTAATGGTGACTGTGGTCAAGGACAATTCACGGCGGTCACGGCGTGAGGGAGGCCTCCTTCACGGCGTAAATGTTAATGTTATGATGAGATAAAGAGATATGGATCATACATACAAGGAAAATGTCCAGACGAATGTTTATGAAAATGATGAAAAGTTTAGTAAGCTCAGGCCTTTTAATCAAAACCTCATGTCTTACCATGATAAGCGAGTAATTAAAAGATGATAAAATGTTTTGCATAAGTCCACCGAGTGCATTATTTGTACTCACCGCATATTGTTTTTAAATGTGCGATTGAGTCATGATCGATGGAGCGGTGTTGAGCAATAGGAAGGTTGTCGCTGAAAGTTATACATTGATAGTACATCGTCATATGTACATATCACATGTTTTCCGCGAAAGAACATAAGTTAGGTAGTAAAGTCCAAAACATACTTGATCTATGTATTACGTTTAATGTTAAATGGTCTCATTGTTTATTCATCCTGTTGAGTAATAATCCTCAAATCGTACTTAGGATTTAGGGGCATTACAAACTTGAATTCTTTTTAAATTACATCGAAAAATTCAAACTTAGTAAATAGATTCATTCGAAGTTATATAGTATTTCATTAAATTGAAAATACATTCCAAGCTCCTCGAGTAAAAATCGATGCAAGATTAAATATCGAAACATCTCCAAAATGTTCATAATAAAGTCGTAATCACTTTATTCATTCCTATCATTAATAAAAAAATTAATTCTAATTCTCGCTAGAAAATATCGTATGACTAACTATCGCCTTTAATCGATGTTAGAATAATATTTTCGGAATTATTTTCCTTAATTCACTAATCATAGTGAATATGATATAAGGATCTTCGTATCACGATAATCGAAATCAATCTTTGATAAATTACTATTTCAATTATCGAGACGAAACCTTAATTTACGATTTTATTATCGTAATTAAGCTTTAAACTTCGGGTATTACATTCTACCCTTAAAAGTAATTTCGTCCGAAATTTGTATACCTCAAAGTATGGGTATCTTAGCATCATAACATTCTCAAATTTTCCACGTGGTTTCTTCTCCATGGTTTCTCCATTGGACTTTCATTAAAGGTATAAACTTGTTTTAATCGTTGAATCTTACGATCAAAATAGTCGTAGATTTTTCATTATAACTCATAATTGAGTTAAGGATCACGTCATTATGATAGATTACGTGATTTGGACCATATTCATACTTTCTTAAGCGTGACACGTGGAAAATATTACGACATTCTCCAATCTTGGCGGAAGTACCAATTTATGCTCTCGCCTATTATTTCTAGGATCCTGTAAGGTCCTATAATACATAATCTCAATGTTCCTCGTACTTGAACTTTATAATTTCCTCGATGGAGAAATCTTAGAATTTCATTTCGCATTTAAAATGCGGTTCGATCTACGGCATCAGTAAGACTTTGGTCGCATCTTGAGCTCTCTCTCGCCTTTATTTGGCAAATATCTTAATCATTTCTTTACGCTTGTCAAGACCTTATACTTTCTCTCACCTACTTTATTACATAAAGTGGTGGTCGATATTCTTTCCATATAATGCCACGTGTGGCTATGCAATCGTTGCGACGGTTATAGTCGATCGTAAACTTAATAAGTGGTAAAACATGTTCCCACTTGCACCTCGATTTAACATGAATGTTCTCATCTATCTTTAAACATTCATATTGTCCTTTTATCGTCCATCACGTCGGTGAGGGACATCTACGATAAGGTTCAATATCGCATAACTACCTTTTTGGTGAGCTAGCTCAAAATCTAGGGTAAATTGGAATCTCTATCGAAATGATAGGTATTGGGACCCGCAAAGATACGATTTCCTTTAGACGATCGAGATAAATTATCATCAATCATCCGAAAAGATAGAGATAAGCATTTTGGTAGTCAATCCACTACTATCCATATAGTAGTGTTATTTCTTTACGACTTTGACAAAATTGACATAAAAATCTATTGCTATGTCATTTCATTTTCATTTGTATCTCATTAGAGATTTAACCTCTTATAAGGTCATTGATACTATGCTCATCTCTTATAACGAGACAATGCTCCAATGAGGTTATAGCTCATTTCATTCTTTACTATCTAATTTTTCTCGAAACATAATATACTTTAATTTGCTTGGGTGGGCGGTATGAGGAATATCATGAGCTTCATTCATGATTTCATTTCTAAGCTTTTTATTGCTTGAAATATATATATAACCTTTCCTGACAAATGACATGTCGCCTCTTAAAACCCTTGACCTTCATAGGTGATAATTTATATCACAACCGAATCTTTCTGATTCGAGCCCTCTTTTTTTTTATCTCATTTTAAGTCTCTTGCTCGAAGAAAATTCAAACTTTTATGGCTTGTGGAGATCTCATAACTTATACCATATAGGAAATGTCTCCAAAACTTTGGTATGTATAATCTGCTATATCAAGTCATAAGTTGGGTGATTCCATTCGAGGTCTAAGTCATCGTGGTACTTTGACTATTATCTTTCTCACTTTAATAAGTGGCTTCACATTCATTTGTCCATGTAAAATTTGATTCTTCGGAAGACATCATGTGTCAAGGAATATTCTTTCTTTAAGCCAAAATTCATATATTAAACTTGGCAAAATTTTGCTCGACTCTAAAAGTCCATACGATCCTTCGATGTTCTTTATGTTCTTTCTCGTCCTTCATATGGATAAGAACATCATTCATAAGGATTTAGACAAAATTGTCTAAGTATATATGGAACACTCGATTTTGAGGTTCATGAATGTGGTGTACTAATGTCCGATCGTGCTGACTATAATCTCATAGTAACCATATCTTATTCGAATAATTTTGCTTTCGTACATCGGATACCATTTACACATAAGCCACCATTTACAAATGAGTCTCCATTATCATAGGACTTTATGTCTCGAGTGGCCTTGTCGAATCGCATTTCGCTTAAAAACTTGCCTATTTCCGTGACGTTTTGCTCATATCCGACGATCTTTCTCTTTCAAAAGCCGGGGTCACATTGCCCCTCGTTACTTTGATTCGTATGTGTGTTACTTTATCAAAAGTAAGGTTGAGTTGATAGGAAATTTCTAATTTTCGAGGCGATAAGATCCGTCCTTTGCCATTCTCATCTCTTTACGGTATAATAGAGCGGCAGAGCGTGGCGGCATTTGGAAATTAGGTACAACCATTCCTTTATGCCCGCCTTGTAGCTTGCGGGGACCAGGACAAGTACCGAGGTGCTGCCTCACGCATTATATATATACTTGAGCTTGTTGACAAATCCCGATAAGCTCGCCCAAGTCTTGGAATTTTCTACTTGAGAAGATATTCCTTGATACTTTTAAGATCCCGCCAATGTTGGCAAACAATGGATAAGTTATTGAATGTCATCCTCATCTACTCTCCATAGTTCTGAGCATTCATCCATAGGTGTAGAAATTCCTCCAAAACTGCCCTAAGCCATGTCCGACTTATAATAAAAGAGCTATCGCCGTGTGAGTTCTTGACTTGTAGCTGGGTTAACCTTTACTCATCGGACTCCTCTCTTACCATCTCAGAAGATAGTTCTAGGTGAGTCATCCTTAAATTAAAGCAATTGAGGATCCAAATCCCATTGCATAGAATTTCAAATGAGAGGCTATGCCGTGCTTTTAATCACGTGGTGACATCCATTTTAAACTTCTTGAATTATATCTACGCCCACATAGATATTATGATCTAACTCATTTGTTAGAACCTTGGCGATCCTAGATCTGATTCTAAACTCGAGCAACACGCGATGGCCATAATTCTCGTGATAGGCGAAGAGATTTTCATTTCTCGATTCGTTTTCCCGAATTGGGTTCTATCGTTTTCAGCATACTTTGCGATATTAGAAAACAAGCACCTATATCGAACGAAAAATTATAGGTATTCGAGAAATTTTCTCATATATCGTGCCTTCCGATTGCTCTGCCGTGTATTCGCAGTATAGAGCTCGGTCACGGTGTTCTCCTGCTCAAATAAACATCTATTTCATACATCATTGTCCTTTCCTTGGGACATTATGCTTTCCATGGCCTTCTTACTGTTAATCATATCATTCTCGTGTCGGTACTATTATGCTTTTATCAATAGCATTCGTGGGTAGGTTTATATCGACCTATTCTTGATATCAATATCTCGATAACATAATTTCATCGTAGAGATCGTGATGTACGACACTATCATTCATTTCGATCCAAGATGAATGATTCAATTCTTTTCACATTATCAATCTTAGGAATATATATTCTCATATATCCTTACCTTAACTTTTTCAAGAGAAATTTTATACCGGCATTTAGTGCCATCGTTGTAATATCCCTTTTTGGATATACGTCATTTCTTCTTAATCTTTATTGATTCATTATGTAATTCGATAGGATAAAATCCTTTGTCCACTGGGACATATTATACTTTTGCCTTGACGCAAATATCTTTACCATTTTCTCGACATTCGATGAATGCTTCATTTTCATGTCGAGATACTTAATATCTCACTTGATTGCTCGTCACAAAAGTATGAGGGTAAGATTTACAATTAGATTCACTTTAAGATTCTTCCGTGAATCTTTTCATTCGTTCTCTTGAAAACATTTCCTTTGCAAAGTCTAAAGAAGCTATCGTGCTTGTTAATTTCTAAGACACCAAAACAAGCGCTTTTGTCTCAATACAATTTAGAGCACTAAGATCCATTTCAAATAATGAATCGCTTCTCGCTTCTTTACTTCAAAGGAATTACTTTACTTATCGAGTCATAAATCGCTGAAACTTATCTCATATTGTGGCTATCTCATAATTGTATAGCTCATAATTTCTTCAACTATTTTGGACTTTTGTCCCTTTTCTTGAGCATGGTGTCGAGTAATATCACTTATTATACATTCTTACTTCGTGGCTAGAACCGTCATTATTTCATATAGCTTGAGGTAGTACATTTGTGCACCATAACTTAAATTCCAAGCATCTCATTACCATGTCTTCATTTTCAAATCTCTTTCGAAAAAGTATTTCAAACTTTTGTGATCGGTAAAGATTTCACATCTTACTCGTAGAGATGATGCTCCATATCTTGGGCATGTACTACTAGTGCTAGTTCGGACCATGTGTTGGGTAATTTCAATTCATGCGGTCTCGTTGTTTAGAGACATGGCTATCACTTTTCACTTTGCATTAACACACAGCTAATCCATTTTGGAAGCACTGTATAGACCACGTACTCTTTATACGCTTAGAGCGCTAATCGTGACGAGTTAACTTTTCCTTGGCGTCGGATATTTATCTCATTCATCGGTCCAAGTGAATTTAATTCATTTTCTGAGTAGTTGGGTTATTGGTCTTGCTATCTTTGAGAATCCTTCAATGAATCTCCGATAGTAACTGCTAATCCCAAGAAACTTCTAATCTCAGTTTGTGTTCTGCGATTTCCATTCTGGACTGCCTACTTTGGCGGATCAACTTTAATCCTTTCACGACAATGTGTTCAAGAACATTACTTCTTAAAATTCATATTTGCTAAACTTAGCAAAAGTTGTTCATCTCTCAAAGTTTATGACTTGTCACGAGGTGTTCCTTGTTTCGTCTTCATTGTGGAGATATTTCTCCATACTTGATTTACATCTAGGGCTATCTTAGGCATTTACATATATCTCAGATGATTATGATTTCTCAATCTCATTATCATTGGTTTAACCAAGTCTCAATTACTTGGAATTGATTATGTTAAACATAATCTCATTGATTGAGGTATAAAGCGAGAGATTTGTTATACGGATGCTATCACTGCTTTACATATATATTCTTTGAAAAGAATATTGTGCATCTCCATTCTTTAGACATGTCCAACCTACTAAGGAGGTATTAGGACGAACAACTATATTAAAGATAAGTTGTAATTTCTCTCGTTATGTCATAATAAGGGAAATTATATCCGAGGATATCATGCACTTCCTTTCTTCAACTCTTGCATTCTATGCTAAAGAGTATCTCATTCATAAAATTTCATTATCATAAGTCACATGAAGATATAACTTCCTTTATCAAAATCAGTAAGCCCATCGGGGCCATTGCATCCATGTGCATCATAGGGAAAATATCTCGTCTCGTGAGATCTTATTTAATCATATCTTCTTGATGTCTATCACTCTTGATCGAAACTTTTGGTTATCCAAAATAAGTCGACCTACATCATATCGATGTTTATCACATTACTAATTCAAAACTTGGGTGACAAGATAAGTCGACCGCATCTTACCTATTGGTCTCCGGATTGAAGAAAATTATCATATCGACTTTCAAAAGATATGGGTTCGTAAACAAAATAACATTGATTGAATCCATATATTCTTTGAGTGAATAATTTGGGATCTAGGGTCCGAAGACCGAATGGCGACTCTTGAGATTTCTTTGGTCATATGGGTGGCGGACCCGTCACAAATATTTTCTCGATCACACAAGGATTTGGTTTCAAAGGAACATTTATAAATTCTGGGTTGAAATTTTCTTTCGGAAAAAGTGAGAAACTTATGTGATTTCTCAATTTGAACTAGGTCGTAGAGTTAAACTCAATGGTAATTTGTAATGAATAAATTTGAAACCTTATATAACACATTCTGGTTATCATCAAAGGTTCTTATGTGTGTCATAGCGCTTTTATACTCTGAATACTACTTTCTAGTATCATTCTAAAATTCTAATCGTATGAAAAATTTTCCGTTTACAAAACAATAAACTAACATCAAGACTCTGCTAATTTCTAGAGAAGGAATCGGGCTTTGGTTCTTCATAAGAGTATAGTACTACTGGATAGGAGTGCGTGGAACTGTTATAATCGGATCCTAACGGAGGCAGGCGAAACAAAATCACTGCTGGATGGTTCGCCGCGAGGTCTAAGTGCGAGATACCGAGATGCCAGGTGCCGAGGTCATCGCCGAGTTGAGCTGCCGAGGTGCCGAGTCATCAGTAAATGCAGTCAAGGTCGAACATGTTGCGGGTGGGGATGTAAATAGCAGTCGAGGTCGAACATGATGCGAGTCGAGGATGTAAATGACAAAGTCGAATTCGAACATGATGCCGGGTCGAGGATGTAAATGACAAAGTCAAAGTCATAGTTGCCGATGTCGTTCATATAATTGCCAAGTCAAAATTGAAATCGGGTCGAAGGTATTGGCAAGTCGGTCGTACGGTGAGCGCACGAAAGTCATAAACTCTTGAGGTCAAGTCAGGTCGAAATCATTTGCTAATGCGAGGTCATTGATGTAAATGAAGTCATTGAGGCCGGCCAGTGGTCGAAGAGATCGACATCGAGTCGAAGTTGAAGACAATAAGTTATAATTTTAGTTGTCGAGGTCAAGGTCGTAGGTGATGCGGCCGGGGTTGTGCATACCGATACCGGTGGTACATGAATAGTATTCGACGAGGTCGAATCTGGTCGTACATGTCGGCCAGTCGTACATGATAATGCCGACATCAAAGCCAAAGGCGTGCGTCGCGCCGAGGTTGATTTAAGTGGAGGTGATCGACGAGATCAAGATAAATTGGCGGGTGGATGTCACACCGTGCTGAGTTCATGGCCGAGCTCGTCCCGGGCTCGCATCTGCCGGGGTCGCTGCCCGAGCTCGGCAGGGTGGATGACAAGGTCGAGCAGTGAGGTCGACCCACAGTCGCCTTTGCCAGGTCGGACTAGACTTCGAGGTCGGACTGGCTGAGCAGCAAGTCAAAAATTATACATCTGTGCGATGAAGTCAGAGTCGAGTTCAAGGTCGATGAGCATGATCAGAGTTGCGGTCTTTAGCGACTCTAACAATTCTTTGATCACATTTTGCCGTTTTCAGCAAGAGTCAGAATGATTTGGAGTTACGTTGCGTGAACTTCGAATAAAAGATCATTCTCGTGTCACTTATCGCATGGTGACATTCATCGTCGACATCCTTTCCATTCGAGCTTAAATTTTCTTCTGTCTATCAATTCGAGATTCTCGGGATGGAATAAAATTCTAATAATCCATCTTCCATGTTCTTCGAATTGTGATCAGCGTCTTGCGATCGTTCTTTTGGGATAACATACCCATAATCGTAAATATCTTTGGGATTTGAAATAAAATTTTCAAATATTCATATCAATAAATTTCTATTGATTTACATGAATTCAAACATTTTATCCTTAAAAAATTTGTCAATACATTCGTATGACATTATCATACGTTGGTAGCGAACCAACGACTTTAATCAATCCTCATAACTTCCATTTGGGATGACATAGTCATTAATCAAAACAATATTGAGAATTGAAGAATAAAATTTCAAATATGCGAACATAGTTCGTTTCAAACAAAAAAATTTCAATCAATAATCCATCAATAAATAATCATGGTTATTTACAACCTTTTCATTTCATTTGTCGATAATGTTCTATCGACAACAAATCAAATCATAAATCATTTATAAATGTTCTATCGACAACAAATTAAATTCATAAATCTCAAATTTTTCTTTTCAAAGATGAAAATAATTTACCTTTTCGATTGAGCTTGATGTGATGGAGTGTCGGCGGTGTCGGTGACCTCTAGAAGTCAGTGACTCAATCTAGACTTAACTCGAAAAGAGGTTTTGGATTGAAAACAACTGCTCGATACCACTTTATAACAGCCCTAAATCCTAAAATCGATTTAGCGAGGCTAATACTTGGAATAATAATCAAAGCTTTAACCAATATATATTTACAAGAACTCATATGTTTTGGGCGTATTCAACTAACAACATCATAAAATAAATTAATTATTACGTGAACGTGTGAATACACATATGACGATGTGTATTAAGAGTTTCTAATATTTTGTATTCAAAAGGGTTCACGCTCCCGACATCTCCATCCATCATCGCTCAACTGCGCATTTAAAAAAAAATATGTGAGTACAAGATTGCACTCGATGGCTCATGCAAATAATTTATCACATTTGAATTACTCGCCCTCACGAATAACACGGGGTTTTAATTTGAAATACTGTGCTTACTAAATATTTTCTTTCATTTTCCATAAAGATTAATGCGGCGGACATTTTCCTTGTATGTATGATCCATATCCACCACAATAATTCATTCACAATAATTCCTTGTGGAGAGGCCTCCTCATCGACCGCGACCGTAATGACCGAGCTTCGACCTGCATCATAAAATAATCGATGCACAAAATCCGAGCCATCTCAAGACGGGATACAATTCTCATTCGGCGGGGTCTTCCAAGAATCAATTAGGCGTGTCGTAAGTGGGCTTCCGACATTATGCATCACATCATGGATTGGATACATACATAAAACCTTAACATTTTGGGTAGTAATTAAATAAATCATTTCATAAATATTTGGCATAAAGCATCATAAATAAATCATTTGTAAATTCTGAGGTTTG